>CAHIKZ030000114.1:1100000-1455000 GCA_903632075.3 Acanthosepion pharaonis
GAAGTGGAATCTGCAATGGCCAAATTGAACAGAAAGCAGCAGGACTAGATAGAATCATAAAAGAGATACTAGCAGCCTTAGACATTTCAGCATTGACAAGATTATAGACATAATAAATGAAATCTACAACATTAGTGATATACTGGAAAACCTAAGCAGATCCATATTCATAGCATTGCCTAAGAAGCTATGTTCAAATGAATGTGAACTCCATCAGACAAACAGCCCAATGAGCCATGTAACAAAATTTATCTGAATCTTGATGAATAGAGTGTGCAGCAGAATCTGACTGGAAGTAGGACAAGAACAGTGCAGGTTCATTAAAAGCACTAGAACAAGGAATGCTATATTTATGCTTAGAATAATATAAAAAAGAGCAATACAAACAAAAAAGAATGTATACCCATGTTTTATAGATTATGTAAAAGTGTTTGATAAAGTATGTCACAAAGAACTGCTGGAACTGCTATGTAACCTTGACCTATGTGGGAAAGATACTAAAATAATTAAGAACCTATATTGGCAATAAACCATCTGTATATGGGTAAGAAATGAGTTAAGTAAATATACAAAAATGAAAAGGTGTGTAAGACAAGGATGCATCTTCTCACCAAACCTTTTCAACCAAAGTGAGGCCTTTCTGAGAGAATTAGAAGTCCTACCAGGATTCATTATCAGTGGCCATAATCTTAACAACCCAAGATATGCAGATGACACATTGTTGATAGCTGACATGGAAAGGAAACTAAAAGAACTCCTACAGAAGGTAGTGAAGGAAATCATGAAGAAAGGACTAAAAATCAATCGCAAGAAGACTGAATACAAGGTTGTTAGCAAAAGGAATAGTCCAACATTCAAATTACAGATTGGAGATACCAAAAGCAAAAAGATGTATCAATTTAGATATCTGGAAGTGTATTAACAGAGGATGGAAAATGTGACATGGAAATCCAAAGGCGCAATTGGTATAGTGAAAGATGCCTTCCTAAAACTGAGCAAAGTATTAAGAAATAGAAAAAAATCATTAGAAACAAAGAAAAGAGTACTGAACTGTTACACAATATCACTCTTCCTCTATGGCAGTGAATGCTGGACAATCTCTTCATAGATGAAGAAGAGACTTGAAACAACAGAAATGTAGTTCTACAGAAGGATGTTGAGAATACCATGGAGTGAGCATGTCAGCAATGACAAAGTTCTAGAAACAGCTGCAACATACTTAACACCAGGAAGAGACAGCTGAGATTTTTGGGACATAATGAGGAAAGAGGACTGAGAAAATTTGATAGTCACAGGATAGATTGAAGGTAAGGAAGCTAGACGAATGCAATGCCCAACCTACCTGTTTAGCTTGAGTGAATGGATGGCACAGCAGAGTTTGGAAGATATGGCAAAAAGACAAAATTTATTAACAGCTACAAAGGACAGGAAATTGTGGAGAACCATGATTGTCAACACCCTGAAGGGACAAGGCACATAGAATGATAATAATAATTCAATATTGTTTAATGTCTCTCTAATAATAATAATTTAATATTGTTTAATGTCTCTCCAGTAATGATAATAATTAAATTAATGCAGGCATTATTGTTATATTCCATGCTAATAGGAATATATACTTGAAAAACACAGTGGATGAAATAATTAAAGTTTATTGTAAAAATCAATATAATAAGAAAAAAGATAAAAGTTATTTACAAGGTTGTCACAAGTCAATCCAGTAGTGAATGCTACTATTGGTAGGTTGGTAGTTCTTGTGTTAATCTGAGTCGTACTCAACAGATCCCAGTTAGGCTCTGTTGAGATACTTATAGGTAGTTACTACCTATAGTGTTGTCACTCATTGGTGTGACAGGTTATTCCATTACATCAATTAGTTACACAACCAGTACATTAGTACACTAACTAATGTTCTATTTATATGATAATAACTCAATTAAATTGCATGCCATCAATCAATAAAACACAAGAAATCCAACAAATCTTTACCAATAACCAAAAAATTATATAAACTATAAAAAACATGACTACAAATAGCAGAAGTATTAATCATAAAAACAAAGAATCCAGCATCCATAGAATTTTATTATATTTACGAACAAATATGCTGAAATAAATTTTTAAAACAGACAAACTGTCACATGAGGATTTAAATAAGAATAACATGATGAAGAGATATGATATTTGAAAAAAATGATGAAACTGATAGAGAACAAAAGTCAAAATTTCTTTGATAATGGCTTATGAAAAACAAAAGTACTTAGTGGCCAATTTATATTTACATATGTTCCAGAAAACAGAAAAATGGTTCAAATTTTGAAAAAAAAAAAATATCCTTAACAAAAAACTTTTGTTGGTCTTTGTATCATTTACTACCCAAATACAACCAGTTCCTATAAAGATAAATAAAAGTCCCATTCTTAAGAAACATTTCTTCCTAATATGAAATGATGATTTATCTTTCAGAAAAGTCTTTAACCATAAATCCTCATGAAACTTTAAAAAAAAAACAACCTCAGACTTCTTTGATTATTACTCTATCATTACATCAATCAGACAAGAATTACATTAATAAATGTATGACTAAGAAAGATGGTAACAGAGGATTATATTTGAAAACCTTATTGAAAATATTACAATGATACTGATATAATTATTTCTTGATGACATATCTTGCTTATGAATTTCATTTGTATTAGTAATAACAGATAAAATCTGTGAAGTCCTCAGAGAGAAAAAAGAGGAAAAGAAGGAAGTAAAAGAGGAAATTGGATATTGTAGTCTAAATTACAGTGTCGATTGAATATCTGCTAATTGTACAGTTCGACTGGCATGCAATGCAAGATAGCTTTAGACTCCCAAAATATGGCTTCTGCTAGACTTTAGATTTTGGAAATGATTTTCATCTATTTTCTCTTAGTTATGTAATTCAATTTTCCAAATCTCTTTAAATACACTGAAAATATTTTTATTGTTTATCACTGACTGAAGTCTGTAGAAAGATGATAACTTTATATAAAAGTGTATATGATTTATATGCATTTATTCTGAAACAAGCTTCTGAATATCTAAAATATTCTATATTATATTTGCAATAGATTCTAAGTTTGAAAATTCTTTGTTCTTGTTCCTTATTTTTTGGTAAGTAAACAAAAACTGGCACAAATCTAGCACTTGCTACTCTGGAACATCCTAAGATATATTTCATTACTAAATATCAATAAATTTCCAAAATTTAACAATTTTGTCAATTTCTGATATAAGGTGTTGTTACGATTATACATTCATTGTTTTGGGTGTGTTTCTTCATTTTAATTGTCTTTTTCCCATTTCTGATTCTGTACTTTCTGGCTTTCTATCTTAATTTCAGATGTAAGTTACTTTTCACTATTAAACATTGATTCCTTCAAACCACTCCCCATCATGTTTGTTGTCATAATGTTTCTGATATTCTACCTTCTAGCCATCTTTCTAGTTGAATTTCTGTTACAAGGTGTTTTTAATATTAAACGTAGATTCTTTCAGACCACTTCCTTCATCTTTGTTGTCTTTATTGTAACTTTTCTACTCTTCAAGCCAGGTGTCTGTCAAGCAATCTTCTGGAAATGCCAATAAAGCAATTTATTTAATCCACATGGATATGTTGTTTTCATTCTTTTCTATGCAGGAATTTTTAAAACTTGGCCAAGTCTCATATTCATCCATGAAGAAATTGTTCAGCATTCACTGACATAGAGGAGGATTGATATTACATGACAGTTCAGCTGTCTTATGTAATTATAATTATGAAAGCATATAAAAGGCAACCACCTCATCACAGCTTAAGTAACTAAGAAGTCAGAAAGTAAAGCAAAGCAACTAAGACAGTTACTTAGTAAGAGGAGTTGGATGTTAAAACATTTTCATCTTGACATTCAATCGAAGGGGATCAGACAAAATGTGCTCCTTGTTTCACTGAAGAAGAAAATTCTTATTTTGTTTAAATTCTTATTATTTCTCAAACCAGGATTACAAATAATGCAAGAAATTGCAAACACAATGAGAGATGCCAAAGTTTCTGTTACAATCTCTACTGAAGATAACACAATACTAAGAGGATCGAAACATTTGTTAATGCTTGTCATTTGAGATAATTTTTTTTACAAAATTCATATTAAAAACTGATTGCCTATTTCATTACATTTCAGAAGTTCATTCAGCTCAAAGTTAAATTAAATAATCAACTTCATGTAAGAATTTACATGAGCTGGAATGCAAATAAAGTTCCACTCTAATTCCATTAATCCTTTGAGCCTTTACTGATGGTAGAGAAAAGTGATGTAATACCCAGCCACTGGTTGAACAGTGGTTGAGAAAAATGACTTAATGTCCAGCCACCAGTTTTTACTTGTAACTATTTTTATATATACTGTGAAACATTACATACCAATTTGATATGTCCTGGAAAGGGATATATTTGTTCAAAGTAGCAAAGTGGTTGTTGACTACTGTAACTAGGTAGGACAATCTAGCAGGTAAACGTAATGGACTGGTCCTTGTCGTAGTGGTAGGCAATAGGTGTAGCCAGTAGGTGTCTTTTTGTACCTCCGCATCAGTCTGTATTTATGGCTGACACCAGCCAATCATATTACTGTGAGGGGGAACCCAGGTGTATGCATATTCATTACATCACAATTTGGGAATTTTGACTCAGGATCTCAGGCAGAAGGATCAAAATTGTTCAGGAATGCAGGGCTCAAAGGACTAACTTACCTATGCACTGTTCATGAGACAGTATCTACTTTTACTTGAATATGTAGATCACAGCATATCCTAATATTTAGTGCTAATTATGGTAAAGTTCACATTAGAATTAATCTTTAATTACTTAGATTGTATGTGTATAGAGTAGTGCTTGTCAGTACTGGAATTGACATGCCAAGTTCAAATTCCAACCAAATTTATTGCATTCACTTTTACACAAATACTCTTGAAAAAAGTATTAATCCATCTCTTCTTTCCTGCTAGATGTGGGTTAATTTACAAGGGCAGGCTAGCTTCTTTTGACTAGGTTAACAGCTAATCTAGAACAACACTGAATTTGAAACAGGTTGGGTGTGAGGTAGGCAACTTTAACCCATAAAATTTTCCTTACTACAAAAATAATGGAAACAACACCTATGTGGTGAGGCTTTGGCCCCTATTCTCCACATGGAATTTAATGGCACTAATGAAAAAGAGGAGAATTACATATATTGGAATGTAAATGAATACACTTTTGTGACAGAAAATGATTAATTTAAAATAGAAACTGGAACAGATGGAAAGAGTTATAAGTATAGAATAACATATGAACTGAAAGTAGGAAGCAAAGACAAACCTGAAAAGAATGACTTTATTGGTTTTAGGAAAATATATTATCAAGGGCCATATGGTAGATTTCAACCTATGAGGGCTGAGAAGGAATAGTGAAAGTAAATTTGAAGTCAGATGAGAATTTTGTAAACAAAAGCAGAAATGGAGAAATTGATTTATGTCTGTTTACTTAAAGTGGAAGTTACGAAAACATGTATCCTGACTACCAAATGGAAGAAGGGGTCAATTGGTTTGGTAATTTTGAAGATGAAGGCAGAATCAAGAAACTGATTAATGCCACCTGTCAAAAAGTAGAAATAGCATCACTGATTTTGGAAATGTAAACAAATAGAGAAATTGGATTTTTATCCTTTGCTTGAAGAAATTGAGGTAAGAAATGGACCTGTAAGGTTCATAAGTACAATTAAACAAATTGATATAAAGACAAATATTTGCTGATAGCAGGTCAAAGGAAACAGCTGGTAAATCTCTGATAGCATAAACAAGACCAGGGGCTGAGAAAATTTGTTGTTGAAAATTAAGATAGTTACAATTAATGACTAAAAGTTAAGACTGCCTTTTCACCCACTTGATTTAAAAATCAGATTTGTCAAAGAGACATCTGAAGCAGTAGGCTTAGATGAAATACTAAGAGAGAAGGAGAAATTATCTTCACCCATTTGGAAGTAATGGTGCAAAGTATAAATAAGAGAAGGAATGAGTTATATGGGCAGGACGATACCTGCAACCACTACCTGTAGCAAGAAGAAATCTCCCAAATTTGGAGAGATAATTAATACTGTGAACTAGACAACAAAAAACTCTTGATCAAATCAATACAGAAACCTAGGAAATCCCCCAAATTCCCAAACACCATCAACCCCCACTCCAATCTTGAGTTGAAGTCAATATAAGCAGAGGACTTAAGCGACCCAGCAGGGAGAGAGATGAGACAGTAGCAAAGAGTTGATGAAGGTGCTACTGAGATCCATGTGACTTGCTGCCAAGAGAATCCCCAACTTTGAGCCCTGTCCCAAGATTTAGCACTGATAGGCAAAGTGTCACTATAAAGATTTTAGTGGGAAACTTTAATGTTGTTATACAAAAAATTACATAAACCAAATTGAAAATTAACCCAAAGAAGTTTTTGTTTTTATTTTGTCTGCGAAGACATTTCTATTTTTTTACTTCATAACACAGCTTTGCCATGATGTTTACTGATGATACCCAATCCTCACCAGTGATCATGAAACAGAATGTGGGCAGAGCAGGGTATGAACCAGCACAGCCAGTGATCGACCTGTTGACCAGCAACAGTATTGACCAACTATGGCATTGACCCTGCAATCAACTCATCGTCCTACAACCCTAAGGACAAAAACATCTTCTGGTATAGGCAGCATGTGGCAAATGTCATATCATTTGGTCACTGCTGATAAGCCACTACAAAGTATAAACTGCTCTTGAAAATGAACTCCAATCAGTGGTTAACTGGGGCAAAGAATAGCTTGTAAATTTGAATGCCTCCAAAACAAAACTAATTTCATTTAATCACTACAGAGAACTATTTCTACCTACTATCAGCTTAATTCCTTTTTCTACATCCTGGTATTCTTTGGAATTCTGCCGACCACACAGACACCACATTGGTTCTTGAAAATGAGTAAGTTGGTCTAAAGTATTTGTACAAGACAATAATGCAATATGAACTTTGGACAGTTTAACCACTAAACCAACACTTTATTCAAAAATTGGAAAAGTACAATAAAAAACAGACCTTGTTGGATATATTATGGGGAAGAGTGCTCAGTGCCAGAGATGGCACATTTATAGATATAGACAGTATAGACATAGTAAATAACATTGCTTAATGTCTGTTTCCCATATATATGGATTGAAAATAAAACTGACAGATATCATGCAGTGATGTTTTCTATATCCACACTGTGATATATATATATATATATATATATATATATAATTTCTGTTTTCTTTTTTAGTCTTAGTCTGTTCTGTCACACACATATGTTGACTCTACTAATGTTAGTTTCTTCATTTTATCATTTATAGAATCATTTGAAGTCTGATGTTTACCAAAAATTTCCAAAGAAACATAAAAGAAAGTAGCAGAAGCAAACTTGTTGCAATGATGCAAAATTAGAAAAGAGACACTTTAGCAAGTTCAGAAGAAAGTTCAAAAGTCTGAAGCTAATGGCAGTTATTTATGACAGATACTAAAATAAACTGATTTATTCTCACTCTACACTGGAACATGAGTTGTATACATGTACATACACCCATACACAATCATATGTTTATTCCAGTATACACACAAACACAAGTGGTATAGATGTACACATACTTATTCACACCCTTATTACAATCTATGTACACACAAACATAACCAAATAAAAGTTGTTACATAAAGCATGACTTAAGAATTTGACACATTTTCTCTCTTGCTACATGTTTTGCTAGTCTACTCTCTCTCTCTCCTTTATTTGTAACATTCACCTTCTGATGGCTGGAGAGCAGACTGGATAAAATTTGTCATGAACAAGAATAATAATATTCATTTAAATACACTGAAAAGAAATAGCTAAACATAATTTAAAATTAAAACTCTAATAGGAGTAGATAGGTTCACCTATCATCCAATTCACCCCTTTTCCCCATATTTTGAACAGGAGTAGGGTTTATCCCTTATTTCTTTTTTAAGATTGGGTTTCCAGTTCCTTCTAATGTCTTTTTCACTCTCTTTCACTCCTGGTAACCATTTGCATTTTAATGGCATTATTGCCTTCCTTGGGGTGAAATGATTAAAAAGAATAATTTTACACACACACACACACACACACACACATATATATATATATATATATATATATATATATATATATAAGTATATTTTATTGTTTATACATTAATTTTATATGGATACAAATATTTAAGATATATATAAAATGTCGAATTTTTATATATATATATATATATATATATGTGTGTGTGTGTATATATATATATATATATATATATATATATATATATATATATATATATATATACGTGTGTGTATAATTCCAACATTTTGATGGAAAAATATTTATGGATCAATATATCTATCTACTAACATCTGGTTAGCTGAATTTTGGTCTGAAAATTTCCTTGTATAATGTGCAAACTATATGATGAATATTTACTACTGACAAGTGAATTTATAAGAAAAGAAATCAATAATGATCAACTTCTCTATGTTTGTAATAGTAACAATAAAAATGGAACATTGTAGTGCAATTCTTACTAATGGAATACTTTCAAAATGTTGTTACTTAAAGAAAGCAATTATCAGTTCAGTGAGACCATCGGTTTTTAAGTAATTCTTAATTAAGTATCAATTGACAAGAAAAATGTGTATCCAATAACTGCTAATTACAGAGTTGTTTCCCTTTTCTTAAAAAATCACAAGAATAAGAGGAGAAGAATCTCAAGCTAAGTGATAATTAGCATTTACAAATATAATGTAAATTCTATAAACAGGAAGTGTCTTGATGTCAAGTGGAAGCCGCTGAAGACAGCTTTTAAGTGAGTTATATCCAAAAATAAACATTATATAAAATAAATGTTATTTTTATTATTAGGCTACAGATGTTGATGTGCCTTTATACATCCTATGTGACTACAAATACATTTCTATCCAAACATTTTTATTCACACATTGAAATAAATAAGTATGAATACAGACATTAATAAAAGAAGACTTAACTTTCATATTTGGGAAAAAGGATTAGAAGTCCTACCAGGATTCATTATTGGCAGGCACAATCTTAACAACATAAAATATGGAGATGACACAGTGTTGATAGAAAAAGAAAACAGGAAAAAACTCCTACATAAGGTAGTGAAGAAAAAGGAGAAGAAAGGATTAAACATCAATCGTAAGAAGAGAGAATGCATGGTTGTTAGCAAAATGAACAGCCAAACATGCAAAATACAAATTGGAGATATCAAAATCAAGCAAGTACAAAAATATCTGGAAACTGTTTTGACAGATGACAGAAAGTGCAACACTGAAATCCAAAAGCACGTTGGGATAGTGAAAGATATCTTCCAAAAGCTAAGCAAAGTATTAAGAAATAGAAAACTTTTGTTAGAAACAAAGAAAAACATACTAAACTTTTATGTAATATCATTCCTCCTATATAGCAGTGTATACTGGAGGATATCCTCAGAGATAAAGAAAAGACTTGATGCAACAAAAATATGGTTCTACTGAAGGATGTGAATACCATGGACTGAACATTTGATCAATGAAGAAGTTCTAGAGACATTGGAAACAAAAAGGATACTTATACTTAACATCTGGAAGAGATAGTTGAAATTTCTATGGCACATAATGAGGAAAGAGGGCTTGGAAAATTTGATACTCACAGGAAAAATAGAAGGTGAGAGAGAGGAAAATAACACATTAGCTAGCTGAAGTAAATGGATGGCAGAACAAGGTTTAGAGAGATAACAAAAAATTTATTAAGAGCTACAGAGGAGAAGAAATTGTGCAGAGCTATGATTGTCCATGTCCTTAAGGAACATGGCACATAGTAGAAGAAGAACGATAAAAATACTGCATATGTTAAAGTTTAGTCATAACAAATTTTGCTACACATTACTAACATTTTAGTTTTTGTGATAATTTTTTATCAGAAATATGTAAAATTTAATACTTTTTGAAAAAATTCAATACATTTTATTATTTTATTTCAACTCTTGCTCTTTTAAATATATATATATATATATATATATATATATATTATTTCTGAGATAAGGTATTGTAATTATTTACATTGTTTGGACTGTTGTCCTCATTTTTATTGCCATATCCACAACATTTCGGCCATTGTATCCTCCAGCCTTCTTCAGGTGATTGGAATCTCGAACTGAATCCTTTATTTCATCAAGGAAACATGGCTCAGTAGATAAAAACATTGGTTGGATTCAGTGACCTGACCCAATACCTGGCTATAGTGGTGAACAAAAATTGTCAAGAGTTGAATCATCTAGAAGAGGCATGGCACGTGGAACTAGACAATCTACTCTGGTGGTGGATGTAATAAAGGCTTCTGTTCAAAATTCCAATCATCTGAAGAAGGCTGCAGCATACAACAACTGAAATGTTGTGAATATGGTAATATAGATGATGACAACAGTCTGAACAATATATATTTATATATATATTGGGAAATTGTATGACAAAGTGGAAAAAGTTTACTTGTGATGCGTTTCATCGTTTAGGACTTCATGAGACTAAATTTATTATTTTGTAAGGACTACATGTGCATGAACAAGGGGGGATTTTAGAATTTATTTTTTATGTAATTTTTTTTTTATTTAGCTGAATTCTAAAAAAATTCTAAAATCCCCAGCACCCTCATTTGGGTGGATGCAAATTTAGTCTGATGAAGTCCTGAAGGATGAAACATGACACAAGTAAGCTTTTTCCTCTTTTTCATACAATTTCCCCAATATTGTTCTTAATATATAAAAATATATATTGTTATCTATATATATATATATATATATATATATATATATATATATATATATATATATGTAACCATTACTTTTATATAATGTAAAATTTCAAATAATATTGATGAAATTGATACCAAAATTATAAGCTTATCTGATCTCCCTGTAGCAAAGATGGTAATAAAATTGTTCTTGGAAAACAAAATCTGCCCACCAAATCGAAGAGACTATTCTAGATAATCTCTTCTAAGCTCCAAAGCTTTAGAAATACTTACTTATTATACTTGGTTATCATCAATTTTACAAGTAGATAAATGCACTGACTGTAGTCAGAATAAACGTTATTAAGGATAGGTTCTAAGGAACACAACTTTTCTAACATTATGGCCTCCAGACAATTAATTTTTGTGTTCTCTTTATTTTGTTTTGTTTCAATATTTTAGATATTCATATTTTTTTGTATTATATATTTTATTATAAAAAAAATTGTTGAAAGTGAAATAACATTGGTTTGTAATGTGTTGGAAAATTTTTATAATTTTATCTCTTGGTAGGGAGAGGTTAATATCTGATTGTATTAGGTGTTTCTTTAAGAGATTCAAACATTTGATAACAGATTTGTTAGTTTATAAGGATTTGATATTTAAATTGGCCATGAATTTATTAGTCAGATTAATTCCCCTTTTGACCAGCTTGCTGGAATTTTTTAACCTTTCATATCAAAAATTCCTACAACTTGAAATACTAATGGTCATAAATATGACTGATAAATTTATGATTAGTTTGGATATCAAATCCCAATACATTGTTAAAAAAGTGAGTACAATCAGAAATTAACATCTCCCTCCCCAAATTTTATCCTATTCACTTGGAAATAAATGTTTAATCTCTTTTTACTCATTGCCAGATTCCATCTTACACATTTATAAGTTAACCATTCCTCCACACATTGAATATTTCTGTCAAATCTGGTCTGGTGGTTCTGCTATGTATTTAGAGATTCTTCATAAAATCCAAAGAAGAATCTTCAATGTTATTGATTCTGATTGAACATTTCAGATTCAGTCACTTTCCCACTGCTCTAATGTTGTTTCCCCATGACTTTTCTATAAATATTTTCATGGTAATTGTTCTGATGTACTTTTCTCTTTGGGACTTCAACTTTACAATTTTAAGCATAGTACTAGATTGACAGCTAGATATCATCATTTTAAAGTTGAAATTGCTAGATGTAACCATTAAGTTACTTCTAGGACTCTTCCAGCTTCTTGATTTCCAGTTAATTTTAATCTTTAAATGCAATGCCAATTGTTGTCTTTATTCCTGTTCTTTTATTGTTAACTCTCATTTTTAATTTTTTTCTTTTTCTCATATTCTTTCACAATCAGTAACCCTTTATGTTTTAGTGGCTTTATTGCCTTGCTTTGGATGATTAAAAAGAAAAGTTTCCATGAAAATGATTTATATTTAACAATACATTTTCTTTTCTTTTACTATTTACTTATACGGTTAACTTAGTGTTGTGTATGATACACCTAATTTACATAAGCGGACTACCGACCATATAAATATGGGTTGGTACCGGAAGACGGGGCAGATAGTAGAGATTAAGAGATTGAATCCAGAGACTCTGCCCGACTGCGATTTAGTCAACCCATTATGCAGGAACAGTCTTCCCAAGAATATACCAAACTAACTGTAAATATTGTGTACCTATTCTTTGTTTCAATACATTTTGTTAACGTACATTTTGTGTTGTATTATTCCATGCTTATTTAAGCTTCAACACTTAGTGAAAACTTCTTTTGTGTATCCTCTCGCAATATTCGCATTAAAAGTCCTGCAACCTATTAGCATCATAGAGGCAGCATATATACCGCAGTCATAGCAGAAAAGGTGTGTCCAGTGCTTGTTTGCAATATAATTTTCCTTCTCTTTGACAGGTTACCACCTCAAGGCAACAAAGCCTAGTCAGTTCTGTTAATTAACCCATAGATGGAGGAGAAGAAATGGATTCATGCCTTTTTCTAAGGGCATTTGTATGTAATTAAATATATTGAACTCAGATGAAATTTAAGTTTTGCACATTAATTTCTCTTTCTAACTCAGTTATATTACAGACACATCTCCTCACAGTCAACAATTGCCAAGTGTCATTCTTATCCAGTCAATGAGTTCAATTTTAGTCTCTTTGGAATCCTATTATTGTGATATCTTTTACATGAGTGGATTTTGGGCAACCATTGTTTTTGGAAAGAACATCTTGGACAGAGAAAAATATTCTGCAAAATGTCATGCTTGATTAATGATCATGTTAGACTGGAATTGTTACAGTGTGTGGATTTCTTGGATTATAAGCAGACATTTCTTGCAATATTTTATTTATAGCTCATAAAGTTAGACTTTGTTCTGTGTGAAAAGTAATTATTTTTACTTTTATAGTATGTAGTTTTTGAATTAAAATGCTTTTTGAGGTGAATGAAGTAAGAGAACAAGACATCAAGCATTTGAATTAGACTCTTTTTTATAACCATCAAGCCATACTTGATGAATCCACACATTTGTAATTTATTATTTATTTGAAAAAGAATTTCTACTTTTTTTTTGAAAACCAAAGATAAGAATGATTAAAAGCATTTTAATGACGACACTAATGAAGAAATGGAAGGAAACTCTATGTAAAACATTTTGTCCTTTAAAAAGAGTTCATCAGATTAAAGGAATGTTCTTATTGATGGAATTATATTGAGTGTGCCGGCCTTGTTTAAATTATTGATCATGCTAGATAACACGCTCTCTCTCCCAGAAACTGTAACTAATTCTGCTCAGCATAATTGCAGTATAAACCACATAAATGGGCTCTTTGAATGTTAAGCAAACACAAATGTGCCTGAGCAAGTGTCTGCAATAGGGATTGGATAGCCACCATAGTAGACAGGTGTTCTTGAATGTGAGTGGCCAACTATTATATATATATTTGAAAATTATGACATAAATATGTTATAAAATCACTACAAAAATAGCCATTTTGTTTCAACACTTCTGGTGTCATATCAAGTGATGGTAGAATGAAGGATTTTAATAGGTTCAAATCAATCAAACACCCCTCACTAGGGTAAACTCTGTTATATAAGCTGGAATGACCAACCAAAATACAAGTATATGAGAATTCAGAAAACTTGACAACGAATCTTGGTTATAATAATTAATGCTTTAATGTTAGGGTTAGACTAAAACAGAAATCATTCTAATTAATTAATATTAATTAATATTAATTAATATTAAATTTTACTATAAAATTGAAAATTAAAAATTACCAATTTTAAATTTAATCTGTATTAAGTTTAAAAAATTTTAAATTTTAAATAATTTTATAATTTTTTAAACTTAATAGAGAAACTGAGGAAAAATACATTTTTTGTTATATATTTTGTTTTAATTGAAAGGCCAAAAATTCAGTTAGAATAAACTTTAGAATGTAATGTTGCTCTAAGCTTTGTTACAGCTTAGATACATTTCAAGTGATAATATGGGAAGGGAAGGGTGTAATCTTGCAAAAGACAATACATACATAATCAGATTATAATACACAAACACATAGATATATTTAGATATAAACATGCAAAACTGTGAACGAAACAGGAAATAGGTGTCCATGACCCTTATATATATCCATATATACACACATATAGAAATAAATATAAATATATCAACCTCCACAGCAACATAAAAAAAAAAAAATAAATATAATATAAATACATACACATATATATATATACATATACATAAACACATACATACATATATACATAAATATATATATATATATATATATATATATATATATATATATATATATATATGAAGAAATATAGTCTTAAGTCGTGCTATATTTATGGGATAAAGTGCTCGATATCAGAGATAGAGCATGTGTAAATATAAAAGTGAACATAAAGTCAACACTTGGAGGCGGTCTGTTTCATATGCTATATGCAAAACAGACTGGCCTGACGATTAAGTGTTGCACTTCTATGTTCACTATTTTATTATATATATATATATATATATATATATACATTGAAGTCCATACAAGATTAAAATGTAACCAAACACAACTATTGCTTATTAAGTCTACAAGCAATTTCAAAACCACTATCAAACAAAAAGTAGATTATAGTTAGCATAGATAATATATTCCAAAACACTAAGATATACCCATATACAAATATATATACAAAAATATACACACATACATCCATATATATATATATATATATATATATAAATATATATGCACATGCACATACTTACATAAGGTTACACACTATACTATACATATACAAGTACATAAATATATAAACAAGCACATGCATACATAAGCTTACACACTATTACTATACATATACAAGTACATAAATATATAAACAAGCACAAATATAACAGGTATCAATACAAACATATATAAATACACAAACATATAACTACAAGTACATATATTCATATATACATACATGCAAACATATACACATTCAATTATACATATAGATATATATACCTACACACACATACACATGTACACACATACACAAGTACATGTAAAAAATACAAATATATATACACACACACACATATATATATATTTATAAAAATTCACATACATATATATATATACATCTATCAATAAAAAATATACACATGTGCAGACACAAACAACATAATATATGTATACCTACATATATTTAGATCTATAGGGGGATTATCAGATAATAAAAATAATAACATACTAAACTTACAGTAATATAGCCTTATCATGAAAAATATTACTACCCCTACAGTAAGTTAAATTTATAGCTATGTTTACAATTAACAGTGAGTTCATTTCTTTGATTTAAGAGATGTGTCTTGTATTTAAATCTAATGATTTCAAATTTTTCATTAAGACACAAATAAAAAAGGGCATATAGATATATAGATGATATATAACAATAAATAACATAACAAGGGGCATATATATATATATATATATATATATATATGATGAATATGTGTTTTCATGTTACTAAGTCTATGGTGGCAGAACAAAGAAGAAACAACAAAAATTTAAAGTTGTCAACAATTGTATTAACATAAAATACAATAAATGAAAAATCAGGTTAATTACATTTACTGGCCTGAATGTTTGAGAAATTTTGTAGAAAATATGCATTCTCCAACAGGAATTGAACCTGTAACCCTAATGGTAACCATAATTTGATACTGATGTGCTGTTAACCATTAACTCACAGATTATATCTAAACATAAACAATGACAACATATAATGAAATGTATTAAGTTTGACAATTATCTAATATATTTTCTGTTTATACATTAAATATATGAGAAATTTTGTAGAAAATAGGGCTTCTTCAAAAGGAATTGAACCTGTATTCCTATACAGAAACCATCATTTGATCTGATGTGCTATGCCATTTAGCTACAGATAAGCATCTGGTTATCAAAGTCCAAATTACTGTTTTTTAATTTTTTAATGTTTTTAACATTCGGGCTGGTAAATGTAATTAATACTCTTTAATTAAAAATAGAATATTTACTTAAATAAATTGTATCTATGACAATACTGTATAAACAGAAAATATATTAAATAATTGTTAAACTTAATCCATTTCATTATATGTTGTCATTGTTTATGTTAAGGTACATATTTATTCTCAGTTTTCTTTTATAGAACATAGAACATCTCTATTGCTACGAGTCTCTTCCCTACCGTATAGAGCAGGGTAGGATGAACAGTAGCGGAAATCTGAGCAGGATGGGGGTAATGTGAATCTGAGTGGGATAGGATGGCCAGTAGCATGAATCTGAGTGGTATTAGATGGGTGGTAGCGTGAATCTGAGCAGGATAGGATAGGTGATAGTGTGAATCTGAATGGGAATAGGATGGCCAGTAGTGTGAATCTGAGCAGTATTGGATGGGGGTAACATGAATCTGAGCAGGATAGTAATGGGTATTAGCATGGATCTGAACAGGATAAGATGTATAGTAGCATGAATCTGAATGGGATAGGATGGGCAATAGCATGAATCTGAGCAGAATAGGGTGGACAGCAACTTGAATCTGAGTAGAATAGGATGGGTGATAGCGTGAATGTGAGGAGATAACAGAATAATTGTGAACATAGAATTTTGTTTCGTATTTTATTCACAAGGATTTCCAACTTGGAGATTGTATAGTGTCATGCTGCTGTGTAAAACTACTCTTATACTGTATTGGTTAAAAATTTTGAATTTTCTTCCTTTTTCACTCCTGTAAAATATATTTATAATTGATATATTGTTCTCACTTATATATATATCGTTCACAGGTCCCAATATTATTTTGTACAGAATTCTGATAATGAATCGTCTCAGGCAAAACATTTTGATGCTCATTAGCATTCCTTTCTATCAGTTTTTCTTTTCATTCCTTGAGTCTTAAATTAGGACATTTGCATAACTCATATGGAATGTATTCAGAAGAAAAGATGCATAAATATCTCTCTTATCTTGATAGCATTCAGTAAAATTGCAATGTGTTCTTTTTCAAAGATATTTTCTGTTTACAGTATAAGATTCATTAATCCTTCATAAATTGTCTAGCATTGTTATAGGTATTTTTGCATTAATTTTTCCCATTTTTCATTTTCCCCTCCAATCCATTCATTATTTCTCCCAATTTGTTTTGAAATTTTTTGTGAATGCCAATCTCCAATTCAATTTTTGTATTCTCTTATCAGTCAGTTATTTTACTTTGGTGATCAAATATTTGAATGAATAATGATGTAATTCTCTGAAAATGACAACTAATCTTATCATTCCCATTTTACTAGAGAAATAGAGAAGCAGGTGTGGCTGGCAATTATCACAGAAAGTAATATCGATTAAAACTATTTTTTAACCAATCAGCAAATAACATTGCCAAGATGAAACTATGTCTACAAATGAATCCATGATAAATGAAATATAAAAACAAAGACAGAAGAGACATGATTTTTCTAAATGATGCAATGTATGGACATGTAAACCAGAATTCTTTTTGACAATGTTCCTGCTTCAATCATTAAAACTGAATAGAAGTCAAGTGCTAGTTTCATATGTGCTGCATTAAAACAATATTATTCATTTTCATGACACTGTTGTATCATGTGCACATGTAAGTATTTGTGTAAGTAAATATTACAAGTATATTATAAGTTCTGTCCAGAAACAATCTAGTCATTAAATAATAACAGAAAAATTGCCTGCCTAAAGCAATGGCACCGTAGTCTTTTTCAAAGCACTCCTCTTGGAAATTTACACACTTATCATTGCATCCTTTCCACTTCTCAAAGCAGTTGACAAATTTCTATTTCCAAATTAGCACCAACTGCTTCATTACATTTTCCTGAATTTCATCTATAGTGTGAAGCCTCTGCTATGGGAGCTACAGTACTGGGAATATGAAAGGGTCTTGTTTGAGTGTTTTATCTATGGTGCCATATAACACATGACAATGGAGATAATGCATCATTATTAAAGAAATAAGGAAGTTTTATTTATGCTTTCACCTCAGACAATTCAAAAAAAAAATTAGTGTCTGTCTCTGAATTCTGCTGAATTCATTTCTAGTTGTAGAGAAAGAATGCATGAGGAAATAGACATGATTATAATCTTTATTGCATAATAGAATTTGAGGTTTTCATTCCATCATGGCCTTGGCTGCTGCTGTTAACATCAAAACCCTGGTGTCACCATGGCTGTCTTCAGTTATTGGCATTAGATTTCATTTAGTAGAGGTCTTCAGTTAACTTTCAGCCATGTTATACACCACTTCAAATTAGATCTCTTTCTGATTCAGTCTATACATCAGCCAGAAAGAAAAATGGAAAATAAAATGTTATCCTCTGTACAGGGGCTTTGAGCATCATATCCAACCCACAAAACAAATTCTTTCTCAAAAAAAATAAAATAAAATAAAATAAACAAAACGCAACAAAAGAAACTAATCATGAATATTGTTGCCAAAAAAAACAACATGAAAAAAAGATCAGTCTCAGAGCCACCAGATTCGCTTTAAGAAAGCCACACATAAATGACTGAATCAGATTTGTGGCTTCACTAATGTTATGGGGTCCACCCCTTTTTCATATAAGTGGACTCGACCAAGAGTGTTACTTGGAATGCTGCTGTTAAATACCCAGAGTCAGTCAGAATATAGTCAGTCGGAGATTGGAAGAGTGAGCAGAGATTGTGATTGAGTTGGAGGTAGAGTAATAGTGTGAGGTAACTGCTTGTAGAAGTCAGTTACAAGCATGTAGACTCTAAGGAAGTCCTACTTCGAGACTATATCTATATATATTATTATTACGACTGTGTTCCTGGATTTACTAACAATATACCCATTGTATTATTGTGTAAATACATTTAATTTATTATCTTTATTTCTTATGTTTGTCATTCATTGGAGACCAAATTTCATCTCGGAATCCACAACAACTAATCCACTCCAGGCCTCTCTCAACATCACCACCATGATCTCAGTCAACCAAACTGATAAGGGCATCAACTACAGGACTTACCAAGCTAAGCTGCTTCCCTTACCTACATTTAAAGACATGTCAGCTTGCATCTACTGTATTGGCAATACAAAATAATTTTATATTTACAATTCTTGCCTTTCTTTTCCTTTCACCACACTGGCAGTACTATTGTTTTGTTTGTTTTTCTGTGCTGCCATATGTCTGTTAAGGGGCTGGCAAATTACTATGGTAGCTTTGATGAGCCTTCTTCCATGGAGTCAAGTTGGTGGCAGTTTATATAGTGTGGGAGTGGCTCAAGAAACTGTTGGAAGAAGCTATGTGGATCTTTTTTGATTGGTCAAAAAATATTTTTATGATTTTTTAAATTTTGTTTTCACCTTAAAATGGTTGTGCAGGGTTGATCTAAAATTAAACCAGTTTGTGTCATTTGAATAGTGGCAGCTGAGGTGAGATTTTTTTATTTTTGTTGTTGAGTGGAACTTCTGACAGGTGACAACACTGGGATGAGACATTCTTGTTCTCTTTGTATTTAATTAGTGAATAGGAAGTTCCATTTGGACAGCTTTTTCTCAAAAATAACAACTTTCTGAAACAAACTCCCAAGAGGATGCTTCTCCAATCATTACAATTCCAATGTTTTCAAGCCTTGCGGTCAACCATTATCTTTCCTGTAAATCCTCATAATCTGCACTTCTTACCTCCTATTAATACAAAAACCTTATTCAGTATCTCTCTACTTTGAGTGGTTCTTAGACATTGTATTGGTCGAACAATTAGAAAACAAAAAAAAAACACCTCCCTTTCAAGAGTGATAGTCAGAAGTCAGAAATCTGAACTATAATGGTGTTGACAGAGAATAATATGATGTTTTACACCTTCTGCCCTCTCTCTGCAACATAAAAGAAGAGGAATACCTACATGAGACTGTGCTAATCTTCTCTGTCATTATGATGTGAGAGTCATATATGGTACACAAGCTTATTCAGTTATATCGCACTACCAATTGAGTAACCCCAAAGGAGTGTATCTGTTCACATATGAACAATAAGGTCCCCTTCAATTGGTTACAAATTTGCATTAAGTCTATGCCAAAAATTCTTGTGAAATTCAAAATAGCTGAATACTTTTCAGATGGGATTGATAAAACAAAATATCAACTGAAACTTTCCCTGATTTTGTCTTTGGTCTAGATATAGAGGACATTCTCATTGGATACCACAAAAAACAGAAATATACCAAAATGGGCATGAAAAGGATTATCAGTTATTTTAAAATAAATTGGGAAATATATGCAAGAATATAATATATAAAATCTATATATGAGACTTCTATATGTTGTGCCCATTCAGAACATGGGTGACTATGGCTCTCTACAACTTCCTCACCTTTTTTATAAGCAAGTTTTGTTTTTGCTATCTCTTCTAATCCCTGTTCTAACAACCATTTACACAAGCTCATTAGGTTGGTTATTAACTATTTTCCTCTGTCCCAATTGGCATCAATATATCTTGTGAATGTCAAATTCTCCATGTCTTCTTTCCTCAGTTTGTGCCCTTGGAATTTCAATTACCTCTTTCTGATTCTAAGTAGAAAAATATTTTTTGTTTCCCTTTGTCTTTGTTCACATGTTCAGTCCATATTGTTTTCAACATCTTTCTGTAGACACACATTTCTGTTGCATCAAGTGTCTTCTTCATCTCTGAGGATATTGTTGAACATTTACTACCATATAGAAGGACTGATATTAAATAACAATTCAGTACACTTTTCTTTGTTTCTAATGAAATTGTCCTGTTTGTTGATGCTTTGCTTAACTTGTGGAAGGCATTTTTCATTATTCCAATGCACCCTTGGATTTCAGTATCAATTTTCCCTCCTCTGTTTAAACACTTTGTAGATATTTAAATTTTTGTACTTGCTTGATTTTGGTGTTTCTAATACATAGTTCACATGTTAGGCTGTTCCTTTTGCTGATAACCATGCATTATCTTGTTAGGATTTATATTTAGTTCTTTCTTCTCGATTTTCTTTATGACTGTAATGGGAGAGAGCTATGGTAAAAAGGTTTATTCTCCCATTTGAATTTCTCCTGTTATGGGCATTATGATATCCATGATATAATAACACCGTACCTCATGGATGGAACAGAATGGCTGAAAAGAAAAGGAATGACAGACATGCTTTGTTTCAGAGAGATACTTTTATATCACTAAAGGCATACACAAATCTATATATATATATATATATATATATATATATATATATATATATATATATATATATATCCTATACAATTTTTTTTTCTGTGTTAATGCTATTTAATGCATTTACTTTATATATTATATTATTAATTTGACATTTATTACTAAGTGGGCAGTTGTTTTTATTTCAACAATTAGAATTATTGTTGCTATTTTGCAGGTTTGTGTTATTATTTTTGTTTAATATTTTTTACTATGTTTATTATTTTCTCCATTATTATTCATACAACTATAACTGATTTTAATTGTATTTTTGTTAATGATTTTTGATAGTTTAGTTTTCGAGAAGTGTTTTTAATTAATCTAAAAAATATTTTTCCTATTTTTGTTTTATTATATTTTATAAGGCAGATTGAACCAAATTAGATTTCATTTTCCTTTATTTTTGTATGTATTCTAATTTATTCGATTAAAAACTTTTTCTTAATGCTGAATCATATATTTTTTTATTTTCATGAAATTGCTATAATTAGTTGCAATTCTTTTATTAATAGATATTGGTATATGCTTAAATACATTAGGTGGGTGACTTGAACTTTTGTTTATATACATGGTTTGTCTGAATTATTCTTTAAATTAAATGTTATGTCTAGAAAATTAACTATTTTTAGAATAGATTATATGCTTATTGTAAATCCTAATTTGTTAAATATTTCTGTTGTTTGTTTTCTTATATTTTCTGTTTTTCTACCATTACAATTTCTTACAATTAATCAGATATGATAAATTATGTATGATATATATCCATATAATTTCACATCTGCCATTATAACTGCCCATTGCTACATCAAAGTTCTCATTGTTAATTATTGCTATTATTCTTTTTTAGCCATATTTTATTGTTGTAGTATAATAATGATTTTATACAATGATTAATTATGTTTAATTCTTTGTTTTGCATCTTTATGTGTTATATTGCTTATTTTAATCCTTTATTTAATACATACTTGGTAATGGATGGGTAAAAGTGCTTCATATCTATTTTTTATAAAAGAGCAATTGTTTTTTCTTGTAGTATTGTTGAACCAATTAATAGTTTCTTTTGTACTTTTCCATCAATTTATATTTAGTATTTTTCTTAATTTTGAACATATTTTTTCCACTATTTGGGTACCTATTTTTCCTATATTACTTTTTGTGGAATTTAATATATATTTTTATATATAAAATATATATTTTTTATACAAAATATTATACAAATAGATATAAAAACTTAATAAAAGATTTAGTATATATTTTTTGTATAAACACCTTCTGTATCCCTACAATACTTTCTGTAAGAGTGCCTGTAGTTTATTTTCTTTGTCTGCTATCAATACTGTCATCTGCATATCTAATATTAAGATAATGGCCATGAATAATGAATGTTGGTAGAACTTTTAATTATTTCTAGATTGCTTCATTGTAAAGGTTGATTAAGTCCAGTGAGAAAACACATCCTTGCCTTACACCCTTTTCTATTTTTGTGTATTTATCAAGTTCATTTTTATCAGTATGCAGGTGAGGTTTGCTTCCAGTATAAGTTCTGGGTTATTCTAATATATTTCCTAAATAACTGAATAACAAAATAGAAAAAAATGCCATGGGATATGTTTCATTCTTCAAAGGAACTTCAAACAAAATAATGTTTTTATTGAAGGAATTGTGTGTAAAGAGAGAGAATTAAAATATAAACAAACATTGGTTATAATTATACATTTTAGAGTGTTATATAAAGTAAAAACCTTTGTGCTTAGCCATTTTCTGTTCTCCCTGTAATCATTTGTGTTAATTTTGTGGCACAATGCATGTGTTATTTTATTTCTTTTTATCTTTATCTTATTCATTTTTATTTGCTATGATGTGAACGTTTTAAAACTGCATATACAAAATCAGCTAGATAACAATAAACACACTACCACGTGGATAATGAATGTGAAAATATGAATTAAAATAATTCACTTAGATCCATAAAACCATAAATGGATATACATTAATGTATTCTATTTTGGGGACGAATTGTGATTTGAGTGATAAAAATAAACTCACTATAGTGATTTATAGCATTTCAGAAAATATTGTTTTCCCAACATTATTAAAAGTTTTTTTCAATTTAATTTGGTTTTATGAGACATTTTTTTTCCAATAGTAGATATATTTTTTAAATTTATATAACAAAAAATCTCAATCTATAAAATGTGCTTAACAAGGTGACAGAGCAGTACGAATGAGGTAGAGAAAAGAAGACGTGTGTTGAAGTGGCTTACATTACACTGTTTGGTAAAAGAAACAAATTAAGAAAATTTATTCCAAGCAAGAAGAAACTGACTAAAAAATCTTTACATATAGTAGCAAATATTGAAACAAAAAAATAAAATGCAGAACAGTTTCCAATTATAATATCGACTATAATATAAAACAGTGATGAAATATATTTAATTCGTTCATCTTCTTCCCTATTGGGTGCCTTTTGATGCCACATCTGAATGAAAGCTGACAAATCATAGCAGTGGTTGTATTCATTTGGATGCGCAAATAGTAGAATTCACAGACCCTACTCCATGTTGCATGTAGACACACTTTTTTAGAATAATGTGATCTGGTTTGAATTCAGAGTTTCCTTCCAGACTTGTTACCACCCAAGGCTACAGGACCCAGTCTACCCTACTATTTTATCCATACCTGAGATGGGAGAAGAGATGAGTACATAAGTGAAGATGAAATATAGTAGTTCAATAGTCAAACAACACTTTTTAGTATCAGTCAAGTAAAATAATTCCCTTTGAATTATCTTCTCTTTTTCATTTAATTTTTATTGCATATACACACACACACACACACACACACACATGCATACAGGTACACATTCTAAAGATTTTATAAGTACAAATTGTTTTCTTTGACCTGAAAAATATAGGTAAATAGATCTTCTGATAAAAGATACTAATTTCTAGCCAATCATATTGACCAAGTAAGTTTAGGTTTAAGCTTTAAAGTGAGCATCTTGACTTCGTATAAATTTATTATCTCATAAAATTTGATAGCAACTATTACTGTATTTCAAGATGAAGAGCTAACCTTATTTAATAAACAGGAATATATTGTTCCCAATGCACTGTCCATGTCTAGGGATATTTCATCTTGCTCTCATTTAGTACAGCAAAACAAGAACATAGATTAAATAAAGAGTTCACTTCGAAATACCCTGAAGATCACCCAGATCAACAGACACCTGAAAAAGGCAGATGGTACAATGGCCAAAATGCTGCAATAACAACAAAGATGAGGATATTAGTCCGAATGTAAATAATATATTTATTTTATTTACATTTGGACAAATGGGAAGTATTGTCCATATGAATAGGGATTATAGATTTTTGACAAAGGGGAGAATATTTAACAGATTTGCTTTGTTTTTAATCATTTTAAAATCAGTTACCTACTATGTCTGCATGATGATACTTTAAATATCTCTGTTATATTTTGATATGTCCCAGAAAGGGATATATTTGCTCGAAGTAGCAAAGTGGTTGTTCAGATCAAAGAAAACATAATTTGTACTTGTAAAATCTTTAAAATGTGTGCATGTATGCACAATAAAAAATTAACTAAAAAAGAGAAGATAATTCAAAAGGAATTATTTTTACTTGACTGATACTAAAAAGTGTTGGTTTGGTTTGGTTTGGTTTATTTTGTTTTACGGCATATCAACCTCAATGGGTTATTTAATGTCGACAACATTTTTAGGATAGATTCTTATGAATAGAATATGTATTCTTTGGTTTAGATTGGTTTGGTTTATTTTGTTTAATGACATATCAACCTCAATGGGTTATTGATATGTTCCAGAAACAGATATATTTGTTCGTAGCAAAGTGGTTTTGGACTATTGTAACTGAATAGGACAATCTAGCAGGTAATGGACTGGTCCTTGTCTTAGAGGTAGGCAATAGGCATAGCCAATAGGCATAGCCAATAGGCGAAGTCGTGTACCTCCACATCAGTCTGTATTTATGGCTGACACCAGCCAATCATATTACTGTGAGGGGGAACCCAGGTGTATGCATAGTCATTACATCATATTTTTATTATTTAAACTTCCAAAAGCTGAAGGATGAAAAGGTCATCTCCATATTTTAGCAATTTCAGCTGTGGTGGCTCATACATATTTGCATTTATACATGTAAATAGAACCAAATAAATTCTGTTAAAGTTTAGTGACTTGAGTGCAGAATTGTCTTTCTCAGTTATTCTGAAAACTGATCTTGGATGTGAAGGTTGAAAATGAATCAATAATTATTGATTAGCATTGATCCTAACTTTTCAGTCGTTTCATCTCACACTTTCAAAAGGCAAAGAGAACTTTCTATATTAATTTTGAGGAGAAACTGCAAAAATGGGCACATTTATGACTTTAGAAAGTGTGTTTAAATGTGGCATTTGATCTAAAACTACCCAATATTTTCAATTATAAATCTGTCTTCTTTTCAGCTTATGACATCAGTTATAACTGAGTTTGATAAACACAAATTAGCTAACTGGAAGAGTTGAAATTTTGCTTGGAGATTTCTGAATGCATTGCATTGCATCGAAAAGGTATTTGTGAGAAATATAATTTTTTGAGAAAAAAAAAGTCAGTAAAAGAAAGGATTGTTAGTAGGTTTATTTCTCATTAGATGCAGTACAGGAGTTTTTTAGTTGACAAAACTAAATTTAATAAAATCTGTATTTTGCTTTTTATATATCTCTTTTAATATTAAGAGTAAATTGATTTTTATACAGCAAAATGTCTTATAGATGTTTATCTGAAGAGGCTTAGCTGTGTATCAAGAAGGGAGATGATGTGGATTTAAAATCAGTGCAAAGAATTCTTTTCAACTTTATTTTGGCTTTTACTTATAAAATGGTAACACTAATAAAGATGAAAGATGTGTAGGTAGTACAACGGCTATCATTGCAGGTGGAATTGACAAGCTGAGTACAAATTTCCATCTTGCATTCACTTTTGTACTAATGCCTTTGGGAAAGGCATGAATCTGTCCAGCTATAGTTTAATTAGCAGAGTAGACTGAGTTCAAATGCATTAGGTAGTAACCAGTGTCAGATAAAAACTTTGAATTCCAAACTATGGAGAAGGCAATAGTAAACTACTCCACAATCTTTCCTAGGAAGTTATTCAGAGATAATAAAGAAAAATGAATCTGTTGAGATCCATGACCATTTACGTTCTGAACGGATATGGCATAAACAAGAGAAGGAAAATGATGAACATCCATTACCTGAGTACTGGCACAGGGTGACAGTGGTGGGGTACCCAATGAGGAACAGCAGCACTGCATTACCCAGAGACAGATTTTAACAATAAAAGTGGAATTTTTCTTTCTTGTTGTAAATCTCACTTAGAGAAGGTCTGAAGCAAACAAGGCAATTGAAAGTAAAGAAACTTTTTTTTTTTTTTTTTTATTATATTAGAAATTTGGGATAAGTCCAGAAATCACTTGCATCCCAAATTGATTTTTGCTAAATTTATATTTTGTTTTCTGCTTTTATAGTTTGAAGTTCATTCAATCAAAACTGTTTATGACATGACTAAGTAGTATTGATAATGTCTAACATAATCGTCCAATATTGATTTTACTGAAATCTTCTAACACTTGAATACAAGTTTACTGTTTTATCAGTTGATAAGAAAGTAGGCTTGAGTATATGGTTTTGTTTGTTAAAACATGAAACAAGATGCTTCAGTCTGAATTTCTGGGATGAGGAGTTATCACTATTTATATTTGGACTGTTGTCCTCATTTTTTTCTTCTTTAGGTATATATGGCTTTTACCTGTAAGACAATGGCCTAGTGAGTAAAAGCATTGATTTGTGAATTTGGTGATATATCAGTTGTGAGTTCATTTCCTGGGTCAGGCATTGTGTACTTGTACTCAGTGGAAACTTAAATAATATAAGAACTAGATGATATTGCAAGACATGAGCAGTGGAATAAGAACAGTCTTCCCTTGTAGATTAAATAAAGGGTTCAGTTCAGAATAGGTTATGCAGATTTATATACATCTGAGGAAAGCCAGAAGGCATAACAGCCAAAATGTTGTTTATAAAAATACTAAAGATGAAGACTATAGCTTGAATATAAATAAAGATGCTTCAGAATTTGGTGTCATGTGAATGAAGCTCTATCTTCAAATATTGCCAGCAAAGAAAACATTCTATTAATGCTCCATGTATTTGCTTACAAAATAATTCTGACAAGTTCAATCCTGTTTCCACAATCTGAACAATTTTTTTTAATTAAATCCATTCTTGGTTGGGCTGAAGACTTTTCTAAATTTTCTTGTATAATTAGTATAAGCAAAATTTTGATATGAAACCAAATTACTTGCCCTTTAACCTTTTTCATTATTCAATCTTTTAAAAACATAAAAGGATATTAAGGTATTTATCTTTAACTATCTTTTTGCTATTAGTATTTTTGTACTTATTTCAGCTGCTTAAGATCTGAAAGTTTTGATCAAAAGAAAGAGAAGTAAGATTAAAAGCCTACTAGTCAGAAAGTAATAACTGACAATGTTTAAGTGAAGTGGAATGGGCACCTCACTTGTCAGACCTGAAAAACCAAATTTCTTTCTCTGGGGGTTCCTCAAGGACAACATCTACCAGGGCAACCCTTGCACCATTGCTGCATTGAAGGCAGCCATCACTGAGAAGATTCAAGCAATCAGCCAGGGGGAATGTGCACATGTTATCAACAACTATGCATTCAACAGTGCCTACAACTGAAGTGGGGACATCTGGAGCATGTACTCTAGGGCTCCTCTTGGCATTTTTGGTTCATGTTTGAGACTAAATGGTTGCAGATCCTAAAATGTTATCCTTTTACCTTTCATTTGTGTTCCTTGATCATTTTGCTTCAAAAATTGTGAAACACCCTGTACATAACTTCAAATAAATATAATAATTATAATATATATAATAAATGAAATAAAAGAAATAATAATTTTGAGTTATATTAAATTTACTTTTAAGCTATATTTACCTGTCTATATTTCTGAGATGAGGTATTATGTACACTATTTACATTATTCGGATTATTGTCCTCATCTTTGTCACCATATTTATTACAATGTTTCGGCTGTTGTACATTCCAACCTTCTTCAGGTGTTTGTAATGTTGAACTGAACCCTTTATTTCGCTCACTGAGGTAGACTATTCTAGTTCCACGTGCCATGTTTAATGGATGTCAGTTATCAGTTATCTCCTGTTAACTCCCCTCTGAATGTTCTCCACTGCCAGTCTACCCCAGTGAGCAAAATAAAGAGTTCAGTTTGACATTCCAACCACCTGAAGAAGGCCAGAGTGTACAACAGCCGAAATGTTGTAATAAATATGGCAACAAAGATGACAACAATAATCTGAATAATGTAAATAGCTATATTTACATATTGTTTTTTTTTTCAGTTAAACTTAAAATCCATCATTTCTCCTTGAGTTCAGAATGCCATAAAAGAGAGACTCATGAATACAAAATGTGAGTTCAAACCTTATGGGAAGCTTATTTCTTATTTCCAGTCCATTCTGTTTGTTCAGCTATTATCAAATAATGAGTTGCAATAAAATACAACTGAAATGAATGAAATAAGAATAAAAAGACTAGTTGACAATTCTTCGTTTAAGAAATTTGACAAGCATAATATTTTTTTTTTATTCTATTCCATTTGGAATTTAATCAGATTTGTTCAAATTGATTGCAGGTCATAAATTTCAGGAAAAACTGGCAAATCAAAAAAAACAATACTTTGTTTAAAGTTGACACCAATATCTCATATTTTCTATTTTATGGCATACAAAGCATTTCTTTGGTCTAGAACTCTATGGAACCAATCAAAAGAAAAAGAAGAGCAGCATCCTTTATAAATGGAATGCTAATTCATGCATTTTAATTGGTCTCTAAATGAGAAATTCTGGGAAAAGAAAAAGAAACAGTTCATTTTTTTTTTTAATTTACTGCTAAATTGACTATTAACTTAATCAATAAGTGTAAGAAATTGAATGAAAAATAAATAAATGAGTTACCCAATTAATATTATTGATGGACTGGTGTGTCTTTCATAACATAGCATAAAATTAAATGTATGATTTTAATATGTTAATAAGATAAAATTTTTAAAATTTTAAAAAAATTAATATTATTGATGGACTGGTGTGTCTTTCATAACATAGCATAAAATTAAATGTATGATTTTAATATGTTAATAAGATAAAATTTTTAAAATTTAAAAAAATTAATATTATTGATGGACTGGTGTGTCTTTCATAACATAGCATAAAATTAAATGTATGATTTTAATATGTTAATAAGATAAAATTTTTAAAATTTAAAAAAAATTAATATTATTGATGGACTGGTGTGTCTTTCATAACATAGCATAAAATTAAATGTATGATTTTAATATGTTAATAAGATAAAATTTTTAAAATTTTAAAAAAATTAATATTATTGATGGACTGGTGTGTCTTTCATAACATAGCATAAAATTAAATGTATGATTTTAATATGTTAATAAGATAAAATTTTTAAAATTTAAAAAAATTAATATTATTGATGGACTGGTGTGTCTTTCATAACATAGCATAAAATTAAATGTATGATTTTAATATGTTAATAAGATAAAATTTTAAAATTTTAAAAAAATTAATATTATTGATGGACTGGTGTGTCTTTCATAACATAGCATAAAATTAAATGTATGATTTTAATATGTTAATAAGATAAAATTTTTAAAATTTAAAAAAAATTAATATTATTGATGGACTGGTGTGTCTTTCATAACATAGCATAAAATTAAATGTATGATTTTAATATGTTAATAAGATAAAATTTTAAAATTGAAAAAAAAAATTAATATTATTGATGGACTGGTGTGTCTTTCATAACATAGCATAAAATTAAATGTATGATTTTAATATGTTAATAAGATAAAATTTTAAAAATTTAAAAAAATTAATATTATTGATGGACTGGTGTGTCTTTCATAACATAGCATAAAATTAAATGTATGATTTTAATATGTTAATAAGATAAAATTTTTAAAATTTTAAAAAAATTAATATTATTGATGGACTGGTGTGTCTTTCATAACATAGCATAAAATTAAATGTATGATTTTAATATGTTAATAAGATAAAATTTTTATGTGAGGTTATTGAGGATAACTTGAAATTAATTTTCTACTCCAGCAAACTAAGTCAATAGCTGAATGAAATAAATGGTCTTATGGATTTCATTGCCAAGACAAGTAGGTAAGAGAATTGCATTGTTTAAGCAAGTGAGTTTAACCATATAACTGAATTTATGACATATAAAATATACATGACCATACCCAATAAGATACCCCGACCAAATGCTGAGATCAACAAAGCAGATATACACCCTTGTGCAAATTAATTGAAACAAAACAAATAATTACATTATTATTTACTTTATTTTTCATATTTTTTCAATGAAACATGAGCCATTGCACATGTTAGTACTTCCTATGTCCATTCCATGATGTTGTGCCTTGCAGATTGATTACAGATTCTTAATTGGATTTAAATCAGGAGAGTTTCCAGGCCAGTCTATAGTACTTTGATTTGCTCTCTGGTGAGGATTGCCAGTGTATTTGTGCAGCGTTACAATTTTTGTACACTTTCTTGTAGTAACATCCATTGCAGGAAATGGCTGTAGGACAACTAATTGACAGTAGAGACAATATTGCCTAGGTGTGATAAAAAAGTGATGCAATAATAGATGATGCAATATTTGTCAAGGATAAACAAATTTCATCATACATCCTGAAAATAGATTCATATTAATGCACACCACTGCAAATGACCAAATCTGAGGAAAAAATAGAAATCGATTACACCCTGTCACTCCAGTGGATCTAAAACTGACCATAGGTTGAAAGAAAGGAAACTAAAGTGGTTGTTTCAATTAATTTGCAAAAACGGTGTACATACATACCTTTATTTTATGACATATAAGATATACTTCACCATACCCTAATATTTGGTGGCATATAAGGCACCCCCACCCCAATACTGGAATTTAATATTTCGGTCTAACCCATTTCTTAAAATCTGATCAAAGAACTAAACATTAGAATTTATTTTGAAATCCCTTCTTGGTTGGGCCAAGAACTTTTCAGCAACCCCTCAAAATAAACCTTCAAGTTTATTTAAGGTTATTTGTTAAGTGTAGTCTAGTCTAACATAAAGCTAAAAACAATTTCAGAATCTCTTCTTGCTTAGATCAATAACTTTTCTCTTGTAGAGAGGGAGATAAATAAATAGATGGACAAAGAGAAACATAGCTTTTTATATATGTGGATTATGCAGTCTACTGTTTTCATCCTTGTTTTTATCAACATTTTAGCCAATGTGTTCTTCAGCCTTCCTAAATTCATTTGATATACATTTTTCACCTCTAATAGTTTCACATCTACATATCAAAGAGTTCTGCAGAAAGATATCATCCAGCTTTTAATCTGCAGGAATCTTTTCAATCAAATCAAGAAACGTCAGTTAGAGAAAAATAAAACTTACTGAATTAATTCACCACTTGAAGAGAACCCCCACAAAAAGCACATTGGTGAATGTGTGACAATGAAAGCAGAAAGGATAAGAGTACAAGTCAGAATATAAATATAGTTTTGGTTAAAAAATACAGAAAGAAAACATTGGGGTCTTGAACATCAATGAGAAATGGGGAATGATTTCAATCTTAAGATAAGCCCAGTTTCTTCTGTTAGGTAATAATCTTGGCTAACATATGCAAAAAAGTTGTTCATATAACTACAAACATATCATGTTTGATGGCATCCCTATTCAACCCAATATTTGCATTTAATATTACCATGTTATGGACTTAAGATATATTCATGTACTGGTAGTCTGCAGGATCTGGGTAAAGATTGGTCTTCCAGATACCACGGATCTGAGAGAAATTTTTAAAATTGGCTTTTTTATGTTATTGTTTTAACAAAAACAGGCTAGGTAGCATATCTGGTAGTTTGTTTTTTTAATTAAATCAGAATTATCATTTTTGTGCTTGTAAAGTACTTTTTCTTTAGTTTTCTTTTTTTTTTAAATAAGTATCAGCATAGTTTAACATGTCAACCATCAGCTCATTCCTGATGTCATGTGGAACTTGTATATATAATTCATCACGATGATGGAAAAAAAAAGGCTGATTCTTTGTACTGCTCCCAAAAGTACCTGACTCTTGCTCTGCCTTTAAAAGAGTGATGTCCATCAAAAAATAGATTATTGCATCATATCTCTATTAGAACTGGCCAACCTTCACTTTCTAGCCTTGACAGAGTTCAGAAGAGTTGACTTGGCCTTGTGGATGATGAATTGTTTTCCACTGTACAACCCTTTTTTCACAGACAAATTACTTATAAGTTCTGGCTACTCTATCACTATTTTTATGGCAGATGTTCAGAGAAGCTACATTCCTTTGTTCTACCAGACCAGACATTCACAGCTAGGAACTGACATATCACATACACAGGGTTAAATTATCCTCATTCCCACCATATTCCAATCATAAGGAGGTACTTTCACTCAGGCATCTCCCCAAGAAATTTTAACTTCTTCAAGTCAGTTGTTATCTATTTTGCATATCTTCCCAACCTGCACTCCTTACATCCTCTTTTTACAACCTTAAAGCAACCTCTTTCAATAACTCTCTACCTTGAGTGGTTCTTGAGCCTTGTATTGAAAGAACAGTAGTATAAAAAATACAATAGAAATAACATGTCAGCTCTAAAATTAATGTGTTTTTTTTTCTTTCTAAATTGACTCAAGAAGCCTATATATTCTTCGACTTTCAAGTTTAATTGCAGGAGATTTGACAAAAAGGTAGATTTTCCTGGGATTCATGCTTTTAGTCAGTACCATACGAGCTTATTATGTCATGTAGCAATACCTATATCATTTTAGCCACAAAAAGATACTCATTTTGTTATTGTAAATGTGATAAAAAGACAAAGTTCTTGTAAAAATAATAATCTGAGAGATTTTGCCAACTTAAAGTGCTATAAACAGTTTCACAAAAAAAGAAAATAGCATATCAGGGGGTGGGAGATATTTTGATATAATTGTCTCTAATACCATTTCTAAAGTTGCCTCCCTCCACAGAAACCTCTTTGCATTAATCTGAACATCAGTTCTGGGCTGACTTAATAGACAGTCTAATAAAATAAAAACACTGATGCATGGAAGAATACAAAATGTGAAGATGTTGATTAGTAAAAAAAAAAAAAAAATGAATCAAATTACATTCAATCTACTTGATGTAAATGAAATGACAGAATCGGGTGGGAAAATAAGATTTGTATTTTTATTACTGTTTATAAGGAATATTGATTTCACTAGTATGGAATTGGCCATATAAATTGTTCATATTTCTTAGATCTCAGTTCCTATTTGCACACAAACAAGTCAATATGGTCATGGTTACCAGAGAGGAAAAATATTGTCAAAACTGATATTATGCCTTACTGTCTCTAGATCATTATATATGTATTTGTGGAAGATATATATGCACGGATATACAACTGTGTGTTGGTGTATGAATACAAATGCGATCTGTATTTCTATGTATTGTAATATATTTGCCTGTATATATTTTTATATGTGTACTTTACACTTGTAATTATGGTGATTGTTTCACATGTCTTGTTCAGGATATTGAAATAATAGCATTCGAGAAGGAAATATATCTGAAAACTTTTGGCAAATTGTTATTCTAAGAGTTATGTCTACATGCTTTGTTTGTTCATATCGTTTAGGTTCTTACATGAAAGTTAATTTAAAGGTTTTATAATAATAAATATAATAAAGTTAAGAAGGAAAAAAGCCTTCATGTTAACATGGAATTTTCTTTCAGAGATACAAAATAGATAGTATAAAGTATATAAAATGTCTATAAAAATATATATATATATATATATATATGCAAAAATATAGTTTTAAAGTGTGCTATATTTATGGGATAAAGTACTCAATAACAGAGATAGAGCATACGTATATATAAATACATTTTATTGTTGATACATTATTTTTATATAGATACAAATATTTAAGTAAATGCTCTGTTTATAATAAACAGTATTAACAACATTTTCTGGCCTGAATGTCCGAGAAATTTCATAGAAAATATGTATTCACTGACAGGAATCGAACCTGTATCCTACAATCTTACAATCTGTAATTGCATAAAATGGTATCTATATAAAAATAACATATAAACAATAAATATATTAAAATAATTGTTGGACTTAGTCCATTTCATAATATATATATATATATATATATATATATATGTATGTATGTACATATTTTTATTACTTCAAATGTTATTTTTAGTGGATACCTGTATTTGAGCAGATGTTCTGTTTATTTTAAGCAGTATTTATTTCATCAATTGACCTGCATTCTTGATTAAACTTAATAAAGAAAATACACTCTCTGACATTTAAGTTTGCATGAGTACGCAAGCTGGTAGGTGAAACAAATACTGTTTAAAATAAATGAAGCAACTACTCAAATATGGATACCCACTAAAAATAAAATTTGAAGCCATAACAATATGTCAGATTAAAAAATAAAATCCATTAATTCTTTAGAAATTACATAAGTATCTATAAAAGTAAAGTATACAATTTTTTCTTCAGCAAAGTATAATCAAAAAATATATTACAAAAAAATCACTGACACTTATATTACAATCTATAATTCTACAAATGTCAAACCTTATCTTCACTCTTCTTCTTCTCCTCCTTACTACCATTAGACTCTCCTGTGGATCAGAGAGTCACAACCTCACCAAACTCTGGCCACAACTTCAACAAACTATTATTCCAGTGGATTCTGTAAAAAAATTGGGTTCTTACAGGGAGAAATCACCAGCCCTATACCAAAGCAGTTCTCCTTTAGTAGTTGCCTACCAAGGTTAGAAGCCCATTCTATTTAACCCATATCCGCAGGAACAATAAATGGAGCTATACCTTTGATAAAAGTATTTGTGTAAAAGTGAATGCAAGATATTTGATATTTGAACAGAATCTGAACTCTGCACAACAGTTCTACTTTCCATGCTGATAACCACTAGATTGTGTGCCCATCTGTATAAACAGACTTCTAATAAGAAACAAATAAGATGGGATTAAAACTGGTGAATGCAGCAAGTATTCAACCTTACCGAAGACGCAATCTGTAATTGCATAAAATCTGTTTTATGGCAGAAACTTTAAGTTCTCTTCATAGAAAGAAACTAGACAGCATTACATATATTGAATGTAGCAGGTTGTTAACACTGTTTTGTTGTCCAATCTGTTTGTTTGAAGATCTTTCCTGTTTCCAGAGTTTTTATCAAATGGAATGATTTGCTGTTCAAAAATATTTTGTTTGCATCCAAGAAAATTCTTTGATCGAAAGATAGAATTTGTCTATAAATTACACTTGAATACATGTTTGTGTGTAGTGAAGAGTATTGTCTATTATGAATTTGTGTCTGTCTGCATAATTATGTTGTCCTTGAACATTGCTTTGCATACACTTCTATTTAAACCTATTCAAACATATTCTTCCTGTGAGTCTAAACATATTTGAGTTTCTGTTTGTGTAAAAGCAAAACAGGCAGCAGCAAACCATTCATCCATCAATGCAATTGATGAATTGGTTGCAGGAATTTGGAAGGAAACAAACTTGTCAAAGGAAATCAGTGTGAAATTTCACATTAAATTTCTTTGATTATTTTTATGATTTGTGTCTTAGGTAAATTACAGACAAAAAATTAAAATAAATCTGTCTTGAATAAAATTTGGACACTGAACTTAATTTCCCCTTTTATGAATAGTTTAGTCATTTTTGCACTTCTTCCATTGCACATATGGAAAAATGATTTCATCTGCATCATTTAGTTGAGTTTATGTGAATGTTTCTTTTTTGTAAAAATTTAATATTTTATTTTGGTTCTTAATGTGTGCAAGCATGTTGATGTCTGGATGTATGTTGATATCATTCTTTGACTCTGCACATTAGTCAACCTTTTTGTTTATGCTTAATAGTATGCATATTTGTTTGTTTCTTATTACAAATATTTTTTCTTAACTGTTTAAACAGGCTTACATTCAAATGTAAATTAAATATAAAAAGAAAAAATGGTATAGCTTCCATAATTTTGTTATTCATGTCAAAATCAATCATTACAGTCCTGCTTAACCTTGGACAAATAACTTCCAACTGCTTAGATATATATATATATATATATATATATATATATATATATATATATATATGGTTGAGGTTTTTTTTTCCATTTTGACAGAGGGTCATCTTCTGTTCTGTATCAATTCAGCAGCTCACTTCTTCACAGTTGCAGAGGAAGGAGAGTCCTGAGCAAATATCTGTATTATGTCCTCATGGTTTTCCTTTGGTATCCTCTGTTTTGTCCAATGTTAGATATGTCAAACACCTCTCACTAAGTTATAGAAATTTGAATTAGTTTTTCTAGTTTTATAAGAAGTGGTAGTGTGTTACCACAACCAAAACATTCAGTTATGGTTCTTCTTTTTGGTTGAGGCTTAGAACTTTTTAGAAGGAGCCTCGTATGTGTGTATGTCTCTCACACACACACACACATATATATATATACAAAATGTGTGTGTGTGTGTGTACATACATATATATATATATATATATATATATATGTGTGTGTGTGTGTATGTGATCTTGATAGCTCTGTATATATGCATTCTGGGTATAATATTGGAGAGATTATGTTGCTCTAAACTTTATTCATGTTTCCCAAGTTTTCAATTTCATCTGGATATTGAAAACACTTTATCCCACAAATATAGCACACTTTTAAAGTATATTTTTTCATATATATATATATATATATATATATATATATATATATATATATATATATATATATATATATATATTATTAGTATTAGTAGTAATCCTATAGGTATAAGAAACTACACTCATTTGAAAACCTTTGTGTCTTGATTTTCAAATAATCAAACCAATACCAAAGGGAAAAAAGGTATAAAAAAAGAAAGAACCAAGAACATGTACGTTAGTTGAAAATAATCATCTAGCATGCAAGTTCAAAGCCCAAAGTAAAAAACCCTGATACGAGTATGCAAAACAACTTTATATATATAATAGTGGACTCTCCCGTTGGTTTTGATGTATGAGGATCTAACAGCTTATTGATTCAGTTATGAAAGTTTGTGCGATAATCTTAAGTGGTATTTAAGACCCACTAGTGATTTACAAAGGAGGCCACATATGGAGCAAGTGTGAGGATTGTGAGATGAAATCACTGTTAGATTGGCTGACCTTTTGATCTTGCTCTCACTTCTTGAAGATGATTCAGACAAGTAGATTGAAAATTGCTGAGTCCACTAAAACACATTGATCTCCATTCTACCTGCTCCAAGGCTAAGCGCTCAAGGGTGTTATGTGGTATCTTGACTGCTGACAAGTTGCTTTTCAGCTTGTCTTTGTATCTTAGCCATGGGCATTCTACATTCCTGTAGCCCTGATCTAACAGGCTGTACATTAGGATCTTGGGTATCCCGTCATCAGACATTCTCAAGACATATATATATAGATCTTATGAGTTTGTGACTAAAAGGGATAATTCTGAGAAGGATATGAATCCAGGGAGAGCTCAATGTAGACTACAGAGCATTATAATGATAATAAGAAGATGGAAACTTAAATTATTCATTTCAATTATAATTTATTTCAGGAAGAGCTCAGTGTAGACTACAGAGCATTATAATGATAATAAGAAGATGGAAACTTAAATTATTCATTTCAATTATAATTTATTTCAGGAAGAGCTCAGTGTAGACTACAGAGCATTATAATGATAATAAGAAGATGGAAACTTAAATTATTCATTTCAATTATAATTTATTTCAGGAAGAGCCTCAGTGTAGACTACAGAGCATTATAATGATAATAAGAAGATGGAAACTTAAATTATTCATTTCAATTATAATTTATTTCAGGAAGAGCTCAGTGTAGACTACAGAGCATTATAATGATAATAAGAAGATGGAGATTTTGATCTGGAGAATTTAACACCTTGATATTCACAAAATAAATTGAAATGGATAATTAAAGTCTTTGTCTTCTTATTATCACTATATATATATATATATATATATATATATATATATATATATATATATATATCATAGCTTTAAAGTATTCTGTATTTATTGGAGAAAAGTACCCAATATTGGAGATTTCAAACACAATCATCACTCTAGTACTTTATTCATTTCTCTGGTTGTGGCAACAGACTTTTGTCACTGGTTCCTTCCCCTGAAAATAATTACAGATGAAATTGAAAACTTTGGAAACATGAATAAAGTTTAGAGCATCATAATCTCCAATATTATGCCCAGAATGCATATATACAGAGCTATCAACATCACACACTCTCTCTCTCTCTCTCTCTCTCTCTCTCTCTCTCTATATATATATATATATATATATATATATATATATATATATAAACATACATACATTTTGTATATATATATATATATATATATATATATATATATATATATATATAATAAAAAATTCTTTTTGAATTTTAGGTCTGATGAATTGGATCGTATTTACGATTCCAATGGAATAAATTATGACCATGGAACATTAGTGTTTAAGCCTTTTTATTATGTCCTTACTCTGTTCTGGACATTGAGTTCTACCTGGATTCAAAAAATATACATGTATGTGTATGCACCTATGTATATATATTTATATATTTTGCATATGTATGTGTATATTTACCACTAATATTAGCTATATATATATATATATATATATATATATATGTGTGTGTGTGTATATGTGAGACATACACACATACGAGGCTCCTTCTAAAAAGTTCTAAGCCTCAACCAAAAAGAAGAACCATAACTGAATGTTTTGGTTGTGGTAACACACTACCACTTCTTATAAAACTAGAAAAACTAATTCAAATTTCTGTAACTTAGTGAGAAGTGTTTGACATATCTAACATTAGACAAAATAGAGGCCTGAGTGGTCATAAAATATCTGCAAAAGACAGGTATGACACCTAAGGAAAACAATGAAAACATGGTACAGACATTTGCTCAGGACTCTCCTTCTTCTGCAACTGTGAAGAAGTAAGTTGCAGAATTCAAGTGGGACAGAACAGAAGATGACCCTCCGTCAAAATGGAAAAAATCCTCAACCACTGATGAACAAGTTGATACTATTCACAATATGATTTTGGATGACAGACATCTTACTGTCCAGCAGATTGGCATTATTTCTAGTTTGGTCCATACTGTTTTTGGGGATGAGCAAGCTGTCAGCAAGATAGGTTCTAAGAATGCAGACACCAGAGCAGAAGCTGAAAAGGATTGACATTTCCAGGATATTTCTGACTCACTTCCAGGCTGACACTGAGAATTTCCACTGCAGATTAGTAATTCAAGGTGAAACCTGAGTTCAAGACTTTGAACCTGAATTAAAGATTCAAAGAAAACAGTGGAAACATTCTGGTTCTTCACCCCCAAAGAAGTTCAAGCAGAAATCATCTGTTGGCAAGGTGATGGCTTCTGTTTTTCTTTATTCTGAAGGCATAATCATGATGGACTACCTGGAAAAAAGAAAAACTATTAATGAACAGTACTATGCATCAGAATTAAGATAACTGAAGGAAGCAATCAAGTCAAAATCTAGAAGGAAGCTAAAGGCAGATGTGCTCTTGCTCCAGAATAACACACCCATTCATACTGCTTAGGTTGCAGTAGCTGAATCGGCCAACTGTGGCTTTGGATTGCTACCCTGAGCCCCTTACTCACTAGAATTTGCTTCATCTGACTTCTTCCTGTTTCCTAAACTCAAATTCCAAGAAAAAGGGGAAAATATTATAGAATAACCTAATGTTGAGAAAAAAATTATGGAATGATCTTGTAATTTGCATTCTGTTGGGGCACACCCACCTTCTCATCAGAATGGACTGATCTCTCTACTAATAATAGGACAGTTCTATAGAGTTCTGAGAAGATCAGGTGACCATCACACTTCTGTCTCTCTACCGGAAGATACAGTTGGACTTTATACTCTTTCTGATTGTTACTGACTAACCTGCGTTCATTTGACTACTAATCTCTCTGTTGTAAATACCTCTTCAGATATACCAGTATTTTTCCCTACATATGTGTTTGTCCTTATTTCAATGCACACATGCGGAAACACTCAACATCTCAACACATTCCTAAAAGAAATACCAGCAAGAACCAAAATATGCAAATCAGTCTACAGTTCTTTGAGCACCAAATCAAATAGCTCAAAATAAGAGATAATGTTACAGCTTCTAATAAGACTTTAACTTAAAACCTTTACTTTGGGATTCTTTCATATCTCCTGACAAAATTTAGCCATTGATGTGTGAAGGCTTAAGCAGGGCTCAAATATATAGTTAATCTCTAAAATAACTAGTTAGAAAATATTAGATGTGAAAATAGAAAATTTGAAAAATAAAAATAGTAGTCTTTAGATATGAAATAAACAAAGATTTGTAAAAAAAAAAATAAAAAAAAGAAAGAAAATACTTTTGATACAACTGAATATACTCTTAATGTGCAAGAAAGCAGTATAGCAACAAAGAGATGCTGTGGTACAAATCAATAAAGTTTGATATAGACATCATAACTCCTATTCTGATAAGGGTATACTATATACGATATATGCATCATAGCCAAATGTGCCTGATATGGTGATAGGTTTTTATAAAAGTAGCATGTAACCTTGCAGGTGGGGTGGGGGCAAGTTAGAAATATTTTTAGGCTGGGTAACTCAGTCTACTCAGATGTTCTCTGACTGAGAATGTATCCAAGTATCTAGATGTGACATTCATTTTCATTGCCTTGACACCCAGTCATGATGCTTCCCAAATACTCCCACTCATGAACAGATAAAACTTTTTGATACTTGTCCAAAGGAAACCTTTGTCTACATTTTTGGCTTTTGTGCAAACAAAAACTTTGTTTACGTTTTTGATTTTTGTGCAAATGAAACCATTGTCTATGTTTTTGACTTTTGTGTAAGCAAAAATGTTATCTACCTATTTATTTTATAACAGAATTTGGCATTAAATGATCTGGAAAAGGTTGATATATAATAATACAAACCAATAAATTAATATCAGAAGCTACACTTAATGAATTTGTGAATGGGTGGCAGAGCTGAGATGTAGAAGGATGGGGAAGAGTCAAGCATTGTTTAGAGATACAAGGGACAGGAAGCTGTGGAGACCCATGATCATCCATATTCTAGAGGAGCATAGAACACAAAAGATTATGCAAGTATATAATAGTATTAAAACTGCTCCATTAATAAGCAATTTTTATATCAATCAAGGGAGGTAAATGAAAAAATAGAGCTTTATGCAAGGATAAATGTTAAAGCAAGTTGATCGTTATTGTTGATCTGTGGTGTTGATAGTAGTAGTATCTTTCCAGTATTCCAGGGGAGAGGAAAAAAATAATGGTAAATTGTTTTACAGCAGCATTGATAGATCAGTAAAAAAGATCTGATAAAAAGAAAATGGTATTTTTCTTCTTTTTTTGGATTGAAGATGATTTTTTGTTTTTTTTAAAATGGCTATAACTATATCATGTTTATTTTTTTTATTCAATTTAGAAGAAAATTTTTTGACTCTTGATAATAAAGAGAGATATCTTTTCACAAACTTAATTCATACTAATCTTGTCAGTATCCCTAATTGTCGGAAAATCATGATTGTATGAAGCTCTTTGAGAGATAACTTTGATATTTCAAACAGACAAGGAAGCATCACTAAGTTTGGACAAAACAGTTCCAGAAATCATTTTTTCTTTTGACTCTGCTCCTGGTAAATTATATCAAACAAACTATTTCCTCATCCATCTTTGATCTTAAAGATGTACAATAAAATGTATTATATTTAAAGTAATTTCCAGTATTGATGTGTTTATCTTTTCTTTCATAGGAACCAACTTTTGTAAGAACCATTTTTGTTTTGGAAACATTAGATCAGCTATAATGTGAAATACTTATCTATTTATATATAATCTTTGTGTACTTCAGTCATGTGAAATTTTCCAATAGTGTAAAGGAACATTCTCATGGAAGTATTCATTTCTTTGGGACACCCACTAGAGCTCTTTGGAGATTGAGATTGAAAAAACTCATTCAAACATTTGTAGATAGTGTTTGCTGCCCCATTTACTTTTCTTAAAGACTGGGTTTAATAATGTTTGTTCAGTCAGGAATGAATAGTTGTGATAGCATTCAGTACATGCTCAATATTTGAAATAAAAAGGAAAGTTTCTAAGAAAAACCTAAATAAATTAACTTGTAGACCTAAGCAGTATGTTTTTTTTGTATGATTTGAAAGATTAATTTCAAAAAGATAATAAGAATTTTCTTCAGCTTATTTAGAAACCACAGTGAGATTTATGCCATCACTACTTCTGAAGATGAAATCATTGAGGCTTTCTTATTGAGATTTTGGCTCAACCAAAAAGGGATTAATTAGAAAAATTAACTTATCTTTGTGGGAGAATGAAAATTAAATAATAAATAAAATAAATAATAAAAATAATAATTAAAAAAATAAATAATTTAATTTTCCCATAATGCAAATGGAAACCAAATAAAAAGGTGTTCCAGTCACATGCAAAGTTTGTGACCCCACTTCTGGAAAGGAGACCATTTTTCTCTTGCTACCTTTGAATCATTGGATTCAGATGTTTTTTGCAGTGGTCCTAAAAGCAGAGAGATTCAGTTGCTCTCTCTCTCAACATCATGTTGATTTGAGGTCAGCCACTCACTTTCCACTGAGTTTAGTACACACACATGCTTAAATAAAAATTGACCCTTAATTTTCCAACCAAGTTTTTGTGTTATTTATTTTGGTCCAATGGCATTATCATCTTCTGATACTGGACACAAAACCAATGCCAGACCTACTACATGTTTCAAAGTTCAAGGTAAACTGGAATATAACTCCTTTATTAAATAGGTTTCAAAAGAATTACAGAAATACTAATAATTATTGTTGTACTAATAATTATTTTTAGTCGTTTTCATACCACCAGTAACTCATAAAGAAAACCCTCAGAAAAGGTAATAATGAAAATTAAGAAGAAAGAACTAACCATCAATTGTAAAAAGACAATATATGGTTGTCAGTGTTATACTCTGCTGCAATTAGATCTCTTTCTGATTCACTCTGCATGTCAGCCAGAGATGAGTGCCAAGAATGCAGAACACAAACTAAAAGTCATTTTCTGCATATTACATCTGGTCCATGAAACAAATCTACAGAACAAAAATAATACAATAGCCAATCACAAGTGTTCCTACCAGAAAAAGATGACCTTGGGGACTACCAGATTTGCTTAAAAGAAGGCCCCTCATAATGACCAACACAGTTGTGGACCAAAGGGCCACCTGCTGACATGCAGCTGCTCTGTCACTGTCACTGCCATAATCGTTTCTCTTATCACAACTGGGATCTTCACTAATCTCACCTGACTTTTCATGTATTCAGCCAACATTTCAGCTTTGACTCCCAACACAAACCACTATAATTTATAACACATCAACATCATCACCACCCAACTCCAAGAATCCCCCGTTGTCACCACCACAACCCAGTTTCATTGATACCACATTCAACCCAAATACAACAGAAACATTCTGCTCGACCTACTCCAGGCCTCACTCACTGTTACTAACAGAGACATTCTGCTTAAACCACTCCAGGCCTCTGTTGCTATCACCACCATGACCCCACTTTGTTGATAACACATTCAACCCAAATCCAACAAAAACACTCTGCTTGACCCACTCTGGGCCAGGAAATTGGTTAACTCCTGGCTCTACTGACAACACCCTTATACCTAATTGCTTTCCTGATGAACAGCAACTGAAAACAACATTAACAATTTTGCCAATTTTCTAACAACTATAAATATATCATGTATATTTGATGAATACATAGTTGAAAATTTAATCCTTGTCATTCCTTTCCTTTGCAACCAAATGCTCATTATAACATCAACAAGAGGAATGGCTCAGGATAAGAGCTACAAATTCAAGAATGCCAAAATCAAACAAGTACAGAATTTTACATATCTGGGAAGTTTTTTAATGGAGGATGGAACATGTGAAACCAAAATCCAAACATGTTTTGGAATAGCAAAAGGTGCTTTCCAAAAGCTAAGCTAAGTATTATGAAACAGGAAAATTCATTAGATACAAAGACAATTAGAAACAAAAAAAATAGTTTTTTGTCTTAATTTCTGGGATGAGAAGATTATATTTAGACTATTGTCTTCATATTTGTTGTTTTTATCATAAATAGTGAAGGTCACATAATAATAACTCCTCATCCCAGAAATTCAGATAAAAATTATTGATTCAGTATGGACCAATGTGAGACACCAATGGAGGTGGTCAGAAAAACTTCATCAATAATAGGCATGGAGGTAAAATCACCTGACATTCCTATACAGATATAGAGATAAATTTTTCTAAGGAAAATAATGGATTTTTTTAATCAGCCAAATTTTTTTATCACTTTAAACTTTAATTTTAGTAGATGTTTGTATTTGAGTAGATGTTTCATTTATTTATTAAAGAGTATATTTATTTAATTTCTTTATTAAAGAAAAATTTACACTCTCTAACAACTATTTCTTGTTGATTTTAGTAATACCATCATTTGTATGGCTTTATTAGTATTGGTTATAAACCAGCCATAATTTAGTGCTTAGAAGAATAATGCTTTCCTGTACACCGAGTACTAATATTAGCATTAGTGTAGCTATTGTTACACTAACACTGAATGTGAATATAGAAAGATGAGACACATTCCCTTAACAAACAAAACATTTAATAAGGCAAAATTACAAATTACATACGCATATTAAAAAGATTTACGCCTGTCCCAAAACAAATGATTGTTTACACTGTCCAAAGGACGAGAATTCTTAATAGAACAACAAACAAATAAATAATGCACCAGCCTTATGGCCTTTGACTGTCTGTAGCTAGGTGAATCAAAATTACTTTTTTTCTCCATGTTAAGTTGTTCACATTTTGTCCACTTTCCACATGTATTGGCACTCTGGTAGTTAGAAAGATTAACCGTTCCCCAAATGTTGTAGAGTAGTTTTCACAGTGGAGGCTTGTATTTCACTAAGTCAGTGCTAAAAGGGTTTGACGTACAAAACGTTAGGAACTTGAAATAATAGTTAATGACGCAGAAATCTAGTTGTGGTGGTTGATACTTTAAGGTCCGACATCGACTGACTCACCAACTCACTCTGAGCCCCCTGGCGACTGCTACTACTGTTACTTATTATATGTGGGAGAGTATATTACAATAGAATAGGTATGTTTTAGTAGTATAACATCCCCCCCCTAAAACTTTACTCAGTAGGAGTAAAAAGTTTTCTTTATTTATTTTTCATTTTTTTACAGTTGTTAGATCAAACGTATTGAAAATCACCTCCATCGGTGATTTTTTTTTTTTTGTGGGACCACTGTCAACCACGTCTGAAAAATGTCGTTTGATCTGATTACTGTACGTGAGTTTTTCCCCTTTTACCAAGTCCATCATATAGCCAATCCACTTTTCTATTTATTTTTTTTTATCTCTCCATAGCGTTACCAGAAACAACCTTCCGCTTTGAGCTTCTTAAGGATGGAGTCACAGTTTCTGTAGGTTCTTCTTGTTGACTTAAATCATTTAATAATACTGCAAAACAAAAAAGCAAAAAGGGAAGATGAGTTCTCCCCTCTAAAGGGGCTGAACTCCCAGGTGTTCAATCCAAGGGAAAACAACTTTTGTCTCCCTACAGTTTTATTTCTTTAAATTCTCCAATTCTTCCAGCCTTCCTGCAAAGCTAGCTCTTTAGGTCTTCTACACATCCTAAGAGAATAAAAAAGCCTACTATGATTTATTATATGACAATGTGTTACTGGTAGACTTGGAAAACAAAGAAATAATAGACTAGGTATTTGAGATAAGCAAGAAGAAAGAACTAAAAATTAACTGCAAGAAGGTAAACTTATCAGCAAAACAGCCAGAATAATGATTTATCTATCAGGAACATAGAAAGAAAGCACAGAAATCTGAAAGCACATAAGAATATCAAAAGAATGTTGAACTGCTACATATTATATTCTATCTGGTAGTAAATGTTGGAAAATCTCTGTATAGATGAAGAAGAAACTTGATGTTGTATTGATGAATGCTAAGAATACCATAGATGGAGCATGTGAGTAATGAAGTAGTTTTAAGGTAAATAGGAACAATAAGGAAACTAGCAATCAGAAAGACAAAATTTATGGGACACATAATGAGGAAAAAGAGTTTGGCAAATTTAACACTCACAGGATATAATAAAAGCAAGAGAAGCAGAGAGAAACAGCAAGTAACTTAATGAGTTTTGGCCAATGGATAGCAGAACAAGGAAACAAGGGGATGGAAAATGGGTAACAAAAAACTGGGATATTTGGAGAACCATGATCACTTACATCAAGGATGGCCAACCTGTGGCGCATGCACCATAAGTGGCACATTGGATGCTTACAAGTGGCGCATTGCATCCTTTTGATGAAAAGAAACTAAGCCACTTCTACTCATTCATTTCAGTGATTTTATATTTATTGCACGTCTTTTGCGAAAGTGCTAAAAGTTTGATTTGTGTTTGTCCCATTTCTTTTTGTTAAAAATGCTGATGTGGTCCTTTTGGTTGACTGAGTGCTGAACTAACCTATGTAAACATTATAAACTCTGTCATGCCCCCCCACTCTGCAAAATCTGAAGAGAAAAAAAAAAAGTCAAAGCATTGATTAATGCCCCCCCTTTCAAAACTCCTGGGTACGCCCCTGGTCATTAGCATATATTTTTCAAATAAATAGATTTTATTATAACTTTAAAATATGTCCATATTACAACATGTACTGAAAGGAAGTGAATGTTTGTGTGGCACATGTAAATTAATCGTAGAAAATATTGCCACATGGAATCAAAAGGTTGGCCATCCCTGACTTACATCCTGAAAGAATATGGCATATAAGATTAAAACAATTTTTCTATTGTGACCTTTTATCCTCTTTTACTTTTCAGTTTTTGTTTTATGATTCTAAAAAATTTTATTTCATTTTTTAAGCATTTGCACAGTTCCTTCTGTACTGCTGCTCTCACTCATTTAGGTTTGCTTTTCTTTCTATTTAAATAGCTATTGTTGTACAGCATAAAATAATTAGGCACTAAACTATATTTTTTCTATGCCAGTTTCAGGCATAGAATTAGAATCTACTTTTTCATATATTTTGTCTATTTGAATTTAAATAATGTTTTGAGTACATTAGTTTTATACTGTTAACATTGTTTGTCTACTTGCATCTTCATACCTGGTGTGTTTAGTGGTTGTTGTATTGTCTATAATGTTGTGTAAATAAAATTGGTTATATGAAGAAGGCATTCAGTTTTTTGAATGGTACTTGAAAGTTTTGTTGAAGATTGTTGGACAGCAGATCTCCAACATTTTCATTGATCCCAGCCATGGTGCAGATAATCTCAGTTCTTCATAAAAATCTTGATTTTATCCAATCTTACTTCTAGAGTTTTGCAAAATATAATAAGTTTGTGTCTCAGCTTTTGCTGGTCTTGGATAAAATTTTTTGGCTTTTCCCTTTCTTTCACTCCTCATTTTCATTCTGGCTCCTTTATTTTTAAGTATTGTAACCCTTCATGACATGGGGGATCACGTCTTTCCACTACTTCCTATCCTTAAGTAGTGTTTGTCATCTTACTATTGCTCCCAGTCCGTGTTCTGCCATCCAATTACATAAGCTCATTAGCTGTTAATTGACATTTCTCTTGGCCTTAATCACCTTCAATATGCCATGTGAGTGTTAAATTCTCCAAACCCTCTTTATTCATACCAGAAATTTCAACTGTCTCTTTCTGATTCTAAGTAGAACTCTCTTCCAGCTTCTTGCTTTCCTGTCAATGACAATCTTTTTTTCATTAAAACTTGTTCAGTGTTCAAATGCTGAAACAAACTAAAAAAAGAAATACCCTCTTCTTTTATTGGTCCATAACACCCTGTTTAGATTGGATTATTTTGAATGGAATGGATGGTCTGAAAGTCAGTGTTCCAGAATATTTTCTTTTTATTGCACAATATGAGGTGTTCACTTAAGGTAAAAAAAATGAAGAGGTTAATTAAAATAGGAGTTTTAATTACATCATTAATCAATGCTGTTTCTTCTGATAATTAATGATAATTAATAAAAATTGATGTTATTTATTAAACATGTGTATGGTTCCTGACCTTCCTGCAAAATGTCTGTGATGAAAAGCAGCGCAGAATGAAAAATTGGAGAACAAATTTCAAATTTCAGTTGACTTTGTATATATTCACTTATGAAGAAAAATATACAGAAAAAACAAACAAAAATCTTAATATGCAATTATGCTGTATTAATGTTAATATAAAGTCAACGTCGGACGTTTCGGTCTATTTTAGACCATCTTCAGGACATTTTCATTTAAACATAATTAACATTAGAACATAAAAATTCAACATGAAATATGTATATATGTTCTATGTTAATTATGTATATGTTCTAATGTTAATTATGTTTAAATGAAAATGTCCTGAAGATGGTCTAAAATAGACTGAAACATCCGACATTGACTTTATATTAACATTAATACAACATAATTGCATATTAAGATTTTTGTTTGTTTTTTCTGTATATTTTTCTTCATACTGTTGGATCTATATCCATATATTTGCTTACATATTCACTTATATTCAAATAGCTATGTGATATGTATTAATTCATCTCCTCCTCTAGTTATGGGTTAAATAGTAGGTTTTGTATCTGGAAAAAGTCAGTGTTATTCTCAAAAAATTGTTAATGTAGTATTCATCACCCCCTAAAAATTATTCTTAGCTTCCAAAATGTTTCAGCTTTAAATAACTTCCAAAGGGTTGATAAACTGTAAGAAACATATCAGTCAAGTAAGCTGAATATGGTGAAAGGCACTGGGGGTTAAGTAAAGTAATTAAAAAGTTATAGAAGAGATAATATCTTAAAGTTAATTCCTGGTTAACTTTGAGATTCAATATGAAGAAAAATTCTTAGATTTAACACTTCATGAATGAATATTGCTACATTCTGACTCCAAAATATCTTAAAGAGGTTAAATATTTAAATGAGACGATATGAGAAAAGAATCAATTCAGAAACATGCATTTAAACCTAAGATTTAAGAAGAATGGGAACAAAAATGACTCTTTTACTTAAAATCAGGAAGAGTTGAAATTTCTAGCAATTGTAATGAAGAAAAGAGTCTTGGACAATTTGGCATTCACAGGACATACTAAAGCCAAGAGTAGTAAAGGGAAACAGCAAGTAACCTGCCTAATGAGATTGCAAAAATGTATAGCAGAACAGGATCTAGGAGAAATAATGAAGCAAGAAATATGGTTAAAAACTACAAAGGATAGGAAATTGTGAAACATTATGAAGAAGGGATACAGCATATAAAAAAAGGAAGCTATAATAATTACATCCAAGCAATGTCTTTGAGCAAGAGTATAGTACAAGACAAAATATCACCTCTGAGAGCAAATAAGAAAGTAAAGACTATTTTTTTATGGTGACCTCCCTACAGTAGAATGAAATCTTCCTTCTTCATAAATACTAACCTGCGAGATGTCCTGTGTAGGCAACTGAGACGCAGTGTAACCTGACCGTTCAGATGGACACATCTATCTGATGGCTAATAACACTCTTTGTATATATCTGTTATTTCAGTACACTTGTTCAACCTACCTGTGTCTTTCCTTCTGGCCCCTAAAAGGCCACAACAATTTTGAAATTAGATTCTAAAAACAAGAAGGACGTATGTATAGATAATGGATAGCTAGCTGTATTCTATTGTTCAGTCAAGTGGCAGGGAGCAGCGAGGTCAGACATATGAATGCTCCACTCAGTGATTTCACAATCAAGGAACAATGTGCATTAATGCACTTTCTGTGGAAATCCAATACCGGATGTTGATGTAGGATGGAGCTTACATCATGAATGAGTGAAAGGTGCATGTGTAGATGGAACGCTCAAAAGCAGGAAGAAAAAGTGTAATGGACAAAAGCAAACCTGGTTGTCCATCAATGTTGTCCATGGAAGAACACATCTAAAGAGTAGATGCCTTGATGAGAGAAGACTGATGAATCATGTTAGCACAAGTAGCAGCAATCATGGGCATCTGCTATGGATCTGCACAAGTCATAGTGCGTGATGACTTTGGGTACTGAAAAGTTTGTGCCCATTGAGTGTCCAAAAAAACAAATGGTTTTTTGTTGGATAAAAATTTTGTTATAAAAGGTACAGCTCAAGTATGGGTGACAAATATGCAAGTTAAGTTCTTATATAGCGAACATTGCCTTCTTGGGAGTATCTTGAAACAGGACTTCTGTCCTTCATGATCAGGGGTGAAGCATTTTTTTCTCCAGTGAAAGACATGCCAATGTATTCATAAGCAACTGGCTGGAATGTGTTTTTCCTTTTTTTTTTTTTTTGCATAAATTAATCAAACAACCTGTATATCTGAAACTTGCCAAGAACTTATCTCGATGATAGTTCTTATTGATGTGGAAATTTGAAAGTTCTTGCTCTTATATTTAAAAAATAACATTCACAAATATGCATTGAAACTGTGACAAAAAATACTGGTCACATGACAAGTAAACCTACTTTTTTTCATTTTTAACAAGAAAAATTGACCATTTCATTAATAATATGTATATGGATCATTAGATATATGTTTGAATAACGAATATTTTGTCAAATTTTCTTTGTAATTATTTTTCACTTTTGATTATTATTTCTTTCTTTGGAGGTGTGGGTGACCTTTGATCAGGTAACCAAATTTAAGCTCTGGCTAGAGCAGTTTGCACTTATTAATGTTCTTTGGATAAATTTACCCTTCCCTCTAACTGTGGGTAATCAGTAAATCAGTTGGAACTGTTTACTCCTTTAAGGGAGTTCATACTAGCAATCTATCCTTTTAAAAAAATCAATTTTATTTAAGCTATTGTTCACCCGATGCAAAAGCCAAGAGCCACTCAAGGTAGAGGGATACTAAATGAGGTTGTAAGAGTCTATAAAGAGGGAGCAAGATGTGCATATTATGAGGATATGTAGGATGGATAATGGTCAACTCTAATCAAAATTGTATCAGTTAATGTGGCTTCAGCCCTCCCTAAGCTCCACAAAAAGTTTCCAGGAATAAACAAAAAATAAATTTCTTTCATGTGATTAATTTGTATGGAATATTTGGGAATGTGTTGACCTTGTTAGACAGGCTCCTAAACACAAGGGGTATGAAGGAATCTTAGTCTTAATTTTTTACCTTTTCTGCTGATTTAATGGGTGTAGAATGCAAAAACAACTTGAGTGTGGCAACAAAAAGAAAAGAGATATGCTTAAAACTAAAACCTCAGTCATAAAATGGCATAGTTAGAATTATTTCTTTTTCTTTTCTAAATAATTTTAGACTTGCAATTTACTAACTTAGTTGTGAGAGAATAGATTGAAATTTAAGAATTCTCAAAGGTTGGGAGGATAATACATTTTTGTCCCTCCCTTTCTTAGTTTGCATAATCATTCTGCCCTGCTAATACCTCATAAATAATGGACTATTTTATTTTGATCATGTGGAAAGACAAATAACATATTAGAGATGCTACTTGGTTTCAGTCAGTAAATGAAAGAATGGAAGTTAGAAGTATTTAATGTTTGTTTAGTAAATTAGAAAAAAATGTTGATTTGAAATCTTTTCATTTGTACCCACTTCTTAAAATAATGACCAACATTCATATTTATGATTGTTATTGCAATATTTTGTTAAATTTGTTAAGCTAAAATATTTACTGATGCAATAGGTTAATTTCTATGGATATTTTATTGATATTGGCATGAGCTTATTCAATCATTAACTTAAGAGTTAAGAATGAAGATTCATCAGAAAATTTAAATAGGAAAACTGTGAATTTAGTATGTTCTATTCTAATAGTTTCTTTTCTCACACTTCTTGTCTATAGAACTCCCTTCTGATTTTTTTGCCACCTACAATCTTCAAAAATTTAAATGCAGTGTCAATTGCTATCTTCTGTCTTCCTGGATCATGTTCTTTTATTGTCCTTTGTCCTCACTAAAGACTTCACATTCCATTGCATCTTAGTAGCTTTATGTAATAGAATAATCAGTCACCCCCATGAATGATTACACTATAGGTAGTAAGTACCTATAAAGTCAATTGTCTACAAGAGACTTGAGGAAGAGTGAGAGTGAGACAATGCAAACACGTCCGACCTTCCAATTAGTGGCACTCACTACTAGATTGACCTGTGTGTATAACTGTACCATATTTCATATTGTACTGGTTGCATACAATAAACTTTTCTTCTATTATCCACCTGGTGTTAAGTATTTATTCCCTTAGTATGGAATATAACAATTGCCTTGTTTGGGGTGAAATGATTAAAAAAAAAAGCAATGAGATAAGCTTTCACATTTGATAAGTTAATATGAAATGGGTGATATTTTCTCAACAAAAAAACAAATTGTGGTGCAGTATTTCAAAAAACTTGTTTTACTTTTGTGACTGTGTTGAGTGTTTAGCTGAGAATTCGATGTTGTTCTTTCATGAGAAAAATTTCTGTAAAGGTCACTGGCTTTTTAGAATAAGCAAAATGTCACTGCTATGTTGACAACAAAATGATAAACAACATCAGATTGGTAGGTGTATACAAATAATAATTAAATGATAAGTAAATATACAAATAATAATTAAATGATAAGTAAATATTTATCAGATATATTTAATATAAAAATGTAATGAATAAATATATATTCCGTATTCCTTTTGAAAAATACTTAGAACATCAGAAAATAAAACATTCGAAATAAAAAAAAAACTAAATATTAAGAAGTTTGTTGAAATTAATATTTATTTAAAAGATAAAAATAACCAGTATTTATATATAGGTAGACAGTGCTACACAAATATTAGGCACATTTGAACACCACACACGAACCTAATTCCATATAGACTTTTGTTATTTTCTGAGACAATGACAGTTAAGAAAAAAGACTACTGCAGAAGAGGAAAATTCTTTTCATGCTATCAAAGAGTGATTTCTCTCTCTTCCTTAATTATATATATATATATATATATATATATATATATATATATATATATATATATAACTGGTGTAGCTCAGGCTGTTGCTTTGGATATCTTGAAAGCATTTGACAGAGTTTGGCATACTGATCTTATTCATAAGTTGAAAGGCTATTGTATTTCCTGAAAAATTTTTGAACTGATTTAGTCTTTCTTATCAAATCATGAAATGAAAGTTGTTCTGAACAGTCACTCTTTTAGTTCTTTTTGTACTAATGCAGGTGTCTCCAAGGGCCCTGTCCTTGGACCTACTTTGTTCTTAATTTTCATCAATGACCTTCCTGATGACATCAGTTCTCAACTTGATATCTATGCTGATTACACAACCATTTAGTCTGATCAATTGGATAAGCTCAAATTGACTGCTGATCTCAAGAATGGTCTATGGTCTGTTGTTAACTGGGGCAAGGAATGGCTTGTTAATTTTAATTCCTCTAAAATGAAACTTTTATCAATCACCTGAAAGATCCCTTCCTACTTCCCATCAGCATGGCTGATACTAACCTCAATAAGAGTGAACTGTTGCACCTTCTTGGTCTTACATTCTCACCTAACTTGAAGTGGAAAGATTATATTAAATTTAATTTTAACATCTCCAAATGAAACGACTCTCTTTTAATTGTCTAAGAGACCCCTTTTTGCTTTACATCAACATGGTTGACACTAACCTTCTGGAGAGTGAATTTTTGCACCTTCTCAGTATAATGTTTTCTACTGACATGAAGTGGAAAGATTATAGTAAATTGTTAGGTCTACTGCTAGCAAAGTTGGTTCATTGTCTTATGCTATCTTACATAATTATAAGTCTACCATTCATCCATGCTTCAAATATTACTGTCACATACAGTTCAGTGCTCCTGATGCATATCTGGAGATTCTTGATAAAATTCAAGGAAGAATCAGCAATATTATTGGTATTTAGTCATTTTCTCACCACTAATGTAACTTTGCTGTGCTTTTTCTATAGTTTCATGGTAGTTGTTCAGATGAACTCTTCACTATGGCATCTAGACTTTATGAATTTAAGCACAATATTAGATTGGTGGCAAGTTAACAGTTGAATTGGTTAAATGTAACTGTAAGTTCTATATTAACAGTTTCTTTTCTTGCACTTTGTTGTGTCGGAAACCTACCACCCCTCTTGAAGATGAACTTGTCTGCAAACAAAGACTTTAAATAGTGGCATGTCAGAAGATAGATAGACAGAGAAGTTCTTAGCTGAGCTAGTTATTGACTACTCAGGTGATTTCTGTACCTTTTACCAACCTATTAAAACCCTTTTTATTGTTATGTGTTATTTGGCGTTTGTCTCTACTAACCCCAAATCAACATCATAACACACTTCTTGATTGTGGAACTCTCTTTTGGCTCCATGCTATCCAGCCAACTTTGATCTTCAAAAATTCAAATGCAATATCAGTTGTTATCTACTGTCCTCTTGATTCCTCCTTTATTGTTCTTGCTCCTTAATAATGTTTCTCTTTTTCCTTATTCTTTCACACTCAGTAACCCCTTGTGTCTTAGTGGCTCTACTACCTCGTGCTTAGGGTATGATTATATAAATATATATATATATATATATATATTTATATATATATATATATGTAAGTGGACAAAGAAGTCAAAAACCCAACTATGCATGAGCATGAAACAGATGGTCGCCTGTGGATATTAACTTCAATATCTATTTTTATATTGACATACACTCTATCTCTGCTATTGAGCACTTTAACCCATAAATATATATATATATGTGTGTGTGTGTATATATATATGTATATATATATATATATATATATATATAAGTGGACACTGAGGTCAACATTGAGCTGGTGATAGTCTGTTTCGTGCTTGAATGCAATCATGGCCTGAAGATTACATTCAAGCATGAAACAAAAGTTCCCTGATTGGTGTTGATCTCAGTGTCCACTTTTATATTTACATACACTCTTTCTCTGATACTGAGCACTTTTACCCATGAATATAGCATACCTTAAAAATATATATTTTTATCATATATACACACATACATACATACATACATAAATACATTTATATATTCTTTTTCTTATGTATATAAGAGTGCTCTATTTTAAATACTTTTAAAACAGCTCATATACATATATATGTGATTAATGGACTTTATTTTTGATCTGATATGTTTTTCTTATTATGTAAAAGTTATATTTTAGTTGATACACGTGTTTGAGTAGACACCATATGTTTTTTTAAATTACATCTACCAGCCTGTACATTTGTGTATGTTAATATAGAAAAAGTGCTCTTCAGGGTTTGAACCTGCATCCTTATTTATAGGAGAAACCACTATCTGATCTGGTATGCTTTAGACTACTTGGCCACAAAGTGTATCACAGTCGAACAAGTTTCAATTACTCTTTTAAGAAATAAACATTTTGCTCATATCTGCTTAAAAATCCATATGTGCTAACTTAATTTTTAAACCTGAAATATAAGCAAAGTAATTCCTAAGTGATTAATGAACAGAGTTGTCTAAAGCACACCAGATATGACAGTTGTTTCTCTTGAAAAGCGGGGTGCAGGCTTAGGCAATGTCAAAGGACACATTTTCCTTGAGTGTAAAATAAAAAAAAAACAATGATAAAAACAGTGTTTACTCAGACATATGTATCCACTAAAAAATAAAATTCAAGTAATAAGAAACATATATATGATAAAAGTATAGTTTTAAGGTATACTATCACCAAACAGTGATAGTCTGTTTCATACTTGATCACAGTCTTCAAAATTAAGGACATCAGTTTTGTGCATTTGGTTTTCTTTTTGTTCAACCTTATGATTCCATGTCAGATGATTCCAATATTTGGTTATTACAGTGAAGTGGATTCATACTGCTTTTTTTCCCACCTCATTATAGGCCTGAAAATTGCATTCAAGCATGAAACTGTCATTACTCAGTGTTCACTTTAATATATATATATATATATATATATATATATATATATATATATATAAAATAAAAAGAGAGAATGAATATGTGTATCTAGGCAATAAATGTTCATACAAGTTATGCTCATTAGATTTTTTTGTTTAGTTTTCATACTTTGGTTTTGAAGATGTAATGGAAACATCATTGGTTTATGTTAGTTCTGGGCTTACAGCCACTGATATTGAAGCACTGGTTCCCATATGATCACTGAAGTTAAGCAACATCGAGCCTGGTCAGCACCTAGATGAGTAACCACTTAGGAATACCAGGTGCTGTAAACTTGGATATGCAGGTCTTGTAATGGATAATGGCTCAGAATTGTTAATGTGAGCGTCAAGTTCCAGATGTGTTTGTTATAATCATTTATGCACAAAGACCCTTGGAAAAGGAATGAATTCATCTCTTTTCCCACACCAGCTATGAGTTAATTAGTAAAACTTGTAGTACTAAAATCATTATTATCTCAAAAAAATTTGCATATAAAATATTTCAGCATTAAATAACTCATGAAGGTTGATATGCTGCTAAATAAAAACATATTAGTTCTTGTTAAGGTTCCAAACTTTCAACTAACTTCTGATGTTATCAAGAAATGAAGAAATTGATTAAATTTAATGTCTGTTTGGAATAATTTTGACTTTTGGCTGTTGTCACATGATGTTATGTTTTTTTTATGTTAAAACTTGCATGACCATGATCTAGTGTAGATTCTGAGAAATTAAATACATTTTGACCGCTTTGTAGTGGAATAAGGGTTAGCAAAGCTGGTCTGGTTGATAGTTATTATTGAATAGTGGGTTCAATTCTCACTAGGTAGTCACACAAAACTGACCATTAGATAACCCAACAAGGATTAGCATATCATAAAATAAAGAAACATTATATTTTATGAAACTAATCTGCCAATAAGAAAATATATAATATATATCACTTGTCTTGTGTCTTTAACAAAACACATTTGAATATACATCTCTATATATAAGTATTTAAAATTTGCTGTATTTATGGGAGAAAAGAATAAAGTCTTTATAGATATAAAAAAACACTGCATGGGGACTATCATTTTCATGCCTGAAGTAACTATTGGACTATGTGTTACTACTCTTTGTGTGAGCTATATTTATATACGCTACTTCTTCCATTTCCCATAGTCCTCCAGTGGCCTATATATCAAAACCATATAAACAGTATTAACATGTGATCTGATGATTACATAAGGCATGAAACTGGGAGAAAATAATATTGAATGTTCTGACCATAAGTTCTGGATTCAAATCCAACCATGATAGATTTTTGGATGCTGAGGATATCATGGACCAAGCGTTTGAGCAACGATGAGGTCTTAGAGAATTTGCAAACAAGGAGGAGGCTTATACTTAACATCAGGAAGAGACAGCTGAAGTTTCTGGGACACATAATGAGGAAGAAGGGCTTGGAGAATCTGATACTCATGGGTCGAATAGAGGGGAAGAGAGACAAGGGAAATGGATGATAGAACGTAGTCTGGGGGAGGAAGCAGAGGGAAGGAACTTGTTGAGAGCTGCAAGGGATAGATTGAGGTGGAGATTCATGATTGCCAATGTTCTGGAAAGACATAGCTCATAAAAAGAAGAAAGAAAGAGGTGACTTTGTGATATTATCAACCTGGGGTGATGATCCCAGAATGAGACATGAAAAATTTTTTTTTTTAAGGCAATTCACCCCAAGCAAGACGGAAGTGCCACTAGCATGCAAGGGGTTACAGAGGATTGAGAAAAAGAGTAAACAGGCATGTTTGAGGAAAGAATACAGAAAAGGGTGGAGAACAAGCTCAGGGACATTACACTTAAATATTTGAAGATTATAGTCATTGGGGAAGCAAATAAGGGGAAGGTAGTTCCACAGATGGGAAGTGCAGAAGAAGAAGCTGCTTGAGAAGAAGTAACAGTTTCATTTAACCATTTTGAAAGTGAAAGGGTGAGACAGAGATGCTAGCCTGGTAGCACGTTTAAATTTATGCAGTCTGGGAACCACTGAAAGTAACTTGTCGGAACAGTTGTCGTGAAAATACTTGTAGAAGAGACAGAGGAAGGCCACACGAAAATGGAAATAGATCAAAGAACACACAGGGGTCATTAAAAGATAAGCATGCAGATAACTACTCCATCATTTCTCGAACCAATCTTAATTGTTTTGTAACCCTTCATGCAGAACTTTTCACCGCCACTTCAAGAAAGACATTTGGATCACTAACACAAAAAAGAGAATGTCTCATATCAAGAATATTTAATATCGAAAAGCATAAAGAAAAAAATTAATTATTTTTAATAATGTGTGGAAATCTCCACCCTTTGTCTGATGATGGTTGCGAGACCAGAAATATATATATATATATATATATATATATATATATATATATTGGCAACATATTTTCATTCATGCATGTTTGGTTAAATAATTTAAATAATAAGATGAGAGTGAAAGTACTTGGGAAAATAAAAATTATTTGAAAGAAAATTCTGGAATTTTTCTTAATCAATTTTCTACAGCCACTAAGAAATTAATTCATGGACTTGAAAGGATTAAAACTAAAATAAATGGACATAATAGGTCTAAATTATTTAGAGGAATGGCATTAGAATCTATATCTCTAAAGTCAACTCTATCGTTAAGGTAGGTATATGACACCTTTATACTCTGGCCACACCAGGAAGATGTCCAGGTTCTACTAGACCATGTGAACTCAATAAGACCTTTGATACAGTTCACGATGGAAAAAGAGAGTAACAACACATTCCCATTCCTGGATGTTTTATCTTGAACAGAGCATGGGTTCAAGACATCCATATACTGTAATCCAACATTCACTGGACAGTACTTCAATTTCAACTTCCAGCATCCATACAGCATAAAGGGATTGTCCACTGCTTACAACACCGAGCAAACGTGATAAGTGGCGACCCAGGGACATTAGATAAAGAATTGGTCAGTATAAGTAGTACCCTACAATGTAACAACTACCCTGGGTACATGGCAGCAGCCCCAAAAAACTGGGATAGGTGGGTACAAGAGGAGGACAGCAACACTCATAAAACAGTCTGCCTGCCTTATGTGTAGAGGTTATCAGAGAAAATACAAAGGATCTGTGGTCCATATAACATCAGGACAGCCTTCAAAAGCTGGACGATACTTTGCAGATATCTCTCCTGAGTAAGACCTCCTCCACAGAGGAGAACATGACTAAAGACTGTGTGTACACTATCCTATACAGCTGTGGAAAGAAATATAAAGAGGAGACAGGCTTAAGGTAAGGCTTAAAGAACACAAGACGGCTGTAACACAAGGGGAAGTGGAAAAATCAGGTGTCACTGACCACATGTGGAGAAAAAAGGGAGGTCACTGACCTCTGTGGGATCAGGTTGAGATCATAGACGAACAACACCATTGGAAAATTCATAAACTTAAGGAATCAGCACATATGCTAGGCTACAAAAATCTGAGCCAACCAAGCATAGAAATAAATACAATATAGGAACCAGTAATAAGGAATGCCAGAGAAAAGTGATAATAACAAAAAAAATGGAGAGGGGAATTAACAGGAGATAACTGACATCCATTAAACATTTTCAGTCCACCACAGTGAATGAAATAAAGAGTTCAGTTCGACATTCTAACCACCTGAAGAAGGCCGGAGCGTACAACAGCAAAAACGTTGTAATAAATATGGCAACAAAGATGAGGACAATAGTTCGAATAATGTAAATAGAGTACATAATACCTCATCTTGGAAATATAGACAGATACTGATATATATATAATTAATGGGATGTATTTAATAACAAAAGTGATAAAAACATATACAAAAAGAAACTAAATGAAACTGGTTAGACTATATATCCAAAACATATATTTAGAAAAAGAAATTTTAATTTAAATTTTAAATTCTTAGCATCCCCTCTCCTTCATGCACATATGTAGTCACATCAATGTAAACATGACTTTAGTCCAATGAAATCCTAAAGGAAGAAACACAACACATGAAAACTTTTTCCACTTTGTCATAGATTTCCCTAAAACAGATTATTATTATAAAGTGATATTACCTAACAAACACAATCCTTATTCAATATATTTAAATCTTTTTTTATATTTTGTTGTCTTTGTTTGTTATTGCCAAATCCAGTTGTAGACTTGATCCTTCCTGAACTTTAATAATTGGATGATTACTGGTCATTTGTGCAAGTGACTAGTGTCTAGCTAAATATTTTTGTTTTCAGTCAACATTAACTATTTTGGGATGGAACTTTTCCAAATATTATCTCAGTTCCCACAAGTGACAGCCTATTTTTCAGTTATTCATGGAATCACAGTCTGTGAATATCAACAATTCTGACATTATAAATATTGGTTGTTTTTCTATAAATCTAAGGTAGCAATCACTTCTAAAATAGCACCCAAGGAAAATGGTTTGGTTTATCCAATCAAATGAATTTCCAGTTGATATCATTGACATCTTTGCTGTACTAAATGAGAAACCAAAGTACCACATTCTTGCATAGTTACAAAAACATTTTGAATATCTATAAGTAAATATTTAAGTAGATATCAGTTGACTAACTTTGTGGACATTGCCTGAAAACAATGTTGGTCTCTTAGTTTCAATGTCTATGATTTCATTACTCATGTTGGCTAGGTATGATTTATTGATTTTTTCCTATATGAAATAAAGAACAAAGTAAGACATCCAGGCAAGTGGAACTCTTTAGCAAGGAATGAGATACATCTGGATTTAGCATATTTTTAATTAAGGCTTTATTATTATCTAAATTTGAAGAGGCTATTTTGCCAGTCCTGGTAAAATAGACAAATATGCTTTTAAGCTTAGTTTACTGGTCTCAGTAAAATAAAGATCCCAGGCTATTTTTCCAGTAAATATTTTTATTATTATAAAGGCAGGTAATGTTAAAAATAACAACACACAGATTTAACAGAGACATTTATTTATTTTCACTGTCAATTGTTAAGACAATTTAAAATATTTTTCACTATCAGTTGTTAAAACACAAGTTAAAATCATTTATTCATCATCAATTATTAAAAAAATATAGAAGTATTTGAATATTTTAAGCACTTCAGGCATAACAGTCTTTGCAAATCCCACACTTTCCCTTGGGCATGATTCTTTTGTCAATATACTTCAGGTGCACCCACTGAAGACAATAGTCACATACAGAATCCATATTGATATTCTTAGTTCTAAAATACTATTTGTATTTACTGACAAAATAGCCTTGGTGTCTATTTTAATTGGACTGACAAAATAGTCTTGTTATTTATGACTGGCAAAAATAGCCTTGGTGTGATCAGCAAAATAGCCTATTCATTCTAAATTAGCTTAGCTGTTTAACAGCTAAGCTAATTGATTTCAAATTAAATGGTTTCTAGAAGAGAGCTGAACATACTAGTGCACTTAATAAGATATTCAGTTAACTAAATGGCACATACTCTGAACCCATCAAGAATTACTAAACTCTAAACACTTCATATCAGTGTATGGATAAGTTATAACAAATTTAGTCAAGAAGATAAGAAAATTAAATGTAGAATATGCTTTGTTAGTAGTTTTGCCCAACATTGCAAAATGCTATAAAATGACTCATGCATTTTCTATGGCATAGCAAACTTTTGCAGGTTATTTAAAGCCAGAAAATGTTTTCAGATTTGTAAGAATTTTTTAAAGATAATCATGGTTTAGTGATACAAGTTTTACTAATTAATCCATATCTAGAGGAGAAGAGGTGGATTCATACCTTTCCAAATGGTATTTGCACATAAGTGAATACAATGAACCCTACAGGAATTAGAACTCGGCTCTCTGATTAACAATTTTGAGCCATTATCCATTACATCAACTGCACATCCAAGCTTACAGCATCTAGTAGTCCCAATTGATCACCCATCTAGGTACAAACCTGACTTAACATTGCTCAACTTTGCTGATCATACAGGAACTGGTGTTTATGTGGCCATAAACCATGCTACAAAATGCTTCAAAACCAAAACATTAACCTAAGAACTTGAGTCATTGTTCATAAATAACCTCAACAGATCAAGACTTTCACTTGAATGTCATGCATGATGCCTAACATATTCAGAAATTTTTGAACTGATTGAAAGGAAATTTTTCATACAATTGACTGCACTTTGGGTTCAACATTGCAACATGCTACAAACACACAAAATATTAACCTTACCTAAGACTTTGACTCATGTTCTTAAATCAGACACTATAGACTAGTTCTGCAGAATCACAAAGAACTTTGGCAAATAACAAAAACTACAGCAATTCGAGATCGTCCTGGGAATAACGATAAACTACATCCAACAGCAAGGCCCATCCTGGGTATGACGATAAACTACATCCATGTCCTGGGTAAGACGATAAACTACATCCAACAGCAAGGCCTCTGATCAGGAGGTTTTGAGGACTGTGGAACCACCTCTTAATTGCTGGCGTTCCCAGGTCCACTCTGACCCGGGGTGGTAGCACCTGTTAGGGTCCCAACTAAATAGTTAAACACCCAAACTTGTGTAAAAATAGGTTTTAATACCAGAAATACTTTATAATAAAAAAAATTATTACCAGCAATATTTTTTGAAGGAAAAATTATTATCAGCAATACTTTAAAAAAAAGTGCCAGCAATACAAATAGTTATACATTCTTTGAAAAAAATATGACCAGCTATAGATTTCTTCAAGGAAAAATATTTCCAGAAATAGATTTTTAAAGAAAAACATTACTAGCAATAAAAATTTTGTCGGCATTAAATGACCCATTGAGCTTGATATGCCGTAAAACAAAAACAAACCAAATCAAACTTCAAGACCTCCAACAGCAGCAGCAGCAGAAATAGATATCATATTGTTGTAACCTAGGGAAAATTACTGAATAGAATAATCAAATGAAGGTTGGTAATGACGATAATACTTAGGACAAGAACAACACATATAAGATTCGCCAGTGACACGTAGAAGAAGTAGTCAACTGCTAGAAGTGAGTCAAGTAAATTCCACAATGAATCTCCAACTCTAGACTATGTACAGTATTCATGTATTTATGAGAATGGGGAACATACGCATTATCATCCATAGCTATACTACAACATAATGTTGACTTTCCACACAACCTGAAACAAAAGGTTAGGAAGGAAATTCTCACTAATACTAGAAAGAGGTAAGAAGAGTAGATTTGGGAAACCTATTTTCTTGAAAAACAGTTTTAAGAGAAAGATTTTATAATTTTTAACTGGCAATAATACTGTTTGGTCAATGAATGATAAATGATTTTGTATGGAAATGGATAATCTTTTTACTATATAGTTGATTCAGTGATTTTTGTAGTGAATTTTTTGGTGATTAAAGGATTATCTGAAGGAATTGAACTTATATTCAAAGGAAATTTGATATCCGGCTTTACTTCTGATACGTTTCTGTATTTATGTTCAAAAATATCTCAACAAATCTTACAGTGTGTGTTTCTAGACACATAAAAATTGATTAAAACTAAGGAAAGGGCTAGGATTTTTCTTTTTATGATCATGACAGATGATGATTGAAAAGAACAGGATGATCAATATGTTGCTATAAAACAAAAAGGATTGGAATTCTAAGAATTCTTTTTTTTTTATTTGTGACATGTCTGTTGATCTTTTTTAATCAAATTTTCTCATCAGTAATCTGACATTTCTCTGATGGTATTTTCTAAGCTTATAAGACTAAAATCCCTGCAAAAGATATTTTGTTTCTTTTTTGCAAGCATATCTCTAATGCAGCATTGATTTAGGGTGCACCTTGAAACCCTGGTAAACATTATCAATTTTAATGACTTGCTTATCAAGTAACTTTGGCACAGTTAAAGTTAAAAACAGAAACTTGTTACACTTGTCAAAAAAGATTATGAGTCACAAAGATTTCATGGCATGTCAAAAATAAACTTTAAATAAACTTGTATGAATCTTAGTGTTTGCAATGATTCCTGGATAGTCATAAATGAAATGGCTGAAATATTTTAAATATAAGGTAAATATCTCTTTCATTAAAACAAACTGTAATGTCTATATATATATATATATATATCCTCTAAAATCCTTGAAAGTGCCACCATTGAATATTATCCAAATATTAATCTACACCCAGGTTTTTTCTCAATATCACATTTCCTAACAGAATTACTACTCTCCCAAGCCAATGTACACAACTATATCAAAAAATCAAAAGAAAATGGTTGACTCCATCAACATAACAATAAAAACAATATTTCTACATGTGAAAACACTTGACATAATTTTCAGTTGACAATATGAATACATTAGTATTTTTTCTAAATTCTTCTAGTTCCTAAGGACAGTTAATAGCTACTTTGTTTTCAATAAATTTATTTTGTTTTTGCCTTAAAAATGTCCACATTGGACGAAATGTGTCGGCTAATATTACAGTTTTCCTATTGTCTTTTACCTTTATACATATTGTCTTTTTTCATGTGTGGGAACATTGTTATTGTTATAAATAAAAATAAAATATTAATGATGATGAAAATTACAAATAAAATAAAATTTAAACTCATTTAAAACAAATAAATAAAAAATAAAAATAATAAAATTAATCCCCAGCATGCAACAGGGACTGTTCCTGCTAGAAATACGGACACTCTGCCAAGAGACATGAGATGCACACACTTCGCCCAAAGACTGCCATGATGACAACACATATATAACTTCCCTCCGTGATAGGATTTGTGATATTACGGAATGACTTACTCCCTTCTATAACATGAACCTTATTACAATTGTAATGTAAAACACACACACAAATATGCAAATACATAAATAAAATTGTATGAGACTATTATACAATTTACCATGTTTTTTATTGTTATTATGTATGTTTGTTTGTTCTGTTTTTCCTCATGAACACAAACCCAAATTTATGACCACATAGTGTGAGTGAATATATCTTCACAACTTTATGGTGACCACTGATGTGCACAAGGAAAACATGAAAACCTCCACAGAGGTACAAGATTTAATTGATGTTATAAAAACATGCAGAAAGAGGAGAAAATATTGGACAATAGAAATTGCAGCCATAAATGTAAAAGCAAAAAGAAAACTAAATTAGAAATTGTCGACAAGTTTTCATTCTTCTCTCGTCAGATTTTATTTGAGAAATTAAAATACTATAGACAATAACTAAAAGAGGGAGAAAATGAGGACAAGAAATATACAAATATCAATAATATATTTAAACATGTATACTTATGCTATCAATAGATCACACTAATACCTAATAATCATCCTTTTGCTCTACACAAAGTAGATTATCTTAAGTTAATAAAATTTGTCTCAAGAACTTTCAGGTGATTGTCAGAATGTGATCTACTCAACACAGAAAAATGATTTAATGTTAATAATTCTTTGCTGCTGAAAAGTTCAGGTGTTGCTATTGAACTTATCTCTTTCTTTAGAATTTCCAGATTGTTAAAAATATTTAAAAATTTAATAAACTGTATGTGTCATATATATATTTCACCCTCAACTTTAATGAGGCAGAATTTATTTTCATTTTTAACTTAACTGACAATATCTCAGACCTTCCTATCTTGTTAATCTATCTTATCCATTGCAGAAAATCTAAGTGTTTATGTTATAATTTTAACCAACCTAATCATACATATTTACAAAATTAGTTTGATATATTAGTTTGATATTACAAGTGATTTTACTTCAGGCCACTCTCAGGTCACTCTCTACAACTTCCTTTTCTTTAATATCTTTAAATTGTGCATTTTTATAACCATCCTTGGGAAATATAGTAGTTTTTGAATTCAGAGTTGTCTTTCACCTAGACTTGTTGCCAAACAAGGCTAGAAAGCACAGTCAGCAATAATATTTAAACTACAGTTGGGCAAATGATTTTATTAGCAGTCCAAAATTTATAGGACAAGAACAAAATTTATATAATGTTTCTTGAAAGCTTATAAAGACTTGATAACATAAGGTAAGATTGTATAATATACTGGAAATATATTTATTTGCCTTTTAATCTTCAATCATACTAGCTACAATAATATTAATTCCAATGTTAAGAAATGATATTTATGGATTAGTGGGATATCTCATCAAGTCAAAAGAGAGAATCTCAATGAATTTGCTATGATGCATAAAAACAGTCACATACATTCCAGGCTGCTTGTATGTACAACATCTCTCTCTCTCTCAAAAGTCCCATCAGGATACAGTCAATCATGGCTCACCACAGCTTCCCATCTTTTGTTGCTCACTGTAATACTTCCTTGATTATGATTCCTCTTTATCATCATGGTACTCATTTCATTTACTTGCTTCTTTCTTCTGTTTCTTTTTCATTTAATGTGTCATGTGAGTGTTAAATTCTCTAAGACTTCTTTCTTCATTACATATATATCACCAAAATTTCAGCTGTTTATTTCTTTGCATAGGATCAAAATAAAAGTTTGTTGTCTTTTTAAAGATAATTTCAAAGACAATATTTAGATATTTGTACATCAATTTATTCAACAACATACATGCCATTTTGGTGTTCAAACACTGCCTGTTGAAAAAATGCTACAATTTTTTTTGTTCTAACCCAGTAGTTCTTATTCTCCTTAGAACTTTTCATTTTCTTCTTAATCTGTGAATGGTATTCTCAAAATTGGTTGATAGATCCAGATCTCAGTCTTTTCAAGACTTTTCTTAATTTGTGACAAAATTGTTCAGTCTTCATTGTCTAGCATTCATTGCTTTGTTTCTAATGTCATTCTTAAAACTTCTCATATTGCACTTATTTTCTGAAAATTATCTTTCACAAATCCTATGCACCTTCTAATTTCTGTCTCTCACTTTGTCATTTATCAGTATTCATAGTTGAATCTCTGCTCTTGTTTCATTTTAACATCCCTGATGTGTAACTCACATTTTGAACTGTCCCTTTTGTTTACCACCATGCATTCTACTTACTTATAATTCATGGTTAATAGTCCTTTCTTTCACTTTCCATGATTACTTCTTTTTCTATGTGCTGTACTGTAACCTCTTATTCCTTGTATCCCTTAGCAATGTTTCTCCCTTTGCCAAGTTTTCTATCCCATGTTCTGCCATCCATTCTCACAAGTTTGTCAGGTAAGTAGCTGCTGCCTTACATTGTCCCTTTTGCTCTTGATATGTCCTGTGAGTGTGAAATTCTCCAAGCCCTTCTTCCTCATTATGTGTCCAGGAAATTTCAGTTGTCTCTTTCTGCATCAGAGGATGTGTCATTTTTTTTTCCTCATCTTTGTTACTTATATGCTCCATCCATGGTATTCTCAGCATCCTTCTGTAGAACCCTATTTCTGTTACCTGTAGTTTGCTCTTCTTCTGTGAGAAGAGTCCAGCATTTACAAGTTCTGCTATATCTGCAAATTCTCTGTACAAGTTAAATAGGTAGAAATATTATCAATATAACGTCCCTTGAAATTATAAGCATGGATTCTGTCTCTTTTTTGTTTCTGTTTTCATAAATTGTTTCTAACTAAAATGACTGAAATATAATTAAGTCTGTGATGACATTCTATTTGTTTCTTTTTTTTATCATGATTCATTTTTCTTTCAAAAGAAGACCAGTATGACATCTGTTAAGATTTGTACTTGTTTGATTTTAATCTATATACTATTTAAAGACATTTACAAAGTATTTTTACTGGATGAATACAGAATGTACTTTATTATGAAGAAAATTATTTTTAAAGTTATTTGTATCTAATATTTCTATTTTTTTTATTACTGTTTGGTTTATAGAACCATTACTACTAACACTTACTAGTTAGCAAACTAATCTCATAGTGCACTGAATGGTAAGTTCAATCTTTGCAGGATGCTTGATATTTATGACCTTATGCCAGACTATGTAAAGCTTAGTAAATACCATTACTACACAAACTGCAGTTCTATGATATTTTGGTTATGGCCATTGTTATAATTTTAACAAATATATCCTTTAGATTTGGTTAGGAAATCACTTCAAAGAGTATTTCCAAGATGCAATTTTATGAAAATAAAAAAAGTAATGAAAATAAGTAAAAAGAAAAAAACAATGTAAATGAAATAAATTAGTTTAGTGACAAAAATCGGTTCAAACTGAAATAAATCCCAAAATAACTATTGAACATTTTCTAATACACTGATGGAAAATAAAAACACCACACCCTGAAGGACAATGTACAAGTGAGAAATAGATTAAGATTTTCATTCTTTAATTAACTTGTGATGTAGTAAGACTCATAACAATCCACCAGCTGTGATATGGAGAGGAGCAAAGGGGGTTTGATAAATAAATCACAGTGGCTTGCAACTAAAACTGACTAATTCCTAAGCAAATACCAATACTATTGTTACTACTCATCAAAAATCTTTTTCCCTGTTAAGAATATCAACCAATTCAATAAAAAGGTGTATTAATTTATTTTTGATGTGTTTATTATCATCTATATTATATATGATGTTTTTCTCATTATTTGAACACTTCTATAGGAAGACAAACAGAAATTGAAAAAGGAATAAAAAAAAACGTAAAACTAAAATTAATCTTATCAAGAAACAATAATGAAGGAAAAGGGTAAAGGAATTTCTACCCTTAAATAAAAAAAAAAAAACAGAGGTCTCCAAAATGGTTGTCTACTTTTTCTTTGAACAAATACATCTAGTATAGGAAGAGAAATAGAAATTGAACAATGAATAATGAAATGTAAAATTAAAATGAATCTTATCAAAAAACAATAACAAAGGAAAAGACTAAAAGATTTTCTCCCCTTCACAAAAAATAGTTATTTGATATTTTTTTCTCGTACATTCTTGGGTTTGACGGTGCATCAGTGATTCTAAGTAGAGGTTGATGGTCAAAAAAGTTTGGAAAACTCTGTGTTAAACCATTCTGAATTCTTATACAAAAAGGAATTAAAGTATGCAAATTCTTTTTCCTGTGCATCTTCAGATTAGATACAAATCCGTTTTAACCTTTCAGTTCTTTCAAATCAATAAAGCAAAGATTAAAAAAGTTATTTATAACTAATGTCAGGTAAAATAAAATCAAAGTGAAGAATGTTTGTTTTTATGACTATTTCTGCAAAATATTGATTGTTCATGTGAAACCTGTTTGCAGTTGGGTAGGAAAAAAGAAAACAAGAAAGAAAGATAAGATCTTGAATCTTTGTTTAATTACAAGAACCTTCTCATGCCATCTTATTTTTTCTTTTTTAAAAAATCATTACAAGAAATAGAATCACCAAAGTTTAACAAATCTCAAACCTGTAATATAATTATTTTCCATCCTACAACCCCTTTCCCCACAGAAAAAATGTCACAAGCCTTTAGATTTTCTATCATTATTTCCATAGCAAATATTCTTATGAGTTACATTCCTTAGTTCAGACCTTCACTGCTTATACCTGTCATGCTATGTGCACTTGGATGAATTGTCCCCATTCCCTTTGTCTTCCATTAGCAAGAAGAAAGTTTTTGCAGAACAGAAAGAGAGTGATTAAGAAGTGAAAATGAAGAAAAATGAATGAGAAAAAGAATTTCTGTTTAAATTTTTGGGATGAGAAGTTATCATTATTTACACAATTTAAATGTAAGCTATTGTCCTCATCTTTGTTGTTATTGTAATGTTTTGGCCATTGTGCTATCTGATCTTCATGAGGTATGTGTCAATCCTGCTACAGCAAATGATGAACAGAACCCTTAAATAGTCTCTGAACAGTTTTGTTTAAACCAATTTCACTCACAAAGCTTGGGTCAATGTGTGGTATGGTTTTCAGCTATGATACCACATGCTGAGATCATCTCTTAAGACTGATAACATCAAGATTTGAACCCAAATTTCATGGTTAGAATACTAATCAGACAGCTACACACCTATTTTTTGCAATAGTTCAGATTATAGCTTTATTTGTATTACTATATGCATAGCAATGATAAAGAGGAATAAACATGTTAGATAGAAAGGAAAAAAATATTTTTTTGTTGTATTCATTATTATATTTTTTAATTGTAAGACATTAACTTGAGCAAACATTTCAGATAAAGATAAAGCGACAAATGATTATTAAGCAAACATTTGATAATGTACTCTAGCTTCAAATATTTGGCCTATAATTTGTTTTATATAAGAATTCATCGATTACAATGTTCAAGAGCTTGTGACAGAAAGTTACTGTTGAAATGGTAATGATAAATGGGATGTTTGATATGAAAGAGAAGGTAGAAAGCTGAGATTATGATAGATAACAATTGACACTTCATTTGGAGAGGTTAAGATAAGTATTCTAGGAATTATCCACAAGTAACCTGTTCCACAAAGTGGTAGTTCTCAGGAAAAAGCTGTCTGAATGGAAGTTTCTCCTTACACCTGGAATACAGGAGAAACAAGGTTCTTTCTCAGGAAGTAGCATGGTTTGTCCTTGCTGTAAAGGTTTGAACTGGTAGAATTAAAGAAAGGAGCTCATCTGAATATTTGCCATGGAAATAGCAACAAATTAATGATAGGTTTGTGATGTTATGTCTGTATGTAAGAGGCAGCAGAAAAGAGAATTTTTTTCCACAGGACTGTGTAAACAATTTTGAACTCTATCAAGGCTGGAAAATGAATTAAATGTATCTCATTAATTTTTTGAAAATATCGAGAAATCTGGCTGACACTGTAACTAAATTTTACTCTTATGACAAACAGTTATTAAGTGTTCTATCAGTGGGATTTTCTAGTAAAAAGATTAATGAACCAAAAAATTCTCCAAAACATTCTTGCTGATGAAAGTTATTATTTAACAAAGTTTTAGTTTGTTTCATAGCAATTCCATCTTCAACAAACTTTCTTTTATTACACTTAGCAAATCATGTTTACTGCATTATAAAAAACTGAATATTGCCTTTTATGTAATATAAAACTGTCAATGACAAGCATAAGAGTAACTGGGATTTTAATAATGACAGCGAAACATTTATGGGTACAAAAAGGCAAAATCAAGAAAAAAGATTGGAATTAGTTGAAATAAAGATAACATTTTTGTTAAAGCAAATATAGCTATAACAGCTTTTTTTTATTTCTGTTGAAAATAAAACTATTTAGACAATGTAGGCAAATAGAATCATATTGGGATGATATATTATAAGAAAATAATTTGCATTTGTGTGTGTATATATTAGGATTAGTAGAATTTGCATCTATCTGGAATTATATTTTTAAATTCAATATATTTTATCAGCAACTGTTCTTGCAAACATGCCTTATTAAAAAGAATAGACATTTTATGTCTATTAAATTTATTGATCCTTTTTCAAAAATGTGAAACATTTTTCACAAATATGACTGTTGTAGATGTAAAAAAAAATTATTCAAAATTTAAGTTAGATTCAAACTTTTGAGTCAAATTATTTTCAGGTCATTAAAAATAAAAAAAATATAACAGAGGTAGGAAAAAGTAATGAGAAGGTGAGAAAAGTTAAATCCAATACATGAGAATATAGAAAGTCATGTCAGCAATGTGTACCAGTAATGTTTTTTATGGAGTTATATATATATATATATATATATATATAACCCCATATTCCTGAATGCATATTAATAATAATACATAATTCTTCTTATGTCTGGAATATTTGGCACCCATTTATTTGTATGAAAATGGTTGATCTGAGGAATTAGAATTGAATTTTGATCATAAGGAAATAAATTATAATCATGAAACCTTAAAGTTGTCTGTTTCTTAATAATAATAGTTTTTACATCTCTGGATTATATCCTCCTGGGAATTATCCATATGGATTACCAAACACATCATTAACTATATATGTGTGTGTGTGTAATTTTAATGTCAAATTTATATCAGGAACATTTTAGTTTAACCATTTTAACCGTCATTGTTATCTATTCTATAATGTAGAACACAATATAATTTTGTGTTTTTTGGTTATGAAATATCTTCTCTTCTTAGTAATGAGATTTTCCATTATGTTACAGAAGGCATTAATCTCAACCAATAATCCAACAGGCCTCATGTTTCCATAAATATAGAATATCTCATTAGTAAGAAGGGAGATCAGGTATTATAATACATTGCTTTTCTTCTGTTCCTATTTGTTTCATATGTGTTTTCTTAGAATATTTTAACTTTTAATGATTTGAAACAAAAAATTCTTTCTTATATGCAACAGTAGAGTTAATTGTGAAGATACAGTTAGCCATGCAGGAAATGTATGCAATTCGATTGCAAAATTGCTTAAATATTCCCATCATTTTTCACAGTGCAGGGGTTGTTTTAGACATTTTTAAGAATTTTACATTTTATGATTTGAAAAGCAGAATTATTTCTTACACGAGGCAACAGGTAATTTTACAGATAATAATCATAGATTACTCATGCAGAAAATATAATCAGTTCAATTGTAAACTAGTGTGTGTATTGCTGCAATACTGCTACTTCCATGGAAAGTGGTCAGATGAACTAAATTCCCTGGTCCTGTTGAAGCAAACCACCCACATTCCCTCTGTATTCCAATGGTGAGAAGTAAGTTCCACTCAAGCAGCTTCTTCATGTGAACCTCTACCCAGTGAAACTGACTTTCCACAGGATGATCACTGCAATCTTAACCTGTTCAAGGCTAGGATTAACTGTTATCTTCCATTCTTATACACATAAATGGCCTCTAAGCATAAACCTCTACCTTGAGTGGCTCTGGACCTTGTAAAGGGGTGAACCTCGCAGTAAAAATAAAAAATAAAATAAAGGGTGTTCCAATAACTTTGACCAATTTTAAATGTGAATTATGTTTAAGCATCTAATGATTTTTTTCATTTTCTTTCAGATCTGACAAACATTTGGACGATATTATTTTTCACACATAATTGCCATGACTTAACATGATCCAATAGAGAAATAAATAAATTTTCACCTATAACACAGATTTATTTACTGCTGACCTTGATCCATCTTAATAAAACACCCTTTATAATTAGTTAACAGTTAACATAAGAGTAAAATTTGGTTACAGTGTCAGCCAGATTTCTTGATATTTTCAAAAAAATTAATGAGATACCTTTACTTCATTTTCCAGCCTTGATAGAGTTCAAAATTGTTTACACAGTCCTGTGGAGAAAAAAAATTCTCTTTTCTGCTGCTCTTATGTACAAACATAATTAGTTAACATAGATGAAAATGGCCATGGTATTTTTTTTTCTTTGAATGAGAAAATTTATTGAGAATTATAACAAAACTGATGATGCTGATTATAGAAAAGTAGGTGGGGATTTATGGATGAAGAAAATGTGATGATGATGATGATGATGATAATGATGCTGGCAGTTTGTAAGTACACAAGGAAATGCTGTTTAAAAAGAATGGAAGAAGACAGTGATGAAACAAAAACAAATGAAAAACAAAAGAGAAATAAATGAAATCTCAGCTTTTAACTATTTAATCTGAATTTTGTGCAAATTTTGTTGCATTAAATCAAATAAAACTGCCACAAAAAACACTTTTATTTTTTGAATCCCAGAAAAAAAATAAATAAATAAATAAAAGGCTCTGTCTTGCACACACCTGCTCCAGTTGATATAAACATATGAACATGGACATAAAAATACAAGCAGTGAGGTAGAAATATGGGCTGATATATATCTCTATCTATAAAAGGCAGGATGTGTGTGTGTGTGTAATGAATGCACGGCCGCAATTTTCAACGGATTTGCACCAAAATTTACATGCACATGCTCCAAGTTAGTCGAAATGCCAAGACCAACTTTGCATTTCCCAACTCCCATCGATAGTGGAAATAATTGATTTTTTCATGCTTCTATGGCAGTTTTCATGTAGTTTGCGGCCATTTTCTACTGGCCAGAGTGAGAGCCTCTAGCTGGTTGCCACGAATAGGCAGGAAGATTCTATTGGCCAGTGTGAGAGCCAACAGCTGACTGACACGAATGCTAACTAGCATGCAAAAAAATCGATAGCTGCATTCGTCACAAGTGGGAAAAATTTAAATCTGCATGGCACTTTACTCGAATTGGCTCATTTGCTTGCTTAAACTCAAAGTTGATTCTGATTCCGCAGAACTGGGTTGGGTGTGAAAAAGTATTTGTTGTTAACATTCTTTTTTCATGCGGTTTTTCCAGTTACGAGTCCTTTTTTAAAGCTGATCATTTTGTGTTCATTTTGTTTAGTTCTTTTTTCATAACAGATTTAATGTTTAGTATATAGCGTAGAAAAAAATTTGCAGTGTGAGATAGGCAAGAAGTAAGGCATGTAGCAACATCAGCATGGCAAAAGGCACTCCTTTAAAAGCAAGGAAGGGCAAAAATATTTTAAGTCAAGTGATAGCGATTGCTGTATGAGTCGAACAATTTTTGAATCAAGCACGGGCAACGCCAGGCCATGCTGCTAGTACATATATAAAATAGATAAAAATGAGCTACACATATAATTATATATATTAATGAATGCAATGATATTAACATATGTGCATGCATTTGTCTATGAAAAATATATATATAATCACATATACTTCTATTTAAGAACATATAAACTTATAATTATGTATATATTGAGGAATACAATGGTATCTGTGTGTGTATGTATATATATATATATATATATATATATATATATATATAAAAGGAAGAGGTTAGAGTGGTTCCAATGAAAGAAAAGTGTGTATATTAAAAAGAAGAGAGAAACCGAAAAGGTTTTTGGTTGTAATGTGGATTTTTTAAAAAAAATATTATGCTTTATTTTCCATAATTTTACTACACATGTTTCTGGTCTTGCGACTGTCTTCAGGTAAAGGGTGGAGATTTCCACATATTATTAAAAATAATTAATTTTTTCCTTTATGTTTTTCAATGTTAAATATTCTCGATATGAGACATTCTCTGTTTTTGTGTTAGTAATCTGAATGTCTTTCTTGAACTAGCAGTGAAGAGTTCTGCATGAAGGGTCATAAAACAATTAAGGTTGGTCCAAGAGAAATGATGAATTAGTTGTCAGTATCTTATATTTTAATGTTCTAATGACCCCTGTGTGTTCTTAGATCTATTTCCATTTTCGTGTGTTTCTGTCAGCATGCATGTATATATATGTATATTCCCTCTCCATGCATACACACTGTCTCACTATGTGGAATTAGTAAACAAATTTGTACACATACACATATACACACACACTTATTTTTTAAAAAAAACTGCATTACAACCAGAAACGTTTGGGGTATCTCTTTTTTTTATATATATATATATATATATATATATATATATATAATATTTTATTATTAGATTATAATAAAACATTTACATCTCTACACAAAATAGCGATTGTGTAGTGATGTAAAATGTTTTTATTATAATCTATTATAATAAAAAATATTATTATAATATTTTGCTCTACTTTGAATTGATCACTTTTTTTGAAAAAGTAAATGCTATGAACTGTGAATTTTATTCCATCTGTTCTTTCTCTCATTTGGATATATATATATATATATATATATATATATATACACACACACACACACATATATATATATACACACACACATATACACACACACACAATATATATATATATATATATATATATATATATATATATATATATTCACATTCATATGTTGATTGTGTGATATTAAGGTGTTGACAATAGTAACAGACTTTGATTGAAAATATTTCAGAATAAATCAACACTAGCTGTTTCTTTAATATATATTTTTATACTGAGCATAGGTCAGAAAAGGTGAGAAACAATATATTTATGTGATTATTGGTTTTGTGTGAATGCACCATGTGGTTTTGTGGTGGCTAAAAAGTAAGTTTTCACAATTAAAGAAGTTTCTTCAGTGGGGAAATGATTCCCATCTTGCCACGACTGCAACTTGTTGGTAAAGAGAATAAAAAGAGGAAGAAAGTTTTACTCCTTTTTTTTATACAGTTTTATATCTATCTATCTATCTATCTATCTATCTATCTATCTATCTATCCTAAACTTAATAGTGCTACTTTTTTATGTAGTTCATGATATCAGTAAGATAATTTTTCATTCACCATGCCAAATACTAATGATGTATTTGTGTTGCTTTAAAATGAACAGCATCCTGTATATAGTATAATAATATAACATTAACTTCTATTGAAATGTCATCTGAAGGCATTAGAATATGACTAAGATTTTAATCACTCATTTTGATTATCTTTCAATATCTTGTTAGGAATTCCTCAATAGCAACATTTATTTATTAAATTCTTAATTTCTTGGCCTGAACACAACACTCTTGCTTCATTTATTTTCCATTTCCCATTCATGAGTTTACTACAGTTATGATATTTCTTATTAAACAATCTCATTAATTCTGATTTGGTGTCCTCAAAAGAATTAGGACAAACAATAATATAGCAATGAAACCGAATTGTGATGTATTTGATCAATATTTGATTGTTGCATCACTTTCTAATTGGTTCAATGATCTTTTTCAGATAAAATGAATTTGATAACCTGATTTTAGATGTCATTATGTGTTTTCCTTTTCTGTCCACTTCCTAAGTCTCCTCCATGGAGAATATGGTCACAGACTCACTATACTAAGTGTTATTGCTGTAATTTCCATAATAAGTAAGTTTTGAATTTGGAGTTGTCATTCCTTGAGTGTGGTTGCCAACCAAGTCTACATAGCTCTGCTATGCTATTTACCCCCCCACACACACACACACACTAATTTTTAATTGTCAAATTCCATCTTGCACATTTACAAATCTATCATTCATCCATGCATTGAATACTGCTGCCATATCTGATCTGGTGCTCCTGCTATTCATCTTGAGGTATTTGACAAAATCCATTGAAGGATCTGTAATGTAAGCAATCCTGATTTGGCATCTCGACTTCAATCATTTTCTCACAGATGTGCTGTGGCTTCTCTCTGTCTTTTCTACAAATATTTTCATTGCAATTTCTCTGACAATCATTTTCTCCTGGTGCCCCAACTATATGAATTTAAGCATGCTACTAGATTGGTATCTAGGTTAAATGTAGCCATCACAACAGTTTCTTTTCTCACACTTCCTTCTTGTGGAACTCCCTTCCATTTACTTGCTTCCTTTATAAATACAATCTTAAAAAATTTAAATGCAACATCAATCACCATCTTCTATCTTCTTGAATCCTGTTCATCTTTTGTTCTCTCCTCTACCCTCTCTATACTCAGTCTTTTCTCTCACTTTCATTCTCTATAACCCCTAGTGCTTTTCCTACCTTGCTTGGGGTGAAATGATTAAAAATAAAAAAAGTAACTGGAGGGAGAAGAGATGGATTAGAGTATTTGTGTAAAGGTCAATGCAACAAACTCAGCACACCAATTCCAATTCCAGCACCAATAACTGCTATTTCATGCTCACGCCAATATTTCACTTTAAACATCACCAAATGTTCATTTAACATTTATTATATATTTCAATTCTAAAAGTATTTATCTATATCTTTATATTTTCATAGTTTTTCCTGTTTTTATTGTAATGATGATAATGTAAATAGATACTGAAATATCTTTGACAAATGTCCATTTCATATTTTAATGAATATTTGTTACAAACATATATGTCACTCAGAACTGCTCATGCTTTTTAAATAAGTTTATATATGTAGTTGGAATGTGGTGTATGTGTTGGAGGATGTTTTTATGCTAATATCTATGCCAGTATCTACATTTGTGTACATGTAAAATCATATGTAAATTCCAGTGAAAAAACATGAAAATGTCATGCTTAATATTATTATAAAGGTGTATGGCAAAATTCTAAAATGTGTTTACTGTTCTTTTGAAGTCATATTCAGTATTCTTTAATTTCATTGTAAATACTCATTTAAATATGTTATATTCCGTGCTAATAGGAATATCACGGGAACAACATGGTGGATAACTAAATAAAGGTTATTGTAAAACCAATACTGAGGGTTGCCATTTGAAAGATCAAATAGTTCTCAAGTAAGTTGGAGTCATACTCAACAGATCCCAGCAAGTCTCTCGTAGTCTGTTGACTTTATAGGTACCTATAGTTTAGTCAATCAATTACTACCTATAGTGTAGTCAATCATGGGGGTGCCAAGTTATTCCATTACATCAAAATACAACCTTCAGCAGTCTCCACTCTGTAGGGTAGAAATGGAATGTCTCATTAGATAATGGGGGAATTCCACAGGCAGACATAAATTAATGCCTCCAGTGTTATATAAACACCTGAGTGGCCTAGGGCGAAGGGTATTTTTGTATTTTGGATCTCATTAGTATGAGAATAAAGTAATTAAGAATTGCTACTACTACTATTGTTATTGTGGTTATTTTACATGTTCTATATCAATCTATTCCATTTATAGGATTTATATTTGCAAATATTAATTATAACTAAGCTTCATTCTGTTTATTCGTAACATTTTTGATTCAGTAAAATAGAAACATTTTGCATTTAACCTAGAGTTATCTTTCTTGAACATGCTCTTTTTTTAAAATTATTTTGGTTTTTATCAAGTCATACTTAAAAAATTATTCAGAAACCAGTGGCCTAATTGGGTTGAAAAGTCTTTTATTTTTCAAGTAAGCATATATTAAGTGTGCAAGCAAAAATTGCCATTTTTACTTCATTCTCACAAATGCATAAGCCTATAGAATCAGAATATTAACTTAAATATACAATTGAAATATCAATTGTTGAATCAGACTTTGTAAGCACAGAATTTTTGTTTATTATATACTTTGCAGTCTCATCTGTTTTCCATTTATTGAATCATTGTGTCTCTGCAATTCATAAATCAACATTAAATACACCTTTACCATGAAAGTTTCATTCATACTGCTAAAGAATAAAAACCAATCTTTGAAAGTCAAAAGAAGAAGAACAATGAAGAATTTCTTCTCAGTCCTTTTATGAATTGAGTGAACATTTTGAAATGAGAAAGCTAAAGAGAGAGAGAAAAGTATTTTCTACATATTACAAGTACCAGTGATGCTTAGATTTCGATCATTCTTATTCATGTACAACAAATAAAAAGCTCCTGTTGAATTCATTTGCAATTATATTTGTATATAAATAGGAAAAATATTTTTTCTTGAACAGAGTGGATTGTGCAGTTTATTTCTCTATCATTGGCATTTCTTTTATTCTGTGCCTTTCGCACAATCCTACATGAACCACAGCTTTTGAAAATTTAAGTCATATCTCAATAGAAAAAAGTTCTTTGAAGTAATCAGCTAAAAAATTTTTAAAGAATTAGTGGTTTCAACTGGTGCACTTGAAATTACATTTCACTTTCTGGGAATCTGCATTTCATTTTTTTTTAATTGATTAGGAGTGAATTGTTAGATAACCAAAAGGAATGGAAATTTTTTTACTTTATTATGAGAGATAGTTGAAAATTTTAGCAATTTCTTTTTTGGTAGATTTGAAAACTTTTTAGTACTCCCATGTATATAAATTTTATAATAATTATAAAATTTACAACAGAATTAAAGGAAAAATGAGGAATTTATTTTTTTCTTTATGACAATAGTATGCAGAAAAGTTCTTGGTCTTTCTTGGCTGGAGAGAGAATTATTCATTGTACATTGAGTGAAAAATCCTTTGTCCCATCCACTTCCCAAAATCTGATCAAATGAAAAAGTAACAAATTTTTTAAAATCTTCTCCTTTGGTTGGGCTGAGAAGTGTTCACCACCTTTTTGTATATTGCTTTCAATATGAAAAATACCACAAAGTGTTTTTTTAAAAATTAAGAAATAAGGACTGTATGTAAGAAAGCATTTGGTCCTTAGCAATTAACTTATTAATTATCACTATAAAATTTCGTATTATTAATTTGTAAAAAGATCCCACTGGTTTATAGGAAAAAATTATATTAATTATAGTCTTCTACTTATATATAATCCATTAATAATCCTCATTATGAAACAGTGGACATTAATGGGTTAAGATAATATATAAAAATCAACAACTATTATATATATGGTAGAGAGAGTTGGTTTTTAGCTTCAGAAATAAAGATCTCCTTTTGGAATTCTGGGATAGACCTCTTGATGGTTGATGATACAAATATGTTGTATGAATATTCTGGCAGTGAAATTGCAAGGGATTTGTTAAGAAGTAAAATAGAAAAGGCTCTTTACTGAAAGTCAGGTTTTCCAGTTCTGTCTCTCTCCTCAATACCAGTTGTACATTTTTTTTCTTGAAACAAGAGATATATCTTGTGAGACTGTCTTTGTGTTACCCTGATTCCAATTTCTGTTCTTCACTGGCGGTAGTAAGTGTTACTTGCAAAGAATGATAGTAATTCTGAAAACCATATTCAGAACATAATAATTACCTTAATATTGCTTATTAGTAAGAGTATAAAGGTATACCAAAACCTAAATAAAATAAGAGGGTAATGATACATTTGAATGTATACAAGTTTTATTCAATAGTGGTATAGCTTATACAAGTCTACTAGGCTATTACAAGTGTGGCTTATCAACTAAACATCAAACTCAGCTGAGTAATAATGATATGCTAGACTAACTGCCAATCATTGCTCCCCAGTACTGCACTGAAATTTAATATTTAGCACTTTATGTTATTTACATGTATTACTTCTTTTATCACTATTCTTTTTCAAGGATCTATCTGCAGTAGATTTAGTGTTGAGTTCTATCAAGGTTGTTTTCTGTTGCCGTAGCAGGATATGATAACACAACCACAAAATTCTGCATCTCTTGTAATGGGAAGATAAAGTATTTGCTTATCAAATCAAATCAACTGTAACATGCTAAAGGTTCATAATTATTGAATAGCTTCATAGATGGTGTTCATAACTTTTGTAAGTCATCAGAAATAATGTACTTGAGTTTTGAATCTCCTCTCTTAAAATTCTTATAGTTAATCTCTTCAGTCTGATTGAAGAAGGAACAGTTATAGCTTTCATCTAACCTGAAGATATCTATTGATTCTTTGTAGTTTATCCACTTGTAATGGCAGCAAGTGAACACAAATATACAGTAGAACAATACATTCTCATGGTTATAAAAATCAAACCCTTTATTTCATCAACTGGAGTAGATGGTTCTAGTTCCACATACCATGCCTCTATAGCTAGGTATTGAACTCACAGCTCTTTGGGTGAAGTCATTGGATTACTTCAACTAACACTTTTATTCACTGGGTCATGTGTCCTTGAGGGCCTGGCTACAGCAGAGGTAAACAAAAAGTTGCAGAGTTGAGTTAAAGGGAAATAACTGAAACTGAGATATCCGGAAGAGGCATGGCATGTGAAACTAGGACAATCTACCCAAGTCAATGAAATAAAGTGTTCAGTTTGAAATTCCAATCACCTGAAGACAGCTAGAGAATACAAACATTGCGAATATATAGCAACAAAGATGAGGATAAGAGTCCAAACATTGTAAAAAGTGCAAATAATTACAGTACCTTATCTCAGAAATATAGACGAATAGATTTTATGCTTTCTGTTTGTATTGTGTTTATTAGTGAACAATGAACAAAACTCTGCATGTGGTGGAATACAATTCTGCATTCTATGGGCTGGAAGCAATCGGGTAGAGGCTAATTGGGATATTTGCCTGAATCCAAGTTGAAGAATCTATGATATGAGAGCAATTTGTAATTTATTCCAGGCTAAACACTTTGTCTCTTCTTGGTTGACCAAATTATGAGAGCAGTAGAGAATATCATGATTTCTTTTTTAGTCTTCATTTAGCTAGACATTTTGGTTTCTCAATTTACAGGTGAACTGGAAAACAAAACAGATTAGAGAGATAGACATGAACAGACTTAGCTTGATAATGTTTTTGCTGACACATTAAAAAAACAAATCAAAAATATTAGACTGCCCAATGTGCAGAAATTATGGATAGGTGGCCAAGCATAAAGACTCTATGTGTATATGATGAGTATATTAAAAGTTTTAAAAGTTCCTTTATTTGTATCAATATATGTGATATACAAGGTGCGATGGGTAAATTGTCGCCATTTTATATTTTTAATTTTGTGCATGAGCAGTTGTTTGGTTTTGATTTTGTTGGCTGCACAGTATAGTAGGGTCAGTTGGGCACCATCTGTAATAAAAAGAGCACCATGATGCAATTCACTCGACCAGAAATTTGGAAATGGCATGCTAAACAGCTGTGCATTTGTTCTGGAATCTCTAATATGAACATTTCAAAGTGTTTAGGTGTCAATCTGAGGACAATGCAGAGGATTTGGAAAGAGTTGGGTGAGTCTAATGGTGATTACAAAGGTATGGCAGATTGGAAAACTCACCCTGTTGTCCTGATAAGAAAATAACTCCCAAATTTGTTGGTGAGGGCCTCAGACACAACATGGGGGTCTACATCAAGTGTCTTGAGGAGGTAGTGCTGCCCTGGGTCAAAAGGATAGCTGCTGGAAGACCCTATGTCTGGCAACAGGACTCTGCCCCATGCCACTCTAGCAGATGAACCAAGTCATGTTTGTCAGACAATTTCTGCAACAACATCACCCCTTACATCTGTTTACCTAATAGACTGCAACCCCATTGATTATTATATGTGGGGCGCGGTTGAGCGAGAGACCAACAAAACTCCTTGTAACACCAAAGGTGAACTGAAGGCAAGGATTATGGCAACATTCATCATCTTAAACAAGGAGATCATCCAGAAGAGTTGCAGGAGATTCCAAAGTCATCTGAAGGCTGTGGTTGAAACCAATAGCGATTTTACTGAATAAGTTTACCTTTTAGTATTTCAAGTTTTTGTTTAATTTTGGTAAATATATCTGTTAAAATGAAATATCAGTGTTCTTTTCTTTTTTTTTTTTTTTTTTGTGTGTGTGTGTGCATAATTTTGACGACAATTTATCCATCGCACCTTGTATGCATGGCTAACATAATAGTTATCAGCATAGACAGGGGAATCAACAAGCTGAGTTCAAATTCCAGCCTAGTTTGCTCCCCTAATATCCATAGGAAATCTATCTCTTCTCCCACTAGATATGGGTTAAATAACAGGTTAGGTTGAACTCTCTAAGTTGGACAATTATTAGGAAAAGGATTAATCTGAATTCAAAGCTATGGAGAAGGCAATTGAAAACTATGACAATATCTTTCTCAAGTAGATATGGTAATTCATAGATATTAAAAGTAAAAGTTATCTGTGGAGATCCATATTCTGTGACATTGAAAAAGAAAAAAAAATCATTGTATGTATTACCAAGACATAAAAGACCTCATTATGAATTTGGAACGTATTGCCTATCTTGTGAATGTATGTAACAGTCATTCAGTATGCAAGTTCACTCAGTGGTATCACACTGCTAGCTGAATTACTTTGCAGTCCTCAACTGATTGGTTGCCAATTTCAAAATGGCTAGATACTTTTCCAGGCAGATCTCTTGTATGTGTGTGTATGTATATATATATGATAAGATAAAAACAAGTTGGAAATGGATCTTAATCTAACATGTTTCACTTTATTGAAGCTTTATCAGAGATCAAGATAGAAATGATAAAAAGCCAAGAGACGCAGGTTAATGGTATATTGTGTTTGTTTACCATCCATCGACCGAGGAAGTACAATCATAGTATTGAAACATGAAAGCTTTTGTGTGGTGATGTAAAATGTTGTTATTATAATCTTGTATAATAAAAGTATTACAATAATATTTATATTTATATTAATGTATATTTGGGCAGCAACCTTTCTTTCTTTCTTTCCAACATCTTTCATTAAATGAAGCAAAAAGGAAGATTTAATAAAGTTTTTATTAAGTTTTTTCAGCATCCTTGCTTTTTTCCATTTTGTAAGAGTAAGAGTTTCCATAATTTTCATTGTTCCAAGTGCTTCCAGCCACTTCTATAGCCATTTTCAAGGGTGTTTTGTCTCTGGTGTTTTTAGTTTTTTCTCATGTTTAGGCTGTTTAAGTTGTAATTTATTTTTGTGTTGTTTTGAATAGGAGCATTTATTCTGAGCCTTCAGGTGTTGAATATGGCTAGAATTGGAATGAGTATCTCTTTTAAAAAAAACTTTTAAGACTTTCCACTGTTAAATAAGGTGAGGTTGAAGCAAGATGTTTCTGGTAATGTGATTTATACAGAACCTTAGTGTTTGCAACCAGAATTTTTCATGTGTTCTTGTAAATTGTGATTTGATGTTTTTTATAGCAATTTGGTCTGGTAAGTGACATGTGAGCCATGGTAGTATGTCTGATATGGATAAGTGATTTGTGACAAGAAACACACATATATGTGGTGATTCTTTGAATAATTTTCATGTTTTTTATTTGACATGCATGAGCTTCGTAAAGTTTAGGGAAGTTGCTAAATTTTTGGCTATTCCTCTTGCCTTCCTAGGAGCTTATAAAATTGAATTCCCTACCAAATCTAAGTTCTTGTGTTATAATAGGGGCAAATCACAAAATAAGACTTATCCACTGTGTAAAATTTCAAAGGAAAAACATTTATTACACAAGTAAGAAAAAGGTACACATAAAAATTTGTGCAAAAATTTCCTTTTGTGCACCTATTAAGACAGAATATAAATTTCTGATAAAAAGGTTTACCATCGAAAAATGGAAAAGATTACTGTTTGAGAAAAGATGATGATTTTGAAAAAGAGAAAACAGTTCAAAAATGCAGAAAACAAAGTTGTAACCACCTTTCTGAAAAAACAAAACAACCTACTCTTACTTGCTCTACGATCATCTCTGGGATATATAATCATTTTTGAAAAGTCCCTTTAAAATTCACACTGTTCATGCTTGAAAAATTTCTTTGAATTCTTTTTTGCTCTTTGTTACTCAAACACAGAAGAATTTTCATTTCAAAATTCTTTAGTCTCTCTGCAGCTGGTTGGTTACTGGTGCCTCCTTGATGTTCTATTCTTGATGTTAAATGCCTTCTGATTCTTGATGTTGATTTGTGTATTCTCCTGGATGTCAAAATATCTTCTCTTGTGTCTACTGACCTGAGCGATATATTGTATTGGAAAATTATGTTCACGAGCCCCCAACCCCATTCAGGTTATTACTGGATCTTGAGACAACATCTCTCATTTCTCAGAATATATGTAAAAATCATTTTGGAAAATGGATCTTTCACAGTTTTGGCATGTTTTAACCATTGAGCAGAAAAAGATATACAATACCATAATGACTTCTGTCCCTTTAGTCATAGTTATTATTCTCTCATTCTGTTTCCATTTCCTGTGTTCCTTTTCTATTTGATAAAGTGTGTTTCTCAACTCATATTCAATCTCCAATAAGGGTAGTTGTTTTTGCTTATAAGAGTCACTTGTCTGTATGAGTTGTAATGACAAAAGTACACAAGTGTAGGCTTTAAAAAAGCTTTATTCAACTGAGAATACAAAGTTTGAGTATAGTGTCCTTTTATAGTACCAGTAAACAGAAATAGCTGATAGAGGAGAGTAACAAAACAGAAGGAGACGACTCTTGTATATTCATAACAGGAGTTGGTATTATATTGTTGTTATTAATTAAACTAGACATAAGACGATTTGTCTTACTGACACAAGTGTAATAAATTTTTACACAAACCATCTGACCTTCATAAGAATACACTTCTCTCAAAAGAATGTGTACTAAAAAAACCTAAACAATTAAACATTTATTCAAGACTAACATTTTTAAAGAAGTAAAATAAAATTTTTATATGCTTGCTATTGAATAGTTTTTTGTCAAGAGGGCTAAATTTCAAATCCAATAGATGTTGATTATAGTCACTAAACCTTTAATAATTGCAATACTTGATTGCCTCTGTTTCATCCTTTTCTTTATGGTCTCTTACTTCAGTCAGATGACACCACCTATAAATGGTGAGGTGTGCAGCTGAGAACTATTTTTTATTTTGTCTTATTAGGATGTTAATTAAACTATAAATGTGAGAATATAAGATTAAGAGTATTAAATAATAATGATAATAACTATCATAAAAAATTGTGATGATAAAAATGTTAACATGCAAAGAAGATAGATATTATTTGAAACTGTAGGACAATGATAATAAGTATAATGATGATAATGATTATAAACAGTAGAAAAAAGAGAAAAGTAGAAATAGAATATTCCCTAAATAAGTATACAATAAACTTCTAACATGTATTGTTAGAAAATAATCATGAAAATAAACACAGAGAGAAATATATAAGCATGTATATAAATATAGTCATGTCTTGTCCAGCTATTAACATTAAGATAAAACATGGCTGTTTCAGTTGTTATTTTTGCAAAAAGTATAATCATTGATAATTCTTAGGTCTTTGTTTAATCCTAAATGCTGGGTATTAAGTTTGATAATGAAATGGCTTTCAGCTTCTCTCTGGTTGTTTTGAGAATAATGGAAGAGGCTACAAGGATGCAGCTAACATTGTCTATACTCGGTTTATTGACAAATAAATTGGCAAGATCATTGGACAATTAAATTGGCTGAATCATAGGCAAGATCAGTGGCAAATAAATTGCCAAGATCACAGGCAGGATCAATGGAACGATTATAGGCAAATAAACTGGCAATGTCATTGGCAGGATCACTGGCTAAACACTAGGAAGGACTATTGCCTAAGAAACTGCCAAGATCATTTGCAGAAACATAGTCAAATGTCATAGGTGAGATCAATGCCAAATAAATTAGCAAGATCATAGGCAGAATCATTTCCTGTATCATAGGCAGAATTATAGGGAATAGACAGGATCATATGCAAATAAATTGGTAAGATCAAAGGTAGGATTATTCGCAAATAAATTGGAACGTTCATAGATAGACTCATAGGCAAGTAAATTAGCAGAATTATAGGCAAGATCCTTGGCAAATAAAATCATAGGCAGGATTGTATGCAAAAATTTGCTAATGTCATTAGCAAATAAATTGGCAAAATCATAGGCAAAAAATAGGCAGAATCATTGGTAAATCATTAGAAAGAATTATAGGGAATAGGCAGGATCATAGGCAAACAAATTGGGGGATCATAGGCAGGATCATAGTAAAAAATTTGCAGAATCATAAGCAAATAATTTAGCAGAATCATCAGCAAATGAATAGATAGAATCATTGTCAAATCATTTATCAATTTCATAGATAGGATTGTAGACAAATAAATTGACAGGATCATAGGCAGGAACATTAGCACATCAATTGTTATGATAATATGCAAATAAATTGGCAAGATCATACATATATCAGTTGTCAGAATCATAGGCAAATCAATAGGAAGAATCATATATAGATCGATAGGCAATATCATAGGCAGATCTGTTGTCAAAATTGAAGGCAAATTAATAGACAGTATCAAAGACAAATAAATTGGCAAGATCATAGGCCAAATCATAAGCAAATCAGTTGTCAGAATTATAGGCAAAAAAATAATTTCAAATTTTTTTTTACATTGTGGTTTTATTTTGCGCTATAAATATTTATTTTGCTACATAATCTCCTTTCGTTCTCCATTCATATAATTCAGTATGTCATTGTTTATTCCATATATATATATATATATATATATATATATATATATATATATATATATATATATATATGTGTGTGTGTGTGTGTGTGTGTGTGTGTGTGTGTGTGTGTGCCAGGCCTGATTGATTTCCATTGTAAAGCTTATTTATATTTGCTTCAAAAAATCATTTTCTGTAAAATGAAAAGAATATTAAATAATAAAAAAATTAAAAATCTGTAAACATTTTGAATATGCCAGTATTTAAAAGACATAAAACAAAATCTTCATGCTAGGAAAAATCTCAGTGAAAAGTCATTAAAACAAAAAATGTTAAAGAAGTGCTCCTTGAGAATAAGAAAGGCCAAACACCTTAGGACTCATGGGTGACTCATCCAAACTGGGCCAAGAGTTTCAGACTTGATTGCAGTGATCAAAAGAATCCATGTCAAATAATGTGTGTAGGGTCAAGCGTAAAGTTAAAGGTAAAAAGAAAAAATGGTAAATTAGCAAGAGTTAAGTATTGAAACTATGAAACATGAAGGTAGTGCCCCTAATCACTGGCACACTGGGACAAATCAAAAATCACTTGTAAAGAGTATATTGAAATAATAGAGACCATAATACAAAACCTTTGATAATATCAAAGAGTGTTTGAAATCTCAAGTGATGACTGGCATAAAGACTTTGTAAAAAGATAAAAATAATTCTATTTTAAAATGGTGGCTAGACTGTTTTATTCCCAATATACAAGTTTGATTATCAAACACTAGATCAAATATACAAGTAAAGACCTTTAGCTCAATATTTGCACTAATCTTGAGCTAAAGAGGTGAGGTTTGTTCACAAAATAAATGCTCTCTACCAAAAGAGGAATAAATTTTCTAATATTTAATAGCCTTATTGAATAAATGATATTACAATTTGTATATATATATATATATATATATATATATATATATATATATATATATGTATATATATATATATATATATATATATATATATATATATATATATATAAAATTTAAGATTTAATGCTCAATATTAAAATATTAAATTAATATTAAAATTAGACCATTAATGATATTATATGAAAAGATTACTCAACTTTTAAATGTCAATATATTTGAATTAAATTTATATTCAATATATGTATTTAAATTTAAATAATATATATATATATATATATATATATATATATATATATATATATATATATTAGATATAGTTTCTTACCACACAGTACTGCTAAGTTTTATGCACATGGTAATCATCACATATATATATATATATATATATATATATATATATATATATATATATACTTAGTTGTATGGATGTAATCTTTGTAACCCTAGGTTTCACGCTTTTGTGATACTCAAGAGGATTGCAAAAGCATGGAACCTAGGGTTACAAACTCACATCCATACAACTAAGTATGTTACCTCTATCACTGATATTGAGTGCTTTCAATAAATACACACATATATAATATATAAATAATATATATAAAAATCAAAGATATATATATATATATATATATATATATATATATATATATATATATATATGTGTGTGTGTGTGTGTGTGTGTGTGTGTGTGTGTGTGTATATATAATCAAGATTGTCAAATCATTAAAATAGAGCTGACAATTTTATAGAATGAATTGAAAAATAAGATAGTGTCCTTGCTTGTATTTTTGTAAGATCCGCAAGTGAATTTGAGTGCTTAGTTAAATCATGAAATTTCTATAAGTAACTTATTTGTATAACATGCCAAGTTTTGGTAGATGATTGAAACCAGTGCATTAAGGTCTAAGAGTTGCATGGAGATGATGGAAGTTCTCTTTTTGCCTTCAGATATGCCTTTGTGAACAATAATGACAAAAGTAGACCTTGGAAGTTCCTTGTGTTTATTCAACTGCACATTGCATAAAATGTCTATAACCAAGAAAGTGACATAACCAGCCCCAGAACAGATTTTCAAAGCATTCAGAAAGAAAGCATAAACATGTCTTTGTTTAAAACAACCAAGATAGATATAATGATTAAAAAATAACAGATTTGGCCTTCAAGATGGCAATAAGACTTTTTTAACAAGAAGTTATGGAAAAGTGTTATCACTGACAATGATGTGAATTTAAGGCATTAACAAAAGAATCTGTAAATAACTTATAAAATTATAGACTTTAGAGAAAATGGTTTAAAAATTAAAGCACAATTAAATTTAAAAAATCTAAGGAAGTGTCTGACAAAGAGAAGAGCTGAATTTTGTATTGTATAATGTTTGATCAATATGATTAATATTCACTACAGCATGAAGAACATTGACAGGGAAGAAGATTATATAGACAAATATTTGTTTTGTAAAATAAATGCCTTTTTCATCATTAAGCTATGGATTTACATTTCTGAGAGAAATAGAGAAACAGTGTGCTTGAAAACAAATTATAATACAAAAACAGTCTATTTTGTTAAATTTTAGCACAGTGGTTATCAAGTTCATCTTGCAGGCCAATTTGCTAGTGTAGTGAGTTTAGTTATCACTTGGGATTTCATTCTTGTGACCATGTGCCAAACCAAGCTTAGAGAGAGAGAGAGAGAAAGAGAAAGAGAGTGTTTTATATATATATATATATATATATATTTCATTAAATATGACAGACAAGGTGCTTTGATGTAGTTTTTTATACAATTTCTCATGCAATCTAATCATTTTTTTTTTCAGATGATAAATTATATAAAAACTGTCCGAATGTTCTTTTTATCTCAGCGCTTTCGGCTATACATTTAGCCATTTTCAAGGATGAAATATTTTAACTGTTAAATAAGAAATAGTTTGTTGCATGTATGTATTTATATAATGTTTTCATTTTTTAAAACACAGTCAAGATATTGTCTCCATATTCATAGTTGATATAATTAAGTGTTGTTTTTTGTTTTTGTTTTTATTAATAAAGCTTCCATTATTTCTAGCCGTTTTGCATGTAGATGATACTATTATATTTGTGTTGTCAACAATTATATTACGAATATTGTCTGGTAGGTCTCCATGAATATTTAAATGAGATCTAATTGAGCTATAGTCAGAAAGGTGTAGTTTTTATATAATTTATCATCTGAAAAGAAAAAATTATTAGATTGCATGAGAAATTGTATAAAAAACTATATCAAAGCACCTTGTCTGTCATATTCAATGAAATGTGCATGAGAGAAGGATTTGCTTAAATACACAAATATATATATATATATATATATATATATATATATATATATATATATATATATATATAAATGTTGATGCTACCAAACAGACTACACATGAAAAGACTTCTAAAATAGAGACAAACCTCAGGCAAAAAACTTCTAAACTCAAGAAGAAAAGACTAAAAAAAGACAAATACCTAAATAAGCAGTAAATAACAGTGCTCAATGCCTAAGCTCTCCAGACAGAGCAAAAATGCTTCACACTTCACAGCATCAACCCTTAACAAAGCACAGCTCAAATCACTACTTAAGTTTCAGGCTCACATGATCTTCAAGTGACTAGAATAAGAATGGCAGAAGAAAGGATACATACATACATACATATATATATATATATATATATATATATATATATATATATATATAATAAATAATCACTTCAACATTATTTTCATGGATAACCATATTTGAGTAGATGCTCCATTATATAAATGCAAATCTTTACAGACTCTCAAAACATTTATATCTGCTCAGTTTCATATCCTAACATAAACAAAGCAATTTGTAAAGAAGTAATGGATTTTTTATTTATTAGACTGACAGATTTTATCTCTTAAATTTTATTTTTAGTGGATACCCATATTTGAGTAGACACTCTATTTATTTATTAAACAGTATATTTATTTATTTTCATCTATCAACCTGAATATTCGAGAAATCTTATTAAAGAAAAATATTTGCTCCCTAGCAGGTTTTGAACCTGTGTCCACCTTGGCATGAGAAATATATATATATATATTTTTTTTTTCTAAGAGTGTGTGTGTGTGTGTGCGTGCCTATTTATATTATCAAAATCCATCTTTGCAGAATAAATATCTGTAGTAATGCCCAATGGAAACAGAAAAAATTTAAATTCACTTTATAATAATTGAATTTAATCTTTCTTCCTTTTTTTTTTTAAAGTCTGCAAGAATTTGGCAGAAATGGAAATTTGGGCATTACTGATATTATTTAATGAGGTAGATTCAAATTCGTCTTCAGAGAATTCTACTAACCTGGTTTACTCTCGCTGTAGATCAGCACAAGTTATATCACATAAGAAAGTGAATACAGTAATTGTGTTGTACGAACCAATGTCTCTCCTTTTCCAGAACAGAAAATTAATATGTTGTATATGGAAGAAAGATTGTTTATGATACTGAACTATTTTGTTCAGATGCCAGATAATCAATATCTTGATGCATAAACATCACACTCTTTATAATTCATAACTTTACATAAGACAAGATCCAATATAAATATTTTGTACCATGTCAAATGCAGCATCTAAGAAGCAACTTCATCAAATGACCTTTGACATTGAAAATCAGCAATTTCACAACTAATAAGTCCTAGCTATGGCTAAATGTTATGGACTGAATATTCAATTGAATATTTTAATCACTATGTTTTGATCAATACCTTCTCTAATCCTGGTTTTAATCAATATACTTTGAACAATACATTCTCCAATCTTGTCTAGGTGTATGCTGGAAGAACATGGAAAATGCACCATTTCATATGTGAAAGAAATGATAGAAATAAGGATACTAGTCAATGGCTCCTTCTTGAAGCTTCAGAAAACAAATCGTTAACAGAATTTGACTAATTGTCAATGGAAACTGGTTAAAGATAAATATGTCAATGAAAATTTTTTATTTGGTATGGTGGCAGATAGATATATAATGGTGTAACAATTTTTTGCAAATATTTTATTAAAAAACAGTATTTACAAACTGAAAACAGAATATTTGAAATTGTAATAAAGATTAGGCAAGTGTGTTGGCCCAACATAGACCAATATTTAATCATGGTATTCAAATTTAATTTTAACATCTCCAAATGAAACGACTCTCTCTTAATTGTCTAAGAAACCCCTTTTTGCTTTACATCAGCATGGTTGATACTAACCTTCTGGAGAGTGACTTCTTTGCACCTTCTCACCCTAATGTTTTTACTGACATAAAGTAGAAAGATTATATTGAATCAATTGTTAGATCTGCTGATAGGAAAGTTGGTTCATTGTGTCGTACTAGAAAATTTTCTCTCCAGAATCTATCTTACATATTTATATGTCCATGCTTTGATTATTGCTGCAACATATGGTTATGTGCTCCTGTTATATACTTAGAGATCCTTGATAAAATCCAAAGAAGAATTTGCAATATCATTGGTCTTGGCCTGGCATCTTGTCTTTAATCCCTGTACTTTATCTATAAATATTTTCATGACATTTGTTCTGATCAACTTTTCTTTATGATAATGAATTTAAGAGTAGTACTAGATTGCCGGCAAGATTTCATCATTATACAGTTAAAATGGCTAAAAGGTGTAACCGCATGTTCTATGCTAACAGTTTCTTTTTTGCTTCCGGCTTTCCAGTTAAGTTTAATCTTCAAAAATGTAAATGCAATGCCAGTCGTTATTTTCTGTCTCCTTTTCTGTTCTTTTATTATTCTCACTCCTTAATAATATTTTTTCTTATGTTCTCTAACACTCAGTATCCTCTACATCTTTGTGGCAGAAATATTCTAAGCATGGATGAATGGTAGACTTATAGATATGCAAGATAGATTCTAGAGAGAAAAATTGTCTTACACGAAAGAGTGAACCCCCTTTCTTAGCAGCTGACTGTTTTTGTTCCACTGCCCATTTCTCAGGATATCTAGTTCTTATATTTAGTAATGTTCTATTATTGCTTGCCTTGTTTCCACTGTCCATCTAGTCAGTGTGAGCAATAACTGAGCAGTACTAAAAATAAGATATTTGCATATAAGACTCAGGATATATTTTCTGATTCATTTTCTTTCTAGCTGTAAAGATGCAGAAACAGAATCTGATATACCAAGATGTTCAAACCACTTCTATTATTTCAATATAATTTTGGTCCCCTTTTTCTGCTTGACCACAACTTATTTGTAGACCTCTGTCCAATATGTCAATCCAAAAGTATGCCAATCCTGGATATGACGATAAACTACATCCGTATCATCGGTAAGACGATAAACTACATCCAACAGCAAGGCCTCTGATCAGGAGGTTTTGAGGAGCATGGAACCACCTCTTAATTGCTGCTGTTCTCAGGTTCACCTTGACCCAGGGTGGTAGCACCTGTCCCAGCTATGGGCAAATAGTTGACACCCAAACTTGTGTAAAAATAAGTTTTAATACCAGAAATACATTGTAATAAAAAAAATATTACTGGCAATAATTTTTGAAGCAAAAATTATTATCAGCAATACTTTTTAAAAAAAAAAGTACTAGCAATACAAACAGTTATACGTTCTTTGAAAAAAATATGACCAGCTATAGATTTCTTCAAGGAGGAATATTTCCAGAAATAGATTTTTGAAGAAAAACATATTACCAGCAATAAAAATTTTGTTGGCTTTAAATAACCCATTGAGGTTGAAATGCCATAAAACAAACTAAACCAAACCAAACCAAACCAAATGAAAACCAAAAGTATGTTTGTAAAATTTTCATTTTTTTTTTTGCTTTAAATTATTGTTCAATCAATACAAGGCCTAGAATTTTTAAGATAGAGGTTTAGTGAATAGGGCTATTTTATGGATGTAAGAATTGTAGATTATGGGGATATTTTTGATAGATAATAGCTGACTCTAGACTTGAAGAGGTTAAGATTGGAGTGATTGGAAAAGAATCTTCAGAGAATTTTGTTTCACAAAGCAGCGACTCCTGGGAAGAAACTGTCTAAATGAAACTTCCTTCTTACCATAGAAATACAAAGGCAAATGAAGATGATTTAATACTATGTTCATGTCATAGTGAATCTTAGCTGTAAAGGACCGAACTGATGTCACTAGAGTAGGGATAGCCTGGCATCTTTTCATCTGTAGTGAAAGGAATTGTAGGGTGGAAAATAATTCTAGAATAATAATTACATTAGGAATATCAGTTCTTTCTCAGTCAGTCAAAAATCTTAAGCAATAATATGAATGTTTAATGTTGAAAGGGCAACATAATAAAAAGCCAGATTTTTAACAATAGTGAATATTTTCTGCCATCATTGAATGCCACTAAGATTTAATTTAACCAGATTATTACTCTAAAGATTTGCCTCCAATCAGGAGCACATATGTTCTTTACATTTTTTTTATAATGATATATTTAAGGGTTGATATAATTTAATCAGTGTTCTCCAAATTGGTTAATATTGACCCCTGGTGGAGGGTCAGTGGGACTATTCAGTGAGGTAAAAAGAGGTTGATTGAATTTTGGAGTTGAAAGCTGACACCATGTCTGGTGTTGCATCAGGGAATTTATTATTAATGAAAATGATTTTCATAAGTCTTCCAATATTTTGCAACTCTTCCAAAAGATCATGATTTCCAAAATGAAAAAAATGATATTTAACAATTTCAACAGTATGTTCATCTTCATGTTATACATGAAGCAAGAACACATGCAATATATCTTGTTTTTATACTTGTATGAATTTTTATCTGTATATATAAAACAGAGGATTTTTGTGTGTCTGTCTGTGTAATACCTTTTCACTTGAGATTCATCCAACCGATTTTGACCAAACTTGGTACATACATTGTACAATGTAAGAGCTAGGTTCTTAGCATAAAAAATTGATAATTTTTAAAAAATCAAAAATCGATAAAGCCGATCAAAATTTGATAAATTCAACTTTTTTTGTCCAATTTCATTCACTTGGTAGATGGGTTACTTACATCATGATGAGCTCAACAATATCTCATTTTTATTTCTATGCCACTGCGTTTAGCAAAAAACCATGAAAAACAAAAAATCGATTTCAACACAAATTTTAAGCTAAAAACTCCCTCAATTTTCAAGCAATCAAATACAAACTTCACTCAATTGTAGCCAATAATGTTGATTGTTTAACAGTCATTTAACTTGATAATTGATTCCACCCATATAGTGAAAACTTGAATAAATAGTGAAAAATGGTGATTTTTGCTAGTTCCTTTCATATTTTTCATTGATCTTTCAACCAGTTTTCATCAAACTTAATCATTCCTTTATAAATATATCCTATTTTATATCCCTGGTAGCACACTGACAAATTAAATTTCAAAAACTCTAAAAAATTTGTGGCTTGACATGGGTCTTCATGTTGCCTGTTTTACCCCTTCATGTTCTTGGCTAATTTCAATTGGATAAATACAGACTACTTCTGTTATATCAATAACTGCATAAATTCAAAATGTTTTTTAATGAAAATGCTTTAAAGTAATTGAAGAAGATAGACTCTGTTACATCTACACATGATGCTGTTTTTGCTCCATTCTAATTGAACACTTTTTCTGATCGACCAGCTGGGTATGGCTGCTAGTTTTATATATAACTTGAAGAAGACAGAAATATTACTAAAATTGTTAAACACCGTATCATTTTTCTTCTGGAAATCATGCTTTTCTAGAAGTATTATTATTATTACTTATTTATTTCGAATATGCTCAGGTGGGGAATCAATGAGAGGTCAAAGATTCCATGTAGGGGTGACAGATCTGAGTAGATTTAATTATATTACTGCATAATTATATTTACTACATGAAGTAAAGCTTTTCATATATGATAATTCAGATTTATTAAAATATATATTCATGAATTTATTTGCTATTTTTAAAAAGAAAAAATATACAGACATGAAGATTTTTGTCAACTTCTTGAAAATTGATCTCTTATTTCATAAGCATTATTATGGCTTTAAAAATGAACATTTTAACAAAGTATATATTCACATAATGTATAGAAATGTATTAAAATAAAGAGGATGGAAGAGCACATGTATGAAAAAAAAAATTACTCATCGTAAAATGGTGAACTGAAAAATATAACAATTTAAACAAAATGTTAGCTTTTTTGTTGATTCATTTTCACTACATTTTTTTTTACTTTTTAAAGCCATAATAAAATTTTGTATCTCTTCCCAAGGATTATTCATAAACATTGAATAATGAATTGAAAATTTTATAAAGATTTAGAAAACTATGTTATCATAAGACAGAGAATATGTTCTCTCTGAACATTACAGATGAATCATTACAAGGAACAGGATTCTTATTTTCTCCACAAGTCTATCATATCTTTAAAAATAACCGTTCCCTCATCAGTCAGTTATGTACCTTGTATAATACATTTTTATGTGATCATTTATCTTTCAATACTGGACTGATGAGGCAGATTTTTTCCTGCAGTAGGTTGCCATTTTTTCTGCGGTAGACCAGTTGCTATCCAAGGCAATAGAACCTGGTCTGTCCTGCTATTTACTCATAGCTGGAGAGAGAAGAAGAGGATCCATACCTTTCTCAACGGTATTAGCACGTAAGTGAATGTAATGGATTTGAGTGGAATTCAAACTCGTCTCTCCGATTCCTCAATCTGAATTGCTATCCATTACTCCCCCATGCCTCCTTTCAGTTCCCTCATACATTTTTTTAAAATCAAATTCACCCCATACAAGGCAGTAAAGCCATTAAAACACAAGGGATTACTAACAAAGGGTGAACGAGTTAGAAAACAGAAACATTATTAAGGAGAGAGAACAGTATAAGAGTAATCAGGAAGACAGTCGACATCTAAATTTTTGAACATCAATGTTGGTTGGAAAGCATGGAACCAGGAGAATGTTCCACAAGTGAGAAGTGTGAGAAAAGAAACTGTTAGCATATAACTTATGGTTATATCTAGCCAATTCAATACTAAATTAATCTAGTACTGGGCCTAAATTCATAACGTCTAGGTACCACAGCGAATAGCTCATCTGAATAATTACCATGTAATTAGTTATAGAAAAGGCACAGGGAAGCAACTTGGTGTGAAAGAGACTAAAGCCAAGATGCTAGGTCAGGATCAGTAAGATTGTTGATTCTTCTTTGATTTTATCAAAAATCTCTAAATATAGACATATAGAAGCACTGAGCCATATGTGGCAGCAACATTCAAATCATGGATGAATGGTAGATTTATAAATATGGAAGATAGATTCTGGAAATTCAGAAGAATTGTATAGCACAACACAGTGAACCAACTTTCTTAGCCACAGCCCTCACAGTGGTTTCAATATAGTCTTTCCACTTCATGTCAGCTGAGAATGTTAGCCCAAGAAGGCACAATGAGACACTTTCCCTAGGTTAGTATCAGCCATGCTGATGGAAGGCAGAAAGGAGTCTCTCAGATTATTTCATAACACAGACACATGGCAATAAAGCCAGTAAGATACAAAGGGCTAGTGAGTGTGAAAGAATATTGGAAAAAGAAAAACATTATTAAGGAGTGTGAATAATAAAAGAACAGGAATTAAGAAAACAGAAGATAACAATTGACATTGCATTTAAATTTTTGGTGATCAAATGTGACTGGAAAGAAACTGGAAGAGAGAAGAAACTGTCAGCATAGAACTTATTGTTACATCTAGCAATTTCAATTTTAAAATGAGGAGACCTAACTGCTAATCTAGCTTTGTGCTTAAATTCATAAAGTTAATTTAACAAAGAGGAAAGCTCATCAGAACAATTACCACGAAAACAACGATAGAAAGGGTACAGAGAAACTATGTTACAGTAGTGGGAAAGTGACTGAAGCCAAGATGTTAGATCAGGATCAGTAACATTGCAGATTCTTCACATAAGCAACAAGTCAGATGTGGCAGTAGTATTCAATGCATGAATAATGATAGAATTATAAATGTGTAAGTTAGATTCTGATGAGAATTAACAAGCCATTTCTTGCCGCAGTTAACAACAGATTGTAGGTAATTTTTTACCTAATCAATCCATTCAGGATTACCATTAAGACAGGTGTTGTGTCATCAGCATAGATACCAAGTTGAAAACTGATGACATTGGCAAGGTTGTAAATGGCAATTAGGAACATCATATGTCCAAAGAGAGAGTCCTGGGGTTTCTTACATTAATTCAAAAAGATTTAGAAGAGTGGCTATTCAAGACCACTTTCATTTTGCCATTTGATAATAAAGATTGAATCAGATCAAAAATGAGAAATACCATAACCTTTCAACTTGTGTAAAGACCAGTATGACAAAACTTATCAAATTCCATTGAGATATACAAAAGCAACTATCTAAGCTTCACCTTTCTTGACTAAAGTTTGATAAACTCTTGCAACAATAACTGGTAACACATCAGCAGTTGACCTAGAAAAGTGAAAGTCCTATTACTTGTCTGAAAGAAGCTAAGTGAGATGCTTAACCAATTTAGAGTTTATTAGAACCTCTATTACTTTTCCAAAAGAGATAGAAGGCTAACAGACCAATAGTTTGAAGGATCAGATGGTTCACATGAGTTCTTAAAGGCTGGTGTTACAGAAGAGGATTTTCAACAACTAGGAAAGCAAGAAGCAGCAAGGCATTTATTGTAGAGTTTAGAGAGAACAGGATACAGTTCAGGAGCACATATCTTAAGGATGATTACAGAAATACTGTTTACAAAGTTAAAAAATGATTAATTAATGTTTTGTCTCATAAGAATTTCTTTAAAAGATCCTCTGTGTAGTTACTTGTCATACTTGGCATATAATTTGAATATATCTTAATTTGCTTCCTCATATCCTCTCTCTATTTATTATAATAGATATGTGCTAAAACTTCCAGTCTTAAGTTTCATGAAAAGACAATGCTTGCATATGCCAAATGTATAATTAAACTCACTTAAAAATTATTTTTTTTTGTTTTTATGTTTCTTTCACTAATTTTGGGTCTTGAGAGAATTTGTTGCTTTATGAAATATACATGTAAAGATTTATTCATGAAGAGTTGAATGGAATATAAGAAGGGAAAAAATTGAGACAGAAAGTTTGATAACTATATTGAAATGGCTTAAAAAATTATTTAAAATATTGAAGGAAATTAAATTCTTAAAAAGTACTTCTAAATTTAAAGTACTGAAAAATATGCAGAAAATTTTCAAAACGTAAAATTTGAATTGGCAGATGGAAATTATTCTGCAAAATATATGAACACATTTGACTCTGAATTTTACACTTTCTTTTCTTTTTAAACTCAAGATGCAAGTATATAAATTATATTGACTTTATGTATGAAGGTTTACAAATATTTTTCATGATTTTTACAGGCCAACCTATATCAGTTCAAGCAGATAGAGTAGTACTCAGGTCTGTACTTGTGACATTTTAAAGTAGGGAGAGATGTGTGTATTAACAGCTACACACTTTATGCCAAGACCTTTTGTCCTGTATCTTTCATTATTATTATTAGTAAGATCCCAAGATTGTAGACTTTCTCTTTGAGATTACCACACTTAGGCAGGTTTGTATTTAATGTTGAGATTTATTGATTTTCATCTATAATTAATAGTTTAAACATAGAATCCTAAAAGCCCCTTCTAACATCTGTTCCTTCATCAGTTTCTTAATCTCCCACTCAATTAAAAATCAGGTGACAGTTGCCTAGTTACTTATGTATAAGGTAGGTATGGAATAGACAGGTGATTATCCAAGATCGTCATTATGTTGATAGATGTATGGTGATTTTCTAATCATAGCTTAGATGTGGCATAAGGCTGAAAGTATGGAGCACCCAGTAAGATTCAAACTCGTTACTGTCATAACAGTTCTAGTGAGACAAGCTTGCTAACCATTATACCACTTTGAGGTGCCCATGTCAATAGAGGTATGAATGGATAAATACTTAACTCAATGAGAAAACTGAAAATTTAAAGAAATACCAGATTTCCATACAACTTGGTGCCTGTACAAAGAAAAGCATTTTTGTAACTCTCACAATAGAAATCTCCAATTTTTACATGGTTGGCTTGAGAGTAAATACATGGAAAAATACTAAAAAACTAATTTTTAAACATATATTTCATTCAAAACAAATATATATACATACTAAACTGCTATGTAATATTTACCCTCTTATATGACAGTGAATTGGTGACTACCAATTTTATGCTTTAATGTGACCTTCAAAAGTCTGAAGTATGAAACTGACCATCAACATGCAGTGTTCATTCCTCTGGTGTAGCACATGCATATATATATATATATATATATATATATATATATATATTCAGGTAAGATGAGAATGAATAGAATACAATTCTAAAATTTGTAACATTTAATTTAAAAGAGTAGAGCAATATATTTTATTTTAGGATGTTACATTGAAACACAGGTCAAAATCGCTACACAATTGCAGTTGTATTTCGATGCATCTCATCAGGTGATTGTAAATTACTGGCGAGTAAATGATTTATTCAGATTTAAAAGCAAAATACATTCTCTTTTTATGAAAAAAAGAAAAAAGGGGTTTGATTATAAGGTTTGTGAGCTTTACTCAGATCAATCAATTGAATATGACCTACATTAAATTTAAACTAAAGGAAGAAGCAAAAATTAAGAAATTATTAGAATTATTGCTGCACCAATAATCTTGAGAAGACTATAAAGTTGCACAACAATAAAACTCTAAACCAATTTAATAATCTGAGTCATAATACAAGTGCCAAGGAGAATATTGTTAAGGATATTGGCCAATGCAATTGTAGAAATCCTGACCAATGGCCATTGCAAAACAAATGTTTAACTAAATCTCTTGTTTATCTTTGTTCTATCTACACAATAGAAAATCTAGTGGTTGAAAAGTTCTCTTTTGTTAGTACTAAGAATTCTTTCAAGACTAGGTGGTATCAACATATATTGTCCTTTACTAATAATACTTATAGAAATAATACATCACTTTCTAAATATTTTTGGAGTTTGAAAGATGATAATAAAACTCCTAAGGTGAAATGGAAAAATTTTTAAATGGAAAGGATATGTAGATCCTTATAAGAGCCCTGTTTTTTGTGTTTACATGAAAAATTTCAAATTATCAGGTTCTTGATAAGAATGCTTTATTAAACTAAAGATCTGAGTTAATTCTAAATTGTAAACACAGTTTACCTTTTACTTTACAATTCAATTAGACTTGGAATTTGACAATGCTTTTTCCTAGATTTTAGTTGAACTGTGTTGCACCATATATGGCTTATCTTTCTGTTAGTAAAATTAATTTGGATTTAATATAATTTTGCATTAATTTCCTGGTCGTGTTAATAACATCTTGTATGGATGTATTGGTATTTGGTTGGTATGTTGACATTTTGCATTGATTGGTTATTGTTATTAACACTTTATCTAAAGAATCTTTAGTCAACAGTTGCATATTAATTTACAAAGTAAGTCTATATGTTTAAATTATTTACTGGTTTCTTTAAGAAGCTATTTATTTATCAAGTATAAAAATGTTTTTTTATGCATGAAACTCACAAAGCATATAATTTGTCTAGTATTTTGTTAGATTACCACTTCATTTTTTTCTTAGGAAATGACATTGTCTAATGTATATGTATCCATTTACTTCTGCTCCTGTTTAATGTCTGTTGCTGCCATTGATTTCAAATCTACGGGTCATAACCCATTTATGAAAAATAATTCCTTGATTTTTGCTTCTTCTTTTAGTGTAAATTTAACATAGGTCATATTCAATTGGTTGATCTGAGTAAAACCCATAAACCTTATAACCAACCTCCCCTTTTTTTTCTTCTTTTCATAAAAAGAGGAAGTATTTTGCTTTTAAATCTGAATAAATTGTTCACTCACCATTAACTTACAATTGTCTGATGAGATGTGTTGGTACGCATCAAAACATGACTGCAATTGTGTAGTGATTTTGATTTTTTGATGTAATATCCTAAAATAATATATATATATATATATATTAAACATAAATAAAAATGTCTTTAATAAATAAATTGTCGGACCTCGTCCATTTCTTAACATATATATATATATATATATATAATTAGCAGATCGACTGCAAATTTATAATATATATATAACTGAATGGATAAATATAGGTAGCATATCATACGGCATATTTTATTATTACTGATACCACTACTTTTAGTTAGTTGAGTAATATTAATATTCATATTAATAATTATTGATTTTCATGATAAAAATAGAGTTACCTCCCTTGATTTTCTAACATCTATTCTTGCTTATTACTTTGATTTCATCAGCCTCTGTATGTAAATTAGAATTTATTATTCTTATTTCCAACCTTATTTTCAATCTTAAATGTTAATCTGGGCCTAAATTCAAATTCAAAATTAAACCACAATTCATTTAAATATTTTAACAATAATAATATTCCACCCCAACAATGAAGTATCTCACAATAATCAAACATTTTGCAAAACTGGTGTCAACCCAATATTAAAATAAAAATAAAAATAAATACAACGGTACTTGATAATTGCTTTGGCATGAAACTCAGAGTTTTGCAATCAGCATAAGGTATTTTGTATATTCTTTAATATATATATATAAATTTGTAGTAGATTTGCTAATTATCTTTTATAAATTAAGAAAAAGTAGTGGGTTTGTGAAACTGAACTTTACAAGCAGCTGTAAGCCATCACTTCTGTATTTTCCCAAATACATGTACAATGATAAAATGATCAAGCAAACCTTTGAAACAATGTTTAATCCTTCACATTAAATTTTGACACCTCTTTTCTTCAACTTATTGGTGCTTTTAACACAACTTACTCTGTTGAATAACCTACAACTCTTAAAATATGTAGAATAGAATAAAAATAAGAATTAACTTCAATTAAAATTCAAATCCGAAATCCAAGGTTTTATTTTTCATTGACAATGCCTAAATCAATTCAGCTATAGTGTCTATGTGGCCTTGGGGATGAGTAATCATTTTCCACCCTACATCCATTTTCCCACAGACAAAATGTTGCAAGCCTCTTTCAATAAACTCATTCAGTAACCTTCTATTTTGAGAGGTTCTTTGGCTTTGTATGAAGTAAATAACAATATCAAAATATACTGAACCAAAGCTATATTGCAACTTAGTTGCAGATGATTATTACTGATAGTGACATTGATCCTTCAGCCAAAATGGAGCAGAGTAAGTCACTATTGCTATGTGTCTACTGTATATATATATATATATATATATATATATATATATATATATTAAAGAATATCAAATGCTTATAATCCCATAGGTAATAATTTTTTTCATGAGAGCTCTAAAAAACAGCAGCTCTCAATCTTCAAGACCTACAAACAAATCACAAATTAAATGGAAAAAATATTCCGGGTTAAAAACAAGAGATATTGTTTTTTAGAAAGTGGGGGAAAAGCCAAAGAGTGTTGACCTATTTTGGCATACTGACCTCAGTATGTCATAAAGTGTGAATCTGAAATAATCCTGTCTGTTTCTGTCAATGGGCTAAACTTTCAATTCTGACATATTTCATTAAACAAATTATTTGTAAATAATATTATTTAAAGATTTCAAAATTAGCAAAATAGTTTTTATAAGCTTTTTATATAATTAACCAAGAAATTTAAATTAAAATACTTATATTCAGAGAAACATATTTATATCTCGAGTATCTTAGATTTATTTATTAATATTTAGCAGGATATGAATGTACTTTAAACTAAGGAAAAGTTAGATTGGGGTTAATTCCCTGTATTTCATTTAACAAATTCTGTAAATAATATTAAAAAAGTGTCTGGTTCAGAACATTTTTAAAAGGTTTTTCGAAATTAGCGAAAAAGTTTTTAAAAATTAAATGTAAATTAGTATAAGCTTTTTATATAATCAACCAAGAAATTCAAGTTAAAAACCTAAGAGATTTTAATTAAATGATTATTAATTAAATTCAGAGAAACATATTTATATAGGTTAAATGCCTATAGTCCTGAACTTTTATGTCCTAGATGTCTTAATTAAGATTTTGCAGGATATGAATGTACTTTAACTTAAGGTAAAGTTAGATTGGAGTTAATCCCCTACTGTATATCTATTAAGTTTTTGAGTTTAGTTAAAGATGTGTTTCACATTAATTTAAAGGAGACTCGTGTTATAGACAAGTGCATGGTTGCAAGAAAGAAATACGACAACAGCAGAAATAGATTTACGTGATTTATTTCAATAGGAACGTGTGGTACCTTGTGGTATAGTTCATAGGCCGGCTGAAGATCTTGGTTGATCTCTCATAGTAGTTCTCGCTGGTTTGCATGTCGCTACTGCTGCTGACCGCTCAACATGACCGTGACAGGTCTCTTCCCTGGCCTCCTGTTGACTGCCATGTGTACTTCCATGTGACCCCTTTTATGGCATTTTTTTATGGCTTAACAGGCTCGTAAAATGACGCGAGTATAATTAGGGGGGAAGCATTTTTATTGGTCGAAAAATAGAAACACTTTAAAATATTATTTTACTTTTCGACCGGAACTCGTGCGTCGGGAACATGCATAAACAAAGATAATGGTCATTTTGTGATGGGGCCTTGTCCTGTTCACATCCGGCTCTCGCTCTTGAGTATGTTAGTTTATTTGCCTGCAAATCAGCTGAGATATGTCTTATTTTATTTTATAACACTCATTTAATCTGATTACGACATAGCATCCAACCTGATCAAAAATCCATGTATATGCACGCATATATATACTTTTTCTTCACCCTTAATACATACACTGCAACAAGGATAGTCATAATGAACATATCACATATATATATATATATATATATATATATATATATATATCCATGTATTTTAAGACATTTTTATGTTTAACATGATTTTTATAGATACAAATATTTAAGTAAATGCTCTGTTTATAATAAACAGTATTAAACAACATTTACCGGCATGAATGTCCAAGAAATTTTCACAGAAAATATTCGTCCTCCAGCAGGATTCAAACCTGTATCCTATACAGAACCGTCATTTAGCTTGACATGCATTTACTGATTTGGCCATGAAGGAGCATTCGGTTAGCAAGGTCGAATTTACTGTATTTAAACTTTAATCTTCCATAAATCTCTTACATTCATGTCTGCTCATGGCATATCAAATGTAAACAAATGACGTCACACATTATGAAATGGACAAAGTCTGACAATTATTTTAATGTCTTAAAATAATTGTTGGACTTTGTCCATTTCATATCCATATATATATATTTATATATATATATATATATATATATATATCCAAGTATAGCATTGGTGTATATGGAATAAATTTCAATAACTAAAAAATACTATTCTTAAAACAGTGCCCAATACAGAGTAGAACAAATATTCTACATTCAACAACATTTTTGATAAGACACAAGAAGTGTTGAAACAAAATGGCTATTTTTGTAGTGATTTATTACCCTTCAAGCAGAAAAACTTTCACACAGCCAGTCCAAGAAAGATATTTGTGTCACTATCAGACAAAAAAGAGAATGTTTAACATTGAAAAACAAGGAAAATTAATTCATTTTAATAATATTTCCACATACCCACTTTGTCTGAAGATGTTCGCGAGACCTGAAACCCGTGTTGCAAAATTATGGAAAATAAAACATAATATATATCTTAAAAAAAATCCACATTACAACCAAAAACGTTTGTGGTTTCTCTTTTCTTTTTAAAATATACATACATACATACATATATAATTATTCCTTTATTATAATTTTATCATATAGACAAAAGCAAAGATGCAACTTGGTTTCAGTGCATTTCAACTGCACTTCAACGGGTGAGAATCGAAAATGGTTACCTGTCAAAGTGCAGTTGAAATGCACTGAAACCAAGTTGTATCTTTGTAGTGAGTAAAATGGTTTTGTCTATATGATAAAATTATAATAAAGGAATAATTATCGCTCGACTATTGGTATCGAGCCCTCATTTGGATTAATGCTGTGAACGGAATTTATATATTACTTTTGTTCTCATCAAATCGTATACATACATACATACATACATATATATATATATATATATTTACTACTTAATAGTATTTTAAAAGTCCTTGAATTCTGAGATGAAGCAGTTTCATTAAAGGTTCATTGATATTGGGATGAAAGTTCAAGTCTTGTTAAATGTTACTTCTTTATCCAAACTTCACTCATCTTTAACAGTTGGAGAGTGCTTCACTCAAGAAGTTGTGATAAATCTGATAATAATCTTAAGAAAAGAACTAAAATTTATCATGAAACTTAGGATTTAACTCTTGGTTTATTCAATTCTTTCTAAAACTTAGAATGACATTTGTCTTTCACAGCTGCACAAGTTACTATCTAAAACTGAAACCTCTTTTAGTTAAATACAAAATCTTTGAATGAAACATCTGAAAATTTTCTATTTAAATTTGAAACTTCTGCTATTCTGACTTATAAAATGCTCACTAATAACTTACCAGTTCTTTTTTAACCAATATCAACATGACATCTTTTTTTTTCCATATGCTGTAACCATTTTTGCTAAAAGTTTGTATTTTCTAGATTTCTGATGAAAAGTTGGAAATGTTTCAATATATTTCAGTGAAATTTTCACTTTTTTAAATTATACTTTATATTATTTCAGATATATGAGGAAAAAAAAGAAAGAATCAGTTTTTAAACTGATGCCAGGAGGATATAGCTTTTAATCCCACTTTCTACATACTAAATAAATAAAAAATGACAAGAATATTTTTATAAATTTATTTATATTCATAGACTCTGTCGGTAATGGATACCAACCAAAAATTTGTAATATTTAAACTATATTTGTTTATTCATTATTTCTTTGGTTTATATTGTGAAATAGACTCAATTCTTGGCAGTCTCTTATAAGGCATAGGTTTTTTTAGGTACCTTCACAGATTTGCTAAAACATGAGCATGCCATGATGAAAAAATACCCCAAACTTAATAAAAACAAAGTTTTATTGTCAATATTTTTGTGTTATTATTATGAGTAAAAAGCAAAGGATTTTTTGATTATTAAATTATATTTCTTGATCCTTTTTAGAACATTTGAAATTTTTGTTAAAAATCTTGTTTTTCTTGTGTCATGGGGGGAATTTTAGCATCATTTTTGTGGTGTAAAACACATTGATTTGGAAATTCTTGCAAAATCAAATAATTATTGGATTTTAATGAAACCTTCATGGCTTACTCACAAATGAATGAAATTTTCTTTTTTTTTAACAATTTACCAACCACTTATTTAATTTTATGAAATTTCATGAAATTAATTTTTGTGCTGCTAATGTTTATATTAGTTATGCAGAAATATTTGGAGAATTTAAATCAATTTTATTTTGTAAAACAGGATACTCAGTTACTGAAAATCTGCTCTAAATCATAAAATAAAAATGCAATAAAATTAAGACATTATTTAATTAGAAAAGCTTTTAATTTCTCTTATCAATAAGATATATTATGGACACTATTGTCTTAAGAAAAAAATTTTCTTTGATAACAAATTTTTTAAAAAATTTTTAATTAGAATAATTTATAAAATTTTAAATCTTTTAAATTTCTGTATTAATATGTACCATGTAGGTGATTAAACAAAAACTATTAACCATAAATGGAAAAGCTTACTACAATTCAAATACCCCGAATACTTCATAATGGATTTTGAATTTTCTTTTTGTATGTATAAACAGTTTTTGTAAATATGGATGTCCATACGCATCAGAAATCAGCAAATCGGCGTCAGAAAATAATGATAACTATAGTAAATTTAAAGTCAAAGTACCTAAAATTCAATAAAACATTTGATTATGGAGAATATTTTCCTAAATTTTTAAGATTACTGAGTAGTTAAAAATTATATAAAAAGGTGCTCACATTATTTTTCTCAAGTAAGTTTTACAGATATGTCCACCATATAAAAAATTAGATAAACTTCTGTTTATTAGTGAAGCTGTCAACCTATCAACACCTTAATATTTGCTGCCATGTTAAAATTACATTTCTGTGATATTTTAAACTTTAACTAATATTTGTTTCAAAGCAGATTAATTAAACTTCAAATCAGCTAATATTTTTTAAATAAAGTTTCAGAAAATATATTTTATTTTTGCACAATTTTTAATAAAGAGAATTACATTGTGATGAAAGATGACTAAAAATGGCACTAAAATTGCTGATTTTAGCAATTTCAATACAAATTCTTTCCAGTCAATTTAAATTAACTTTGAGCAAAGTATCTTTATCAGCAAAGTATTTATTGGAAATATTAAATTTAATCTATTAGCTTGAAATTAAAATTAAAATAAAAGCTTCAAGAAAGATTTTTCTTTTTAAAAAATTCATTTTAAACCTTAGCTATCACCTTTCTGCAGAGGTACTAACATTTATTAGTTATTGATGCCTTATTGCTTCCTGAAATGTACATACACAAATAAATGTTTGTCACATCTCAATTGTAATTCTGCTATTATTTAGATTGTTCCTATGTCTCTTACGCACTGCCAATATTTCATTAACTGAAACATGGAACTGACATATCAGGGACAATCCTTGGTTTCAGTAAGAAACTGAAAGATAGAAGTGTTTAAATTCTGTTTCAGTGACATAGTAAATGTTGTCAATTTCAAATCTTTTCATTTGTACCGCCTTACTTATAAATAAATTTATTAATAAAAACATTAGCAAGACATGTTTTTGGTTAGTAACTATCAAACTGCATGTCTTCCTTTTTTTCATTAAATTAGATCCTTTGTAAAGTATAAAATTATAACTATTTCTATCAGGCGGCATCTAACCTAGCTCCTGCAGAAGGTTCTTGATTGGTCCTTCATAAAAATAAGTAAGCAGGAGTAGATGCAATAGGCAACAATAAACTGCGGAACTCAAAATTGATCACTGCATTTAAGTATTGCATTAATATTTAAGCTTATCTTTTAAAAGTTCAATGATAATTCTTCTTTAAAGACAATTTGATGTATGTAGGTCCTTATTTTCCATACAAAAATTATTTTTATTTCACAGGTGACTTTCACTGGATTTATGTAATTAATTTTGATTATTCCCAAATTGTTGCAAAAAATCGCCAGAAACAATCATAGTAATGAAAACTGGGGAATCCAGAATTTCAGGATTATGGGTCTGGATTTGGCTTGGAATGTTTTTAATTTGCTCAAAGAGTCAGTCTGATTCCAAAATAGTAGGAGTTGAAAACAATTTCATTTTGAAACATTGTAATTTGAAAACAGTAATTTTTTCATCTGAACATGAGCTCTATTTACATTGCTCAGGCTATCATCCTCATCTTTGTTGCCATATTTATCACAATGTTTTGCCCATTGGACACTCCAGCCTTCTTCGGGTGGTTGGAATGTCAAACTGAACACTTTATTTCGCTTGCTGGGGTAGACTGTTTTAGTTCCATGTGCCATGTCTAATTGATAGTTATCACCTGTTAATTCAACTCTCCAAGTTCTCCACCACCTTAACCAGGTATTGAACTCACACTCTTTGGTTCCTGTCACTTGATCTAACATCTAACTAACACCTTTATCCACTGTGCCATGTGTCCTTGAGGACATCTGTGTATGAATTTCTGGGTATTGTAAATCTAATGTCTTCAGCAAACATTTTTTACCAGTGCTCATATGGCAATTTTTGCTGTTATCATTGCATGTTTTTTTACCAGAGCTCATATTGCAATTTTCGTTGTTATTATTGCTTTTCTCTGGCACTCCTTATTACTGGTTCCCATATTGTATTCATTTCTATGCTTGGTAAATAGTGTACATAATACCTCATCTCAGAAATATAGACAGATACTGAACATGAGCTATTGAAAATTAGAGTTCTGTCCCTTTAATTGTTTTTATCAGTAGAAGCTAAGATGGCAGAATCCAAAAACAATCACAGTAATGAAAACCTGGGAATCCAAAATTTCAGGGTCACAGGTCCAGATCCAGCCTGGAATGTTTTTAATTTGCTCATGGAATCAGTTTAATTCCAAAATGGTATGATATGTTGGGTTATGGCCTCTCAGAGTAAAGTTGGAAAAGTTTCACAGTGACACTCACATCTATTATATAGATTACACATATCTTAATTTGTATTTGCAATACAAGTCATTGTAATAATTATTATTACATACATTGTACAATATTACTTAGATCAAACATAATAAAAAAAAAATAATAAATGGAAATATTTTCAGAATTTGTAAAAAAATTACAGTCCTTGATATAGAGAACAACAGAAAAAAAGTCAAAACTTTCAATATATTAAAATCATTAATATGATGTCAGTTCAATAGATTTAAGTTTTAACAATTCATATATTGATTCCATGATTAACATTTAATTTGTCAGAAGGGGAAGACATTCCTCTTAAACATAGTTAATTACTATGAATTGATTACATATCATAATTTTCAAATGTGAATGTCATTCCAAGAAAGACAACTGGTTGGGGTATTACATATCATTTAAGCTGTATCTCAGGACCAAACATACATACATAGAAAATTAGAGTTTTACTATTATATAGATATGTTAAAAACAATGTTTATCAAGCAAGATTTGTGAACAATAAACAAAGATTATGAATCTAAACTAGAAAACTAGTGGCATTCCATCATTACCAAGCAGATCCTGAATTTTCACCTATTGTGATGAATGGCTGTTCCCATAGGGAGGCCCCATGCCTTGAGTGTCTATTGGAATTTAAACTCAATCCAAACCTCAAAGTGAACTTGTACATATGATCAATTGCTATAGATACTGGAAAATTGATTGGTTCACTGTACTTCTCCAATAAGTACTTGACTCCACTTGCTCTCCACAACCTTTATAAGAGCCAAATCAAAAATAGAGTACTGTTGCCATATATGGACAGTCTTCACTTTCCAGTCTTGATAGAGTTCAAAAGCATATCTGCATCCTTGTGGGTGATGAAATATTTTCCACCCTACAACCCCTTTCACACAGACAAAATGTTCTAAGTCTCTTTGCTGCTTTCCATGGAAAGTGTTCAGACAAACTACATTCCTTACTTCCACCATTTCTAACCTTCATAGCTATGACCTGCCATGCCATGCATATTATAGCAAATCACCCTCATTCCTTTGGTGGGATATAAGTTCCACTTGAGCTGCTTCTTCCCACAAACCATTGCTTTATGGAAATGTTTCCAAAGAGGATGCTTCCCCAATCAGTACAATCTTAACTTGTTCAAGTCTAGAATTAAACATTATTTTCTGAACGTATCCCCATAAACTGTGCCTCTTACTCTGCAACCCTCTATGTCAAGTGACTCTTGGGCCTTGTAAAAGGTGAATGTTATTGTAAAAAAAGAAGAAAAGTTTTGAAGATTCATGTGCAGTGAAACAACATGATACATAACCGCAATGGAAAAATTAAGTATTGCCGATGTTCAGCAATCTATTCTGTAGGATTGTATTATCTGCATCTGCCTATAACCAACACTTAAGTAATGTCAGTGTCTACTTGTTCTCTTTGGACAATCCTGCGTGTTCACATTTGTAGACTTAAAGCAAGACCCCAGATTACCTGAAAGCAATCTCTCAGAACTAGAACTAAATGTCTATCTTTGATTTTGGAGAAGTAATCACAGAGGATCTTCAAAAGAAATTTTGAGTTGAGTGCAATTTAATTTCTATTTTGGATTCAAAGGCTTGCTGCAAAAATACTGTACAGTTTCTCTCTCTCTCTCTCTCTCTCCATTTAGATTTTTTTCTTATACCATTATTCACTCAATTTAAGGCCCAAGAGCCACTCAAGGTATAGGTTACTGAATTAAGTTGTAAGGGGGTCAAAGAAGAAGATAGGAAGTCCATATTAGAAGGGTATGTAGAGTAGATAACATTTGAACCTAGACTTGAAGAGGTTAGGATTGTAATAGTTAGAGAAGCCTCTTCTCAGATGTTTGTACTATAATGGTTCTTGGTAAGGAGCTGAATGGATTTTTCTCTTTATCAGTGGAATATAAAGGGAATAAGGATGAATTGACACTGTGTGTACCTTGCTGGATTCTGGCTACGAACTGGTGGAAGTAAGAAATGTAGCATGCCATAGAAATAGTGGTAGAGTAATACATGTCAATGTGGTCGAAATAAAATTGTTTTTTTAACAACCATTGTTAGTAAAATTTTCAGGATGTGCTAAAATTCATATGATAAATATATTTTGTGAATTCTATATCTGTTTTTATTGGACATTATGAGAATAATTTTGGTGGGAGATTTTATTATGTAACTTGTTCATAATTAAATATGCAGATATATAAAATAATATAGTTACTTTTTTTTTTAATTTTATAAGCACAAGTATTGGCATGATTCATAAGAAAGATGTAAGCCCTAAGAACAGATTGAGTGGCAGGTAAACAACTTTAGAAATTGTAAAAACTTTGAACAGGCATTAAAGTTGAATCCAAAAAGAAATTGAAAACATTTGCAAGAACAAGAGAAAAATAACTTTAAGAAATAAGAGAAAAATGAAGAATAATAAGCAAGAAAAGTGGCTTGACCAGTAAGAAAACATTTGAAGAAATTGTTGATATGAATGTAAACAAAGCAAAAAAAGATGTAAATTATTGAGAACATTGCCTAAAAACATAAAACCAGTCAACATGACAAAAGGAAACATGTAAGCTGAGTTAAGCAGTTTGTTTTAGAATAGTGTTCACTCTGTATAAGGCTCAAGAGACACTCAAGGTAAAGAGTTACAGAATAAGAGGCACAGTTTATGGGGATATATAGGGAAGATGTTATCAGTCTGAAGGGGGGGGGGTGATCCTAGCATGCAGCACCTTTGGAAAGTGCCTGAAAACCATACCACGGGTTGACCCATGCCTTGTGAGTGAAATTAGGTAGACAGAACACTTCAGACTGTTGATGACTGTGCTAGTACAAAGTCACAAGTCATCATGACTGAGGGTTTGAGTGTGCTGGTGTTGTTCAGATTGTTGATCATTCTAGACACACTCTCTCCAAAAAACTGTAACTAAGATATGCTCGGCATAGTTGCAGTATAAACCACAGGTTGGCTCTGTGAGTGTTGAACAAACACAAATATGCCTGAGTGTATGTCGGCAATAGGGATTGGCTAGCTGCTCTAGTAGATGGGTATCCTTGAATATGAGTTGCCAGCCATCATTATTATTATTATCATTATTATGGGAAGATAACAATTGACCCTAAACTTGAACAGGTTAACATTGTAGTGATCAGTTCCAAAAAGCAGTGGTTTGTGGGAAGAAGGTGCTCAAGTGACTTATATTTTACCAGTGGAATATGAAGTGAAGGAGGGTTGTTTGTTACAATGTGCATGGCTTAGGAAAATAGTTCATAAATACTTTCCATGGAAATAGCAATAGAGCAGTGAGAGAATTGTCATGTTTCATCCATGGGAAAGGAATTGCAGGGTGGAAAATAATTCATCACCCACAAGGACGTGGAGATACTTTTGGATTCTATCTAGACATGAAAAAAAGACTGGGCAGCTCCATTTTTGGCCAGATCTGTCTCTTGTGAAGATAGAGGATAGTACAAGGAATCAGGTACTTACTGGAACAGCACAGAGAACCGACCATTTTTTCCAGCATCTTCAGTGATGGATCATATATATGAGTTTCACTTGAGGTCTGGGTTGAGTTTAAATCCTAATAGGTACTCAAAGTATGTGGCCTCCCCAAGGAAACACCTGTTCATTGTGATCAGTGAAAGTTCTGTGTCTGCTTGATGATGATGGAACATCACTAATAATATTTTTGACACATTGAATAAGAGCAGCAAGTTTTACCCCCACTGAGTTGTTAGAGCTAGGTGGAGGAGAGATTGGATGCCAACCTCTTGTCATCTAGAGTTTTGGAGCTTCACCCATATATCATTGTATCATCATCATAGATATTCACAAATGATCACATAAGGGTTGATATGCCACTAAACAAAAACAACCAAACTAAACCAATAGCAAATGATAAGAGTATACTCTTAGACAGATCATTTATGCAAAGTAGAAAGAAAGATGAACTGAGAAGTGAACCTTGGGGGTGCCTGCATTGATCGCTTGGGCCTCAGCAGACTGACCTCTAACAACTACCTTCAGGGACCTTATTGTTATCTTGATAATTGAAAAGACTTTTCCAGTGATTTCATAAATAAAGAGCTTGTGCAGTAATCCTTTATGCCAAACCTTGTCAATATCCTTGAGATATATTTTTTTTTGTCTAGTGCATCACTGATTCTGGGAGTAATGACAGGATATCAGCAGTGAACCAAGCTAATCAAAACCTCAAGAGGTTTATCACTCAAGAGGTTGTCCCTACTAAAGTGATCAACAACTTTCATGTTGATTGTAGCATCAAAAAATTTACTAATGACACTGAGGAGGCTGATGAATCTATACTGAAATGGAGATGAGCGCTTACCATTATTCTTGAAAATAGTGCATACACATGACACATTTCACAGACTTGGGAAGATTTCTCCTTCAAGCAGTGGTCAAATAATTTTGATATGATTGAGGATAAATATGGAATGATATTTTTATGGATTTTTATTAGGTTGTTACATAAATTTATTTTTTTTATAGTTTATTTTAATACTTCTTATTTATTAATAGTTTTAATGATTCATTCAAAAAAGTATTCCCTTTTGTTGCCAATGATCCACTTACTGTTCAAATCCTTGATGATAGAAATCAATCGGTTTTTACTCAAAAATTTCAAGCTACATTTTAAGCTCCACATCATTGTTGAATAAAACACCCCTCAAATTGTTAGAAAGTGACCAAATAAGGTGATAGTTTGAATTGGCTAAATCAAGAGATTATGGTCGGTGTGACAGAACTTCTCAAACAATCTCTTTAATTGCATGTTAGCAACATGAGGGTGAGCATTTTCATGTTGAATAATATAACTGGTCAGGTTTTTTTTCAGCTGAATTGCTTCTTTGAGCCTGTTTATTTGTTCAACCTATGGCTTAGCTTTGACCATTTGGTTGTTCTGGACCTTGCCCACTGAGTGAAGTTGATGGGCAACAGTAGCACAAAAGCTATCCATCTTCTGAATCAATTCTCTAGTAGTCTGGTTTGGTTCTTCTTTAATCAACATGTGCAGTTGGTTCTCATCAAACTGAACAGGTTGGCCAGAACAGAGAGTCAGTGAGTTTGGAGTTTGAACTTCCCCTCCTTGAAATGGGAAAACCATTTCTGTGCCTTTCTGTCGGTAATAAAGTCCTTTCCATATACAGCACAAATGTCTCGAACAGCTTTGGCAGCATTGTGACCTTGATTAAAAGTAAAGAGATGTTAAAAATGCTCATTCTTTTCTATGTGGCATTACAACTCAAAAGCATGTCTAATCTGAAATAAAATTTCAATAACATTAGACAACAGTTTCACAGGGTGACCAAAGTTTCTAAGATACAAAAGATGTTATGAAAAATTATTCTTTGAGATAATTTGCAGAACATCAGAAAAGCAAATAAATATATGTAACAGCCTAATATCTGGACCAGTAGCCTTCTTAGGTGATTATTTCAGCCATCATTTGCTTGGGAATGATATCATTCACTGTGATATCCCATCCCTTTGTTAGTGCAGTTGTTTACATCTTTATTGCTCCAGTTGCAGCATGAAACCACTCAAAGACAGGAAAGTGTCCTACCAACTTCCTGAAAGTGGAAAAGACATTATGGTGTATAATTATAGCAGGGAGTTCTGGAACCACATTACTTCACTTCCACTGCTAGAGCCTCATCTTTCAGTCACTTGGTGTCCTTACTGGTCAATCTGAATGATTCTACTTTCTCCTTGACCTCATCAGCAAACATTAACTTTTCATCTAAATATATATCACCAATATATGATGAGGTAGCTCTCATTCTGACTGAATCCTACACGTGTGAAGCAGTACCTTATAATTATTACCATTTGAAATGGCCACAAACACTCATGGGCACATATCTGGAGATAGGTCCTCCATAGATGAAGCAAGGCCACATTAACACCTTGCTGGTGCCACTCCCGTAATTTGGCAGCACTTATATCTGCAGTGAAGGCATCCACCTATGCAAATTTGACCTATCACTCAATCTACAAAAAGTGCTTAACAAGGTGACAGAGTAGTGCAGCTGTGGTAGAAAACAGAAGAAATGTGTTTTGGATTATTTGACTTAGGCTACACAGTTTTGTGAAAGAAATGAATTCAGGAACTTTATTACAAGCAAAAAGAAACTGATTACAGGCTATTTTGACACTTAACATTCATAGACTGATTCGACTTGAAGTTGATACCAGAGTTCAATTGTTCTTCCAATGCCTGTCATTGAGTGGGCGGAGAAGGCAGAGTTCATTTGCTGACTATTGTTATTGCTGCAATAAGCTGGGTCATGTGGTATGGAATTGTTTGGGAAATGAATCCCGGGATAAGGTATCGTCACCAACCTTGTCACCTGTAAGACAATAAATGTATGATTACTTGTCGTTGACATCCAGGTAGATGGACTACAGTGTTCAACACTCATTGACACTGGATAATCCTAGTCAATAATTAGTGTGTACCACTGCTGATTGTGGAGGAGGCAATGCATAAATCTTGTAACAATCAGCAGTGTGTACTGAGCATATTGTGGTGGCTGGAGTCATTAGAATTCACACAGAGCATGGTAACCATGCTGAAGTTGTCATTCTGGTAATATAAGAAAAAACCCTTGGCTATAATCTGCTGACTGGGATTGGTGCATTACAAGCATTTGGAGGCACTGTGATTACATTAGCAGAAATAGCTTTTAGTCAGTTTCTTCTTGCTTGTAATAAAGTTCTCTAATTCATTTCTTTCACCAAACAGTGTAGCATAAGTCAAACAATCCAACACATGTGTCATCTTTTCACTACCACAGTCACACTGATCTGTCTGTTGCCTCGTTAAGCACTTTTTATAGATTGAGTGTTAGGTCAAATTTGCATAAGTGGAAAAAAGAGTCTCACAAAAGTATCCAAGTCTGAGATCTCTCTCTTTTTTTAAATATACAACTTGTAAAGTCGCCATTTTCTTTTCAAGATATTTTACACACAAGACATGTCCGAATTTGTTTTCTTCCAGGAGATAAGCCATTTTCTCTCATGTTACATTTACACTGAGGTACCAAAGAGGAAAACTCATTCGAAGAATTGCCATGAAAATATTTGTAGAAAAAGCCCAGAGAAGCTATGCTGTGGCAATGAGAAAGTGATTGAAGCCATGGATGCCATATTAGGAGTGATAATATTGCAGATTCTTTGGATTTTAACCAAAATCTCAAGATACATAGCAGAAGCACTAGACCAACTGTAGCAACAATATTCCATTCATGGACAAATGATAGACTTATAAAAGCGCAAGACAGAGTCTCTAGCTCAGTACATTGTGAGATAATTTTTCTCAAAGCAGACTTATTAATATAAGATATTGTATTAATCAAAAATGTTTTTCTGTGTTGTATTTTTTTAATTTAATTGAAAACAACAATTCTTTATTACACCTAGTTTGCATGTGTAATAAAGTCTCACACTTCCAAAAGAAGTTATTTCAATTTGAATTGATATTACAAAATTAAATTCATAAAATATATTGCTCATAAAAATATATTCTTAAAACTTTACCAACATGGGTTGATCATTAACAACAGTGAAAGCACTGGCTTGCATAATAAAGACAATATATATATATATATATATATATATATATATATATATGAAAATATATAGAAAATAGGAAGGAACTGGTTAGGTAAATAATCCAAAGTCCCTTAGTATTTTAGTTATTATTTTAAAAAAATAGTGCTCAATACAAAAGTAGAGCATAAATATAATTATTTATTTAAAAATATGATTCCAAATCACGACATAAAAGTCCCATGTTTCAAAACATCTTCCAAAAAAAAACTTCAATGGAATAATTATTTTAAATTAAATTTAGTTAAAATAATTCTGTTCCATCTTCAGCGCTTTTTTGGAAACATGGAACTTATGTCGATTTGGAATCATATTTTTAAATAAATATATATATATATATATATATATATATATATATATATATATATATATATATATATATATTATTATATTTTATATACTAATAATATTTTAATTTTAATATGTATTTATATACTAATAATATACATAAACACAAACACTAATAACAATAAATATATATTTCTTCCTCACTGTGTGGTACCACTCATGTTAAGGATAATTTTTTGAGAAATACAAGTACAAAGAGGATAGTGAAAATTATCAATAATTAATTTTATATTACACCATTATCCTGGAAAAATGTAACGCATGCAATGCATGCAATGCATACATTGCATACATGGAACCTTTGCCACGATTTGTCTGTATTTTAATTTATATATATGTGTGTGTGTTTGCAGGCATGTGTATAGATATCTATGTATGAAAAATAAATAGGTTTGCTCAATAATAAAATCAGTAATTTTTTATATTATGATAATATAAATTTTAAATAGAACCATTTACTGTATTTATTCAAGAGTTTCATTATACAATTTTTTTCTATAATAGAAAAATCATCTAATATACATAATTGAATAATTTCAGATTTGATTAATATCATCCAATAAAGTCATTAAAATACAAACATATTAAAATTTAGTTGACAGCAAAAATCACTTAATGCAAAGTATTTTAAACTCGATATGATATCTATTAATAAATTCTTATGAATTATGTTGCCTCCTGAAGAGTGGATTCATTTCTGCAAAATTAGTTAAGTGTTTAGTATATATATATATATATATATATATATATATATATATATAGATGTGTGTGTGTGTGTGTGTGTGTGTGTGTGTGTGTGTGTGTGTGTGTGATACACAGACTGTTTTGCTGTATCACAGCTCATCAGTGTGGCTAGACATCCAATTGCCTCAAGCTCGGATTGAAACCCAACTGATTTGGCATCAGCTGGAGGTTTTTCCCCTGGGATATCAGTTGCCTGCAGAGAGGAAGGTGAATTTTTACGTATTTTAGAATAAACATACCAGAGTGCTCAATTCATAGAAGAGCTTATATATTTTTTTCATTTCTTGTGTTAGATAGGAAGTTACAATTTTAATGTTCTAATATCTGGAAGAAAATTGAGATTGGTAAAATACATCATATTCCATGAATGGCTTGGTATACTTGTGTTCTGAAATATATAATGTGCATGTGTGTGCGTGTATGCACATACACACTTGGTTAATTATGCTATCAAAAAATAGTGTCAGTGTTTAAATTATTTTGCAATTGCATTATACTTATAAAATATCAAAAACTTGCCAATGTTCAGTATTTCCAGAAGTTAAAAGTAAAATTAAGCAAATATAGCAATTGACCCTCTGCCTTGTCCCCATTCTATAAATGAAAACAATTATAATAAATGAAACTGATTTTTAACATATAAATATATTTAAATTTATCTACAAAGCCAATAACAATCTAAGAGCTTCCATAATACAGTATTTCTAGTATGAACATTTCTATGATGTTACCAGAAGCCTGCACTGTAAAGACATTGGTATTTTGCACATTTTTTTTTAATATAGTGGACACTTCTTGTGACATAGTAGTGTTACATACTCAAAAATGGTGACACATTGGATTTTTTATCATGTAGAGAGTATCAAAAACACTGGTTCTAGCCAGTCATAGAATTTTACTTGAAATAGTATATAAAAAATCAATACTCCAGATCTATTACAGCAAAGAGAATTTCATACTAAATGTTACTGGTAAAGCTCCTCACTGATCTTTGCATCTCATGCTACTAAAGATAACCATAAAGGTTTTGATGATTATTTCTTTTGGACATGACTCAAGGCTTTGAACCTTGTCCAGTCTTCTCTTTCTTGTCATGGTGAAAAGTCATAAGTTCTGCTTTTATTAGAAAAGCAAGCATATATTCTACGTGGATATAAACAGTTATTTGAATATGTATGGCATTTTGTGAAGGCATGGTGGAGTACATAGCAGTTTGGATTGAAGAATTGGAGAACTGAATTTGAATTCCAATCAAATCTATTATATTCAGTTATGCGCTGATACTCTTGGGTCAGTATGAATTCTCTTCTTCTTTCCCCAGCTATGGATAAATAGAAGGACAGACCAGGTTCTATAGCCTTGGATGGCAACTGGTCTACTGAAAAAAGAAATGGCAACCTAATGCCGGAAAAAAGATCTGCCTTGTCAGTCATGTATTGGAAGATACATGATCGCTTACGCATGTATCACACATGGCACATAACTGATGGCATTTTGTGGTACCTGTATATTTTACTAGTATCAATGTTACAGCATTTGATGACAAACAGAAATAATTTCTAAAGTAAAATTTTCTTTCCTTTTTTATACTGTTGATAGGCACAGTAGAGTAATGGATAGTGGCTGGGATTGAGGAATCTGAGAGCTGAGTTTGAATTCCAGTCAAATCCATTACATTCACTTCCATGCTAATACCCTTGGGAAAGGTATGAATCCTTTTCTTTTCCCCAGCTATGGGTAAATAGCAGGACAGACCAGGTTCTACAGCCTTGGATGGTAACTGGTCTACCACAGAAAGTAATGAAACTTACTGCGGAAAAAAAAGTCTCGTCAGTCAATTATTAGAAGATATATGATCGCCTAAGTGTGTATCACATGTCACATGACTGACTGATTGATATACTGAATTTCTATTCTACTCATTTCTATTGTACTGCAAATAAGTACCAATGGGGGAAAAAAAACACAGTGGGGCAATAAACATGTACATTTGTCTGCAGCCTAATGACAAAATAAGCATTTATGTTAGACAGCAGATATTTCTTTGTCAGTGCATTTAACCCAGACATTAATCTGTAGTATGTGATTCACATCAGAAAATACCAGAGATCTAAATTTAGTTTAATGTCCATCAGGAACCTTTGATGTAAAAAAAAGTTGATCTCTAGTGACCCTAATATATACTGGATTCACCTTAAAAGATACCAAAATAATCTTTGTACTTGGCATCAGCTCAAAATATCAAAAGATCTTGGTGTCTCAAAGGTTGATCTAGAAAGTTACCTCAAAGCCATCAAGTACAGAATCAAATGCCAAAGAATATTGGTAGGTGTACCAACATGAACAGGAAGTGATCCTAACTGAATGTTGGATATATATACACAAAATGAACTGGATGGCAGAAAGTTATATAAATATCTGACCTGTAAGGGGAGAAGGCAGATCCTTCATTTTCACAAGAAGATTGAATGTTTGAAGAAAAACCTGAAACCACAAGGCATTTGATTTGGCTGACATTAATTTAACAAATTCCAGAAGTGAATATACAATGATTTTACATATAAAAAATTGAGTCTCATATTTTTATGAGTTATTATTAACAGTGGATATCATACAGATAAATTATTGCATAGTGAAAGTTTAAGAAAGAGATTCAAATAACTGTATCAATTCACAGACATATTGATTCAACTTCATAAGTTGGCAAATGTCTTTCATGCTTCCTATTTGGCAACTTTTGCTACTAACCTGAAACCAAATAGAATTTTCTGCTTTTCTGCAGGAAATCTTGGTAAAATATTCGGCTATTAGGCAGTCTGGAATCTACTTTCAACAACCAAAAGTGCAATCTTTAGTTTTAGAGATGCTGAAGATCAAAGAATTCATCCTTACTATTTAAACTGACACAAAACTAATGAGTATTCAAAGAAAGTTTTATCAAGTATAGCACAAGGCCAAAATGTTAGAATTACAAACCAACAAAGATTGCAAAATGCCAAGCTTCCAAATGCGGAGGGCCTACCTGCTCAGAAAATCAGCATTTAAAATCTTTAAAAATAATCTGAATAAAATAAGAATAAGAAGTAACTTCCATTAAAATCACATCCGATATCCAAGGTTTTTTATTTTTCATGGACAATGCCTGAATCAATTCAACTATTGAGGTGTCTATGTTGCCTTGGAGATGATTAATTATTTTCCACTCTATATCCCTTTCCCCACAGACAAAATGTTGCAAGCCTCTTGCTACTCTATCATTATTTCCATTGCAAATGTTCTAATCAGCTATATTCCTTAGTTTGTGGGAAAATGAAATAAAATTGATAAATAAAATAATAATTATTATAATGACTAACTGATATGTCCTGGAAAGGGATATATTTGTTTGAAGTAGCAAAGTGGTTGTTGAATACTGTAACTGGGTAGGACAATCTAGGAGGTAACCATAATGGACTCGTCCTCATCATAGTGGTAGGCAATAGGCGTAGACAATAGTCATAGTCCTGTACCTACACATCAGTCTGTATTTATGGCTGACACCACCCTTTCATATTACTGTGAGGGGGAACATAGGTGTATGCATATTCATTACATCACTAATAATAAAAAAAAGATACATATTCTTATGATGCTAAGAGTAAAAGAACCAAAAATATGATTACTGCACTTGGCTTTTAAACCCGATATGCTATCTATTAATAAATTCATTTTAATTACTTTGACTCCTGAAGAGTGCATTCACTTCTGCAAAATTAGTCAAAGTTAAGTATATATATATATATATATATATATATATATATATATATATATATATATATATATATGTGTGTGTGTGTGTGTGTGTGATACACAGACTGTTTCACTGTATCACAGCTCATCAGTGTGGCTAGACATCTGATTGCCTCAAGCTTGATTGAAACCTAACTGATTTGGCATCAGCTGGAGATTTTTCCCTGAGCTATCAGCTCCCATTAGAGAGGAAGGTGAATTTTCACCTATTCTAGAATAAACATGTCAGTGACTCAGAGTACTCAATTCATAGAAGAGCTTATATATATTTTTCATTTCCTGTGTTAGATAGGAAGTTACAATTTTAATGTTCTAATATCTGGAAGAAAATTGAGATTGTTAAGAGTAAAAGAACCAGAAATATGATTACTGCACTTGGCTTTGAAAAAAACCATTTGTGCTGGTGAAGTCTATAAAAAAGGCAAACATTTCCTGTCTCACTCTGTTTCTATTTTTTGATCCTCCAAGACGTAGAATTGTGTGGTAATTATATTCACATTGAGGAACATTAGTGTTCCCGTGTCCATTTATGACTGAACTCTCTTCCCACTTTCCAATGCATGCTGCTCACACATGTTTCCCAAAACCTCAACCTATGAAGTCAGTCAAGCTTTCTCTTTGGCTGTTCCAACTCAGCACAAGGCTTACTTGAGCACAATCATTGTAGCAATGCTTAAACCGACTTACCCTAACTTCTGGACCAAGAAAAAAAAACAGAAATCCCATAACCATGTTTAAACCTCTCAGTGATAAAGTAAATGCAAACATTCCTTTGATTGTTCCAACACTACACAAGGCTGACTTGAGCTTAACCATAAATACAATGCTTATACATACTTACACTAACTTCTTAACCAAGGAAAAGAAAACAGACATACTGAAGAGACATTTAAAATTTTGTTTCATTTATATAAAAAAGTGAATAAATGGTCCATGTTAGAAACTCAAGTTTTTGTATGCATCTTCTTTGTTTATCATAGGTGAACATGTACATGCCCCTAAAATACACAAACATGCAACCTGTTGACCCCCATAAGTTCAACCAATTTAGACTTTTGCAGTTAAAACCAATTATGGCATATTCCCTGGGGTGAGCCTATTCACTATATATTCCATTGGTAAGAAGGAAGTTCCATCAGATTAATAATATTGGTTGGGGTTGATTATTAGAGTTAAGCAATGTTGTAATTATTTATTAAAATGGGTGACTTTTTTAAGACAGCCCAAAATTTTGTCTTTTTGAATCTAATCAACTCTGTAATCTATAACAATGATCTCTCTTTTTTAAAAAATAATCACAATCACAAGTCCCATAACCTATTAGGGGCTTAGAAATAGCATAATGTACTGCAGCCATAACAGCAGTGTGTATGGCTATGGCAAGATAGCCTGATGATGCCCATCCTTCTTCAGGCTGATTTTGAATCCAAAGTTGAAATTGGTTGACCTCCCAAAGCAAAAAAAAACAAAACAAACAGTCTTATTTACAGGGATTTGCTTTTTGTTAAAGAGGTTGTTTCGATTTAGGTGATCAACACCATTCTTGTTAATTATTAGATTAAAACCATGTTAAGGACACTGAGGAGACTGATGAGTTTATACGGAGAGGGAGATGAGCAGTCACCCATGTTCTTAAAAATTGGGCATACCTTCCACAGACTTGGGAAGGAGTTCTCCTTCAAGCAGTGGTTAAATAATTTTGCTAAGATTGGGGATAATTCTAAGTTGATATTCTTAAGGACAACTACTAGTATATTGTCTGGACCAGTAGCTTTCTTAGAGTCAAGACTTTTAGGAGAGATTATAGAAAGACAAAATTTGCTAAGAGCTACCAAAGACAGGAAATTGGGGAGAGCCATGATCACCAACATGCTGAATTGACATGGCACATAGAAGAAATTCTAACCTTCTCAGATAGGACCTGCTATGCCAAATACACATATCTCTTCATATTCCAATAGTAAGATGGATGTTCCATTCAATAGCTTTTTCCCCAAAACCACTACTTTCTGGAAAAGACTCCCAAAGAAGATGCTTTCCCAATGCCTATAATCTTAAACTCTTCAAGTTTAAGGTTAATGATTAACTTTCCTATATACCCTCATAAATTGCCCTTTATGCCTCTTCCACTTACACAACAACATCATTTAGTAACTCTCCACTTTGACTGACTCCAGAGCCTTGCATTCAGTAAAAAAACAGTAAAAACAAAACTTATTATACTATTTTGGGTTGGGATTATGAATAATGCCAATAAATACCTGCCTTGATATATGTTTGATAAATTGTTTTATTTTTGCCCTTCATGTTGATTGAAATTTGATTCTTGATTCATTTCTTAAAAAAAATATTTAAACTTGATTGTTATCAAATATTGATATTGAAAAGGAAGATTATTTCTTCAACTCAATATAAAAATTGTTAGGAAGGATGTTTTCTGTCTTGAAGTCTTGAAAATGAATGAAAAGATGCAAAATTATCAATAAGGAAGAAAGAAAGCTCTCTTAAAAAAAAAAAAAAGAAATCTATGCAGCATTGTCACATGTCTGTGTTTTCCATTTGAACAGTCCAGAGTATTTGATTAAAGACTAAGAATGATGGGCTTCTTTTTTACATGAATGAAAATGACAAAACACTGTTTGCACGTACATACACACACAGGGAAGAAAACTCAGCCTAGAAAAATTGATTTTCTTCACTCTCATATTTGGCAAATCTTTTTTTATTTATTCACTCATTTTATTAGTTTCTTTCTTTCCTGAAAAGATTTGTGTGTCTTCAGATAATCATTCTTCCTGTCTACTTCGCACATTTTCATTTCAGGATTTTTTATTGGTTTTTTAATATTTATTTAAAATTTTGTGCCATCAAACATTTCCTGTGTCTTCTCGGTATATCAGTAGAGGAAGTTGTGCTTTTTGTCTTTTTTCTTGCATATATAAACATATACTATCTACATAGTAAGTAATCTCTTACTTAACTCTTTCAGATGCAAAATAGATTTTTCTGACCATAACATTAAACTAATAACCCATGTCATGACTTTCATATAGAGATCATCAATGACATTAAACTCATTCAGAAACATCTAAACTGTCAAGTGTATACAATCATTTTCTGAACAATGATTAAAAATGACTGAGTAAATGAAACCTGTAGGTCTTAGTGAGGACTATGCTTCTTTGAACCTTGGATGTAATCTCATCATTTTGCAGTTGAAATGGCTAGATCTAACTATACAGTCTGTGCTAACAGTTTATTTTCTCACACTTCTCACTTGTAGAACTCTCTTTTGGCTTCATGCTTTCCTGTCATACATAGGATGACCATTCTGAGCTAATATTCCTGAAACTGAGTGTTCACATGCATCAGTTGTTACTACTATTTCCTTTCTAGGGTTGAATATTTTCACTACTGACTTCTTTGCCAGAACAGCTTTTAAATTTTCAAATGCCACTTGTTCTTTTGTCCAAATAAATTCCACATTTTTTTCTTAAAGCAGCAAATTTTCCGTCAATTCAGAGTATCACTGTACATATCGTCTGTAGAAATTTACAAGTTCTAAAAAAGATTCCAATTCTTTTTTGTTCTTAGGTACTTTAACTTTTAATATTTGGTCAATTAATGATTTGTCTGGTGATATCCCTTCCTTACATATGGAATATCCCAAAAATGATATGTTTTTAGTGTTGTGGACACATTGTTTTGTTAACTGTTAATCCAGTATCTTGTCATTTTATTTTAGGACTACACAGTTATGGTTAGTTCTATTTCTACCAAATTTAAGTCTGTTGGCATAGGTATTGAAATCTCACTTAATATTCTACAAAATTCATGAACCAATTCTTTAATTCACCAAGTTATTGTTAATGTTCTTCTATAGTCTGGTCAGATTGAGACTTTCATATGGAGTCATGCATGATACTAAATCAGCACAGAAATATCTAGACTGTCAGCTGTATACCAGCACTTTCTCAATAGTTAAAAATGTCTTCAAGTGAATGAAACCTGTAGGTTGTACCTAGGACCATCTTTTGAATGTTATGGACTGAGGCTAGAGAAACACAAAAAAGAACTGTACCAAATAGCATACCACATCACTTGGGGGCATACAACAATAACAACAACAACTAAAATGGATAGCACATATAAATTGAAGAGAAAATAATAACATTATCAAGATATTAACATTCCATACTACTTCAAACAAAAGGTTTGGAAGAAAAACCCAACATCAGTGCTAGAAAGAGCAATAACATATAGTGGACTTGATACTTTTTCTTGAAAAATTGTTTTAATAGAAAGATTTTATAAATTTCAAATGACATTAGCACTAGCTGCTCAATAAATGAATGCTGATTGTTTACTTATAAGGAAACAGCTAATATTATCATTACCATGAGAGATCAGGAGAACAGTTACTACATTAGTAGAAATGGGAGTTCTTAACTTACCACAGCAGTTAGGCAGCACAAAAAATGGTCAGTGTAAATGTAACCCTATTTGAAAATTCAGATAGTTTTAGTAGTTATTTTAAACATTTGTTTATATCAAGTTTATTTTGTTCCAATTATTGAGGGGTATTTTTCGAGGGGGTCTTTTAAAAGCACAACCATCATATTGTACAATGTGACTCACCTGAAAACATGCCAAAATAGACTTTACACTCAGTATCAATCAGAAAGGCCAAGTGCATCAACCTGAAAGTTGATCTCATAGCAGCCAGGTTCAGATCTGCACCTTCACTAGGTGTCAGAGGTTGTCTCAACATGTAAACTAGTAGTTGACCCAGCTGTGCCTAGAGTGTGATCAAATGGGGCAAACTGGATGATAGGTAGATATATAAGCCCACACCCAAGAGGGAAGAAAAGTCTCTTACATCAAAATAATGTAGAATTCACATTACAAGAATGTAGAATCTATATTCAGAGAAAACCCCAAAGTCACCCACCACATTCACTGAGAGTAAATGATGAATTCAGGAACTGAATAAACAATGTTATGTATGAGAAATTTAGTCTTGTATTTTGCAATTATCACAAGTTAAGCAACACAAAGTTTGGTCAGTATTTGTATTAGTAATTATTTGTTAATTTAACATAATTCTAGAAAATTACTTGTTTCATAAAAAACATTCCTGTTTTCATACTATACAAAGGTAGTATTTATTTGAAAATGAAGTGCAATATATATATATATATATATATATATATATATATATATATATATATTTGTGTGTGTAATTGTTCCTTACTGTATAATTCTACTCAGTTTCCAGCACAAAGCAATAAAGTAGTTTATGCTTGATGATTGCTTTGTGCATGAAACTTTGTGTAGCATCATACAATAAGAAACAACAGTATAATTTTTTGTATATAAAGCACTATATTTTTTTTTACTCCCAGCACCCACTGTGCACTGTATTATATTCTTTTAATCATTTCACCCCAAGCAAGGGGATAAAGCCACTAAAATGCAAGGAGTTACTGAAGATGAAAGTCAACAGAGTGAAAGAAACTGAGGAAATCTTACTGAGAAGAAAGAAAAATAAAAAAAACGGGGTTCAAGCAGACAGAAGATGAAAATTGGCATTGCATTTAAATGTTGTAGATTGTAGAGAAGTAAGCAAGATTAGAATAAAACTTATGGTTACATTTAGCGATTTCAACAGTAAAATGATGAGACCAAACTGCCAATCTAGTACTGCACTTAAATTCAGAAAGACAAGGTACCAAAGTGGAAAGCAGTTTGTATGTAAATGATCTCATGTTTGACTTGTACTATGCAAGTATTATTTACTAATCTTGCCTGGAACAAGGCCATTTTGAGTGATCACAGGTCTGGCTGAGAAGCTTGCTAATCATGGTTGATGTTTTCTTATTATGTATTTATGTCTCATTCAATAATCTTTCAGTATTCTGAGAATCTGTTGTTTGCTATAAAGTCTGTGTATGCAAAACTTTCTGGTATTTTCAAGCAAAATCTTTTATTCATATTGTTATATTAAGCATATGGTGGCAGAACAAAGAAGAAATGATAGAGGTTTAAGAAATAAACAATTGTATTAACGTAAAACTACAACAAATGATAAATTGGTGTAAATGTCTCTCATTGAAAGAAAGAGATAAGTAGAATTGTAAAAGTCATCCACAGGGGCATACAGTAGGAGAAGGAGGGTGAGTTGTGACTTATTGTGGCGATGGCCTTTGGAGAGTTGATTTTGGAGATGGAAGGTCATGTTCCGACAAGCATTGTGAATCCATGCTGTTGTGCCATCCGACTGTTGAAGAAGTCCCTTTGATGGGTTTTTGTAATTTTCTTAGGCTCAGATTGGCTCCAAATTTTATTTTGTTTCTTTAGGCAGGAGTGGGCGCTGTTGGGTGGAAATTTTGGATTGTATTTTTCTTTGAATGTGTAAAATGGAAGCTAAGTGAAGAATCAATACATAGTTGATGAAATTTTTGGCTCATTCTTGGGTATCAAAGCATTCATATCTGGTCAGTGGTGGAAATTTTTTGTAACATGAATTAGAAGATCTGGTTTTAGGAAGATTATAACAATATCAGTTCAAAACATTATCATTCAGAGTATTTTAGTATCCTAAAAGAATGATTCCAATTTTAATTCATTGAATTCTTTGAGGAATATTTATATTGGAATTTCTTCCATAAAGTGAAACAAGTAAACATTACTAAAGAGTGAGAAAAATTGTTAAGGAGTGAGAACAAAAGAAGTGTAATCCGGAGGATAGATAACAATTGGCATCATACTTAAATTTTTGATGTTGACTGGAAAGCATGGCGCTGGAAGAGAGTTGTGAAAAAAGAAACTGTTAGCATAGAACTTACAGTTACATCTAACCAATTCAACTGTAAATTAAGGAGTCTTCACCACCAGTCTAGTACGGTGTTTAAATTCATTAAGTCTAGGTATCAAAGTGAAGACTTCATCCAAAAGAGTTACCATGAAAGTATTCATATAATAGGATACATGGAAGTAACTTTATGATGTTGGGAAAGTGACTGAAGCCGAGACACCAGATCAGAACCAATAATATTGTTGATTTTTCTTTTGATTTTATCAAACATTCTAGATATATAGCAGGAACTCCAGACTATATATCGCAGCAATATTCTAAGCATTGATGAATGGTAGACTTATAGATATGTAAGATAGGATCTGGAGAGAAAAATTGTCTAGCACAATACAGTGAACTAATTTTCTTAACTGCTGACCTAGCAATAGTCTTTCCACTTCATGCCAGCTTGAGAAGGTGCAATGAGTTGTTTTCTTGAAGGTTAGCATCAGCCATACTGATGGCATGCAGGAAGAGGTCTCTCAGATGATTAATAGAGAATACTTTAGTTTTGGAAGTATTAAAATTAATAAATCATCCTTTCCCCAGTTAACAAAAGACTGATGTTCATTGTTGACATCAGCAGCCAATTTGACTGTCAGACTTACTATCAAATTAGAGTATATGGTTTTGTGATCAGCATAAATACCAAGATGAGAGCAGATCCCATTGGGAAGGTCGTTAATGAAAACTTAAAGTAGAACCAAGGATAGAGTCCTGAGGGATAGAAAAGCTTCTAGAAAAGTAGCTATTCAGTATAACTTTCATTTCACAATTTGATAAGAAATGATTGGTCCAAAAATTTGTCCAGAAACACAGTAACTTTTCAACTTGTGAAGAAGACCTGAATGCTAAACCCTTTTGAAAGCTTTAAAGATGTCCAAAGCAACAGCCAAAGCTTCATCCTTCTTATCTAGTTCCTTGCTTTCATCATATTTGTGTGAATTACATTTTTTTTGCTTATTTGAATTTTTTAAGTTTGCAAATTCATTTTTTTAATATTGGCTTTTTTATTCAACTTTTCAAGACAAAACTTTTCCTTTTTTTAAATTTTATTTATTCTATAAAAAACAGAAAGATCACTCAAGGCAAAATATAGCAAGAAAATCAAGAACTTGATAATATAGCATACGTCTAAAATATTTTAAATGGTGATGTTGGAAAATCCCAAAGAACTAATTCTGTGATTCTGCCCATAGCAAGCATAAAATTTAGCACTTAAAACTGGAAAATTTATCAGCTTTGATAGCAGATACATTTAATCATAAATTAATTTAATGGCATTTTGATGATGATGATGATGATGATGATGATGATGATGTTGATTCTGAAAAATCAGTATTGACCAAAGGAATCTAGCTTCACTGTACTTAATTAATGATAAACAACATTCCTTAGCAAATCTGATTTTAAATATTTCCTTACAATAAACTATGTTATACTGATCTTTATCATTATATTGCTGTTTTTAACTCCAAGACTTTTAACTTATTAATTCCCACCATCCAATTTTGTAGACAATGGGCATTAATGGATTATAGACAGAAACCAAAAATTGATACAAGATTTTTGCATGCAAAGTGGCCTCAGATTGCATGTGGACATGTTTGTCAACACCAGTTACATCCAGTTTTTTTTTCATTAGCAGCGGGATAGTTTGGATGTCTAGCTAGATACAGGCCTCTCTGCAACTGGTCAAGATCTAGGTCTTTGCAAGATGCCTCATGCCAATGAAATCTGGGGGAAAACAGCAATCAACAATTTGCAAGACATGATATCTTGTGAAGTCGGTACCATGAGTATTTTATCCCTCAAGTTGTTGTGGTTTCTGAGGCAGTGTTATTTTTTGTTACTTCCCATCTCTTTCCCTTCTCTCTCTATTATCTCTGTAGTTGTTGGGAGATCAATCAGTTAGGCATTTTCCCTTTATCTCAATAGACTTTTTGCTTACATTACAACAAATCCCTTGGGAAAGTATGAATCTATCTCTCCTCTCCCCAGCTATGGGTTGAATAGTAGGATAGACTAGCAGCCAGTTTATCGCGGAAAGAAATGACAGCCTAGTGTGGGAAAAACTTCTGCCAGGTCAGTCATGAATCAAAAGAGACATGATCACCCAAGCATGTATCATGTATGGCACTTAGCTAACTTTTCTAGAAACCGAATTCTTATTTTAATCTTTGTAATTAATTCTGCATTTTATGGTGGGCATTAATGGGTTAAATTTTCACCAATTTGATAATGAATTTATCAAAGTTGCTCTATCATTACAAGATTTTTCTAACATTGCTGTTCTGATTTGTAATCATTACTTTCATCATTCTTTTGTAAGAGTATGACAATAAACTACATCTGGCAGCAAGGCCACTGATCAAGAGATTGGAAGTGATGAGGAATGTGAAAACACATCTTAACTGCTTTTCTTCCCAGGTCCACCCTGATCTGGAGTGGTAACACTTGTTAGGGTCCTAGCTATGGGGCAAATAGTGAACCCCAAATGAAAATCAACAGTACATTTTTTATTATGAAATTAGCACAATGACAAATAAAATCCCTATAAAAAATAAAAAAATGCGTTTATATAGTAAAATTAAAAAAACAATACATTTTATGTTCTATAAACTATATAAACCTTTACCTTGAAACTATAAAATTACATACAAATTTGATGTGAAGTCTTAAGTCCTTCATGTGTAGTTGCTCTTCCTCCTAATCAGAGTCATTATATAACCTGGGTATTTTGGACATGTTAATTAGTTAATCTAGATATCACTACAAAAATATGTAGATTTCAGCATTAAATAACCCATAGAGGTTGATATGTTGCTAAACAAAATTAACCAACCAACGAACCAACAAACAAACCAACCAATCAATAGTTATAATGACCATGTCATTTTTATTATTACTTCTTCAGAACCTTTCTCAGTATCCTTTCTTATTATTACATGCATTTGCATGTTTTATGGAATTTAAGGTTGTGTGTTGGTGTATTTTAGGTGTGTGCATGTCCATATATAAACAAAGAAGTATACAAAAACCTGGGTTTATACTATGGACAATTTATACTTTTTTTTACAGAAACTGAGGGAAGCAATGTTCTCAATGACTCTTGGGTGAGTCCATTTTCATCCTGAAGTTAGGGTAAGTAAGGAAAAACATCCTTATAATGGTTAAGTTCAAGTCAGCCTGGTACTGAGTTAGAACAACCAGAATAAAGTTTGTGTTTACTTTATACGAATTTCATGCATAGGAAAGTGAAGAAAGAGTTCAGTCATCACTCGACTTAGGAAAAGAAACATTCCCCAGGGGTGACTTCTTTATCTTCTGTTGTCTTTTTATAGACTTAAACAGTGCCACTTAATGGGCGTTTGGTGAAGCCAAGTTGAGTAACAAAGGTCTTGATTCTTTTATTACTAGCATCAAGGGAAAATATATTTCTTTTTCTTTTTTTATTCCTTATTATTATTCTATTGATTGATTTTTACTTAATTTTCCCACTGTTCAAACCAGTTGACTAACACTTACACTATGTCAGCTTCTAGTATGCAACTTAATATTTAAATGATAAAATTGGTATTAATCATCAATTTCAGTAGAATTTTAAAGATATATTTATATGAGTAACATATCATGTGAGTTTGAATTTATAATATCTATCAGTATTGGGAGTTTAATGTTTTATCATGGAAAGAAAGTTAGTACAACTTAAATATTTATGAATAACTAAACCCAAAAGAAATACACTAAAGAAGAATATATTTGATTAACAGAATATCACATATAAATGAATTAATTATTTTTGTCTTATTTTACTTAACATGAAATATTTGATAATCAGGGACTTTTTGACAATCATTCTATAAAAAAACCTATTTGATGGTCAAAGAGTCCTTTGTAGAGTGTTTGACAATCTTTTGTATAGTGATTGTCAAAGTGTCTATGATTGTCAATGTTCAAATGACTGCATTGAATGTATATCATGAATCAAGTACAGCCCAGATCTCAAGTAGAACTCATATATAACTCATAGCTAAAGAAGCTGGCAAATTGGATGGTTCCTTGTGCCATTTCAGAAAATGCCAAATTCCTTTTTGCATGCTCTATTTTTACAAGAGACAGATGAGATCAAAAATAGAGTATTACTGCCATATCAGGGTTAGAACTACTTAATCTTTTTTTTTCAATCTTGACATCACCTACTTAAACCATGAGATGTTATATTTGACATATCAATGACCATTGCCTACTCAAACCTTGAATGCTACATTTGACATTATTATTACAGCCATCAAGTACTCAAACCTTGAGATGCTACATGTGACTCCATTGTTGATAGATATTGCTTACCAAAGGTGTTAGATTTGATTTCAGTATATAGTTTATCAAAATTTGAGATATTACATTCAACACCTGCCTGGATTATTTATTTTTACAGATATATGAAAGGAATGAAATTAGTCTTGACTTTTTCTTTTTATATTGTGCTTTTTTATTGTTGTTCCTTTACACTACCACTTAGCCACATGGGTCAAAATCAAAGGAATTTATCAAATATAAAAGATTTGTTACCAAGTTCAAACTCAAGCTGGGATAGTTTGCTTTCATTTCACATGAATGCTTTTAGGAAAAGCATGATTCACTGTCAACTCTAGGTAAATGGCAGAGCAACCAGAACTCTTAATTAAAATCATTACACAAGAAACAAACCATGAGATTAACTTAACAAGATTGACAAGATTACTCTCCAGAAAGCATTCAAAAATTTTTTAAGCATAGCTTAGTCTGGTGCAAGGCATCTAGAGTGAGGTTCTTATCTTTCTTGAAAACTGGGCATAAGATTTTATTTTCACTGATGGTCATGAATTTCATATATTTCAGTAATCACACAGCCCAAAAATGGAAATCTTAATAAAAGTATGTTTGAGTTGCAACAACTTGAATACTAGATGAGGGAAGGAAGACAGAGAACAAAGAATAGATTGTAATGGAAAGATTTGTTTTTCTTTGTCAACTTAGCCAATTTCAATAAATCTAAAGTTTATACGTGAAAGGATTTGTTTAAATTGTGGGTGACATTAAAAGAGAATAGAATATGTCAAAAAAGGTTGTCATCAGTGAACTGCACAGTATTTTGAAGGAGATAGCTTCTGTCTGATAAGGCATTCAATAGTAGGTCAGGTCAGGTCATTCTTTGCTGCTGGTACCATGTAATCAGTATAATCTCGCATGTTGTTTAGAAAGGAGATGGATGTTGCCATATAACCCTATCGTACTGAGAGAGGCTAAAAGAGAGAATTATTTGGCATGCTAGCAATATCATAGACCATGAAAAATGAAAAAAAAAGTCTGTCCAATCTGATAGATATTTACATTTTTGTTGTGTTAATGTTTTGTAATTCTTTCACATCAATTCAATTTTGGCTGTTATAAAGTTTTAACTAATATTCTTCTTTTTAAACAAGAGGTTTTAAAAAGAAAATCAAAACAAAAACTGTTTTTGAAGTCTTTAAGTCCTTTTTAAATATTTACTAATGAGCTAAACAAGAGATCAGGAAAGCTTTGTTAAAAAGAGTGCTGAACTTTGAGATTATATCAATATTTCTATATGACAGTGAATATTGGACAATTTCTCCACAGATGATGAGGAGCTTTGGGGAAAAAGAGATGTGGTTCTACAGAAGAATGCTGAAGATGGTTCATGTGAGCAACAAGGAAGTTTTAAGAAAAATGGAAATTAAAAAGACATTAGTATTTGTCTATATTTCTGAGATGAGGTATTATGTACATTATTTACATTATTTGGACTATTGTCCTCATCTTTGTCACCATATTTATTACAAAATTTCAGCTGTTGTACGCTCCGGCCTTCTTCAGGTGGTTGGAATATCAAACTTAACCCTTTATTTCACTCACTGTGCCATGTGTCCTCAAGGACACATGGCACAGTGGATAAAGGCATTGGTTAGATCAAGTGACAGGACCCAAAGAGTGTGAGTTCAATAGCTGGTTAAGGCAGTGGAGAACTTTCAGAGGGGAATTAACAGGAGATAACTGATAACTGACATCCATTAAACATGGAATTAGAACAGTCTACCCCAGGGAGCAAAATAAAGGGTTCAGTTTGACATTACAATTACCTGAAGAAGGTTAGAGCATACAACAGCTGAAATGTTGTAATAAATATGGCAACAAAGATGAGGACAATAGTCTGAATAATGTAAATAATGTAAAAAGACATTAATATTTAGAATCAATGAAAGTTGAAATATCCAGGACATATAATGAGGAAAGAAGGCTTACCAAATTTGACACTTGCAGGACATATTGAAGGCAAGTGTCAGTGACCTACCTAATGTGCTTATATAAATGTATAGCAGAGCATGGATAATAAAAAGTCAAACATTGCTAAGAGCTACATATCATATCGAAGAAGACTAATGTACATCACCAGTTGAGCATCTGGATTAAAAAAGCATCATTTCAGTATTGTAATATAGTCATTTTATGTTTAAATTGTTTTGTTATTTTAAGTTTTTAATCCAATTTAAATGAGCATCAACTGAAAAATCTGGTCAAATGCCGAAAATTATTTTTTCTTTCATTATTCGCATCACATAAATTCAGCTGCAGTTATCTCCTCTTTCATACTTTTTTCCTCTTCCATATTTCATACTTGCCATCTGACAGAAATTAAATGTACTTTTTTTTATCTTTCTATGTTTTCTTTGTCATATTTTATCCTTAAAATATATCTCTTGCTCTTCTATGTTCATTTTTTTTCTTAATTAACAGTCAGTTCTCTTTCTGCATTTCGTTTATTCATCTTCCTGCAATAACTCACTTTTGACTTAGGCTTATTCTATGAATAAAAAAAAAGAGAAATGGCTTTTGTGAATTATCTGGTACTGTTGGCATAACATCAAAACAATTTCATTTTAATATTCAAATCATTTTCTCCCAGACAGAAGCTATCTCCTTCAAAATACTGTGCAGTTCACTGATGACAACCTTTTTTGTCATATTCTATTCTCTTTTACTGTCACCCACAATTTAAACAAATCCTTTCACGTATAAACTTTAGATTTATTGAAATTGGCTAAGTTGACAAAGAAAAACAAACCTTTCCATTACAATCTATTCTTTGTTCTCTGTCTTCCTTCCCTCATCTAGTATTCAAGTTGTTGCAACTCAAACATACTTTTATTAAGATTTCCATTTTTGGGCTGTGTGATTACTGAAATATAACCATTAGTGAAAATAAAATCTTATGCCCAGTTTTCAAGAAAGATAAGAACCTCACTCTAGAGGCCTTGCACCAGACTAAGCTATGTTTAAAAAAATTTTGAATGCTTTCCAGAGAGTGATCTTGTTAATCTTGTGGTTTGTCTTCTTGTGTAATGATTTAATTCTCACTATATTGGCCTTATGCAAGTCTGAGCTTATTGAATGCCTATGATAATGTGATGTCTTCATGTATATGGTTGGTTCTCACTGCTTGTCTACTGTGTTGATCTTGTGAGAGACATAGGTTACTGAGGGCTTGTTGTAGTACATTGTATAGCAATCTTGTGGATTCATTCTCTCATGTAGTAAGTTTGGTCTTCACTGTGTGCTGTACTATTTTGATTTTGTTCAAGATAAGCCTAACCTTTTTTTTTTTTTTAAGCATTTCACCCCAAGCAAGGCGGGAAGCCACTAGGATGCAAGAGGTTACAGAAAATTTAGAGCAAGATCAGATAGGAGTGATAGAAGAAAGGATGAGGGTAGTGGATAGATCAAGGCAACTGGAGATGTCGATTGACATTACACTTGAATAGCTGGAGATTATAGCTCACAGGGAAACAGGAGAAGGGAAGGGAATTCCACAGGTGAGAGGTGCGAGACATGAAGCTATTAGAGTAGAAGAGACGGCTACATTTAGGAGTTTCGACAGTGAAGGGGTGAGAGCGGGATGCCAGCCTCGTAAGGCGCTGGAACTCATGACATCTGAGAACCATCAAATGCAGCTCTTCGGAGCAATTTCCATGAAAGTATTTGTAGAACAGAGAGAGGGAGGTGACGGCCCGTCTGTGAGAAAGTGACTGTAGACGAGTGCTTGCAGTTCTAAGGAAGATTTGATTCTTTACCATCTTTCTTTGTCTTTACACTGCCATCCATTTACACAATCATTAGGCAAATTGCTTGTTGTTACCATCTATTCTTCCTTTCAACATTACATTTTTTTTTAAAACTTTTCCCCCCAAGCAAGGTGGGAGTGCCACCAGCACACAAAGGGTTACAGAGAGTGAGAGCAAGAGTAAAGAGGCATGAAAGAGGAAAGAATGAAGAGAAGAATGGGAAATAGATCAAAGCATCTGAAGATGTCGATTGACATTGCATTTGAATAGTTGGAGATTATAGCTATCAGGGAAGCAAGTACAAGGAGGGAAGTTCCACAGATGGGAAGTGTGAGACATGAAGCTATTGGAATAGAAGAGATGGGTACATTTAACCATTTTAACAGTGAAAGGGTGGGACTGGGATGCCGACCTAGTGGCATGTTTAAATTCATGCAGTTTGGGAACTAGCGTAAATAGCTGGTTGGAGCAGTTACTGTGAAAGTATTTGTAGAAAAGACAGAGGGAGGTGACAACACACTTGTAAGAGAGAGACTGTAAATGAGATGCCAAATCATGGCCAACCACATTGCATATATGTCTCTGGATTTTGTTGAGGACCCTAAGATGAACAGCAGAGGCTCCAGACCATATATGACAGCAATATTCCATGCAAGGATGAATGGTTGATTTATATATTTGTGGGATGGGCTTGGATGAGAAAACTTTCTGGTGCAACACAGAGAACCAACTTTCCTTGTGGTAGATGAAACTATTGATTCAATGTAATTATTCCATCTCAGGCCAGCAGACAGTATGAGACCAAGCCGTCACAAAGAGGTGCTCTTGTGGAGTTCAGCATCAGACATTCTAATGGGAGAGAGGGAGGGTCCTCTGTGGTCAATCGAGAGCAGTTTTGTTTTTAAGGCATTAAAGTTAACCAGTCAACAACTGATTGCTGGTCCAACAGCCAGGTTCCATGAGTACTGAATTTTCCAAACTGCCTATCCTCATAATGTGTTCCAGAAATTTCAACTCTTTCTAATTTTAAGTCTGACAGTCTTTCTAGTTCTCATTTTCTTTTAAAAAAACCTCCACATTGCTCACATGTTTAGTCCATGGTATTCTCGGCAACTATCCATGGAATTAAGTCTCTCTTGCTTCAAGTCTCTTCTACATATATATGACTATAAAGGATTAAATTATGATTACAAGTCAAATACACAATGCATGAGCTCTCTAACCTATTAGTCATAAGGGCCACCATTTGTACTGTAGCTGTAGTAGCAATGATGTGTCTAGGGAAAGATAAACTGATGGAGTTCATCCCTATTCAGATGGATTTCATAGTTATCCTTCAAGACTTGCTGCTCTACCAAGGCCAAAGAGCATAGTCTACTCTTGTTATTTATAGAGGTTTGAATTCAGAGTTTTCTGGTTGCAGAAAAACTCAACACTGTCAGCTGAGTACTGGGATAACTCAAGACTGAGACAACTCAGCACCAGAAAAACAACTATTTTATAACCAAATAAAAAGTAATTTATTAAAGATTAAAACCTTAATTAATGAATATTTTTGCTTTATTAAAAAATAAATTTCTTTAAAATTTACTTTATCAAAAACAAGTAAAAAATATTCATTAATTAAGGTTGTAATTCTTAATAAATTACTTTTATTCTGTTATAAAAGTTATGTTTTTCTGGTGCTAAGTTGTCTCGGTCCTGAGTTGTCCTGGTGCTCAGTCAGTGGTATTGAGTTGGCAGTTTTCCTTCTCAATTGGTTGCCACCCAAAGCAAGAGATCTCTGAAATATAAAAAATAAAATAAGGTAACCTTAAAGATGAGGTACAGAGGTTATGAAGATATTTTCAAATATGAATTGTATAGACTGAAATGAAGGCCAAAAAATCATGGGATTAAATGTCACAAAACATAAAAGGGTTTGTAATTATCACAATCATGAAATTTTATAATTCAACAAGGTTCTGGGGGCACCACATGTACTCCAGCAATTGGTGGGATTGAGCCCATCCACCTTAAGATTGGTTTTGATTTCAGAGGTGTCTTTCTCATAAAATGGTTGTCCTACAAATGCTAGTGATCAGTCTGCCCTGATATTTAACCATATTTGGGAGGATAAGAAATAGATTCATATCTTCCCCAAGGATATTGCTATGTAATGTAATTTTCAGTTGAATCTAACAAACTGATTTCTCAGTTGAAGCCACTATCCATTTATCACCACACATCCCTAAATATATATAACATTATTTGATCTGTTATGCTAGTAGATATGTAAGTAGCATGAGAGAAAAAAAAAGAAGCTGTGTATAAGTAAAAGTAAATCACCAGCTGAATATTCTGTCTATTTTCTTAAACATTATTTGCCAAATTATATGTTGGGAAATGTTGTATCTTTGAGATTCAGTTTTTTTCAAATTTATTTTGACATGTCCACTTAGATGAAAAGCTGAAAACTGAGACAGTTTCTGATAAGATGATTATATCATTTTCATTTCTTCCTTATTTGTTGAGGACCATGATTATTCATGCTGACATGAAGGTGGCATAAAGTATAGTGGCTCAGAATGAGAAACTGAAGAGCCAATTTTGAATTCCACTTGAATTTGTTACATTGACTTACACTTAAATATCCTTGAAGACATCTTCCCATAGCTAAAGAGCCCAGTTTTTCCTACTATTTAAGTATTGCAAACTGGGCTCTTTGGCCTAGGTTGGCAACAAGCCTAGGAAACGAACAATTGGGAATTCAAAACATTAGGTCATTTGAAGATCTTGTGGCATACTATGTTCATCAGTTCTATGTATTTGGTTCTGAAAAGTGTGGTTCTGTACCAATATAATCAATATATGTGATTATAATATTGGTTGTTTGGTTCTAAGAAATGAGCTGCTAGAGACTCTTACATCGATTATGATGGGTGAGATCATTATAATTATTTATGTTTAGAATTAATAATATATAACAGTATAAATATCTTCTGATTTTAAAAGAATAGATTTTTGTAAACGTTGGCATTTTGCCAAATTTAGAATACAACATTTCAAATTCCTTTGTAGTCCTCTTAACTTTCTTATGGTAAACTGTATGCAGACATTTAGAAGAAACAATGATTATTTTGGAGACTTTCTTGTCTGATACTTTGATGTTTTTAACCATAAATGAAAGTTGTCGTTTAAAAAGAAAATATTAATTACTTTGAGTATTTTAATCAACCCTACATACCTGATTACTTTTGTCATTTCCAGCTTTGGTAATGAAGACAAGGAGATGAAATAAGATTAAGAAATCAATATCCAAGATGAAGGAGACATTATAAATTTAGACGGTACATGAAAAAAGAAAATGGATTTCTTTTGTGTGACATCTCCAGAATTATATTGCCAATTTCTGTCTTAAAAGTCATGTTAAATATAACAGGGCTATCAATCAGTTTCTTTTAGGAATTGTAGCATTGTGCGTTAGATCTGCACCTATGAGATTTTATATGTAGCTTCTGTGACTTGATGCAGAAAAAGTGGTGTGATTGAAAAATGTCCCTGTTGTCTGCTACTAGAAATGGTGAAACAAAAAGTGTCAAATAGGTTTCTCCTTTGTAGTATTCACCGGGATACACTAACCAAGCAAACAAAAAAGTTTCTCTTTTATAGAGTTTGAATTCATTTTTCTTATCTTGATTTGGAAATGTCACTCAACTTAGACTAAAATATTTTGGTTGAGACTGATCAGAGAACAGGTATAGATAATAATGCTCCCCCCACAACATATTTTGATCTGTCATGCCCTGCACCAATATAATCATATTAGAAGGCCATTCTTCCCAGCTCTTTTAATGTACAGATATCAGTTCAGAATTAGATCAGAGAGCCGAGTTTGAATTCCTGGCAGGTTCATTACATTCACTCATACACAAATACTCTTTTGAATGGTATGATCTCTTCCATCTCTTCTCCCTCCAACTATGGGTTCAATAGCAAGACAGATTGGGTTCTATTGCCTTGGTTAGCAACTAATCTACAGAAAGAAATAGCAACTTACTGCAGGAAAAATCTTTTACCTCATCAATCATGAACCAAAACAGACATTATTGCCCAGTCATGTATCATGTATGGCATTTAACTGGCAGATCATATTCTTATAGGAATATAAGACAGTTATGATGAGAACATCTGTCATAAAATGAATGTTATCAAGCTAGTTTTACAGACCATTGTGAATATAGGGATTGATCCTCACTGGGTGCCCTACTATTGTGACTTTGTCAAACAAAAAAAAAGTGACTATATTTAGTAACTACATTGCTTAATTTTGGATTCTGACTTTTGCCTGAAATATTTATGATGCCAGAGGATGATTTCAAATGCTGATTTTCAAGGTAAGTAGATTCTCCTGACTTGAAAGCTTGTCATAATCTTCCAGGCTCCCACAAATCCTTGAAAAGACTAAACTGAAGTTAGTAAATATGCAGAAAATTTAAAATATTTTTTGTAGAAAAATAGAAGAAAGCGTGAATAAGTCCACAGCCTGAAACTTAATTATTTGCTGAATTTTGATCTGAAAGTTTCACTGCATAATATTTAATATATATAATGAATGTTCACTAAATAAAGTGCAATGAAGAGGAAGGTTGAAAATATTTGTTGTATAAAAATAAAATGAATGTTTATTTCATTATTATTCTGCTCACTAACTGATGTACATACATAGATATATAGACAGATATAAATAGACTGAGGTAGAAATATATGAATGGAGGTATGAACAATATGTGTACATAAGAATTTTATGTATTCTTGAAAAAATAAATGCAAATATTTCAAGCCCAAAGATCTGAATTCAAAACAAAAATTAACAAGACAAGCAATCCTGAGCAATATTTTAGGGAAAGTTCAAAATTATCAATAATGGGGAGACCAAATATTGAAAGTTTTAAAGAAATAATACTGTTAAATAATAACCTAGCAGACCATTATTTTTTTTTTATTAATTATATTTTCCTCTAACTTCCTCATTTTGATCTTTGAGTTCAGATACAGGAAAACAGAAGTCATTTTTGATTGGTTAAAACTATCGTGGGAATGTTAGAGAGATAGAAAGTGACTTCATGGAGTTAAGTTTTACACATCATACACAGTAGATGTAGTTAATAAACTAGTAAGATTTAAAATCCCTTTTGTTGATGTCTTTTCATCTCCAGACTCCAAAAACATTTTGAAACCTGGCTGGGAGAAGACAAGCGAGAGAAGATAGGTTATGGAATCGACCCTGTCAACCAAGACCTCTCCAGAATTATATTATAACTTTAAAAGTATAAAAGTACTGAGATTAAAACAACTATAAATTTATATTTAATCATTAAGGGAGGAAAGGTTTTCATTAACAACATAACAAATTGTAAACCTTGAAATTGCCAGTTTCAAATTTTGTCTTTTTAATTTACAGATTCAAAGGATATTCTTTCATAGGTCATGGACAAATATAATGTTTTCTTATTATATATATATATATATATATATATATATATATATAGGCTCCTGAAAAATTAATTTCAGTTGAGCTCTCTGGGGAGGAGGTGGGTTTGTAAACAGTGACTATTATAGCTATATAGCGAGACTCTTCGCAAAAGCGAATTGAGTCACTGTCGGTCACTGGGTATGTTTCTAAAAATAAATACGCTAAAAATCCACCTTCATCCCTACCGTGCACCGACAGCTTAGTGGTAGAATCTCTGACTGACACCAATTCAGTTGGGTTTTGATCCTAGCTAGAGGCAACTGGATGTCTAGCAACACTGATGTGCTGTGAAACAGTCTGTCTGTGGCTGATGTTTTTATATATATATATATATATATATATATATATATATATATAAATGAGTTTACCACCAAAATTCAAAGATTGTCTAGATAGAGCTTGAATGAAATAATTTTTATTGACAGGAATACTTTAAAAGTTTTCTAAAAACCTGGATTAGGACTTATGCAAAGATATATTTTAAAAGTACAATCAGGATTCAGATAACCAACAGCATAAATGATGAAGAAATGCATTGATTTACAGCTTAAATACCTTCAAATTATATTCTGATTATTTGGGAATATCTATGTTGATGATACAATGGTGTATGGCTGCATCTCAAAAACATGAAATGTCCATAGCTTGGTAGCTGATCTCTCCTCTAACCTAAATCTAATAGCTTCATAGGGGAAACAGTCTAGTCACATTCAATCCCTTGAAAACCAAACCAGTGATGTTCCATCATCACCGAGCAGATCCAAAAATTTTCACAAAATTTTCAGGTGTTCTCTCACAGTCAAAACATCACAAGTCTTTTACTGCTTTATTGCTATTTCCATGGAAAGTGTTCAGACGAACTACATTCCTTAGTTCCACAAGTTCCTATTTTTATGGTTAAGATCCACCATGCCACACCCATTGTAGCAAATCACCCTCATTCCCTTTGTATTTCATTCATGAGATGTAAGTTCCACTCAAGTTGTTTCTTCCCATGAACTGCTACATTTTAGAACCAACTTCTCTGATTGCTACAATCTTAACCTGTTCAAGTCTAGGGTTAACTGTTATCTTACCCACATATTCCCATCAACTGTGCTTCTTACTCTGTAGCTCTTTATTTTGAGTGGATCTTGGGCCTTGTACAGGGTGAACATTATTGCTAAAGAAATAACCTTACCAATGTTTGAAAAGCCCTATTCATATGCATGTTTAGATATCTGTGTCTGCCACACTCTTCAAACAGTTGCTGCATTGACTTGATTTTGATGTCCCCAATATATACATTCACTTTGTATTGTTCCTTTTACTCACGATCATACATTACTTCTTGTAATTGATATTTAATCCTCTCTTCTTGCTTTTAGTATGCTACTTTGTCTAATAGTTCATTAAATTTTCTTTCTGAATCTGCCACCAACACTGTGGCATTTGCATAGCATAAGTTATTAACATTTGATAATCTGTGTTTGCTGATAATAAATCCTAAGAGATTTTTCATTTCAATTAGGAATCATTTTGTGGGAAAGTTAAATAAATCTGTTAAAACAAAAAGACAGGAGGTTGAAATTCATGCCTGATGGGAACTGTCAGCTTTCAGATATGAAAAATATAAAGAAATGACTATGAGTAGAGGATAAACACAAAATATTTACTAATTATGAATGTAAAGCAACATAGTGACTTTAGTTTATAAAACTGATCCATTTTGAGCAAGCCAATTTACAATACTGTTTTAACATAGGAAAGGTTACTGAATAGAATAATCAAGTAGCATGTAGAAGTAGTCAACTGCTAGAAGTGAGTCAAGTGAATTCCACAATGAATCTTCAACCCTAGGATATCTACCAATCACCCAACGCAGTCAGATGTGGCACAAGGCCGAATTTAATGTGGAGTATCTGAGCCCATAGGCTCAGCCAAAAATTCCCCATAGACCTTGTATAAAACATGGTTTGGATAGCTGTTTCCTGAGACTTCGCCCTTTGACTTGTGGGGAAATCCTCTCTGACTCCAAGCAGAGAGTTTGACCAGCACAGCTGGAGACAAATCATCAACTCTAGACCATATACAGTATTCACTACTGTACTTATGGGAATGGGGGCATACCCATTATCATCTTTAGGTGTGCTACAACAAATACAATTTCAAAATGAATAGAGACAAAAAGAAAAAACTATTCTTTACAAACACATTTTATCCTCTGATAGACTTCATCAAAGTAAATGGTTTGATATTTCCATACTTAATATTTACAAGTTTATGGCCATATCACAGGTTCTCATATGATCACCAAACTTAAACAACTTAGTCAGGAACTAGATAGGTGACCACTTGGGAATACTAGGTGCTGTAGCTTAGATGTGTGGGTGATGTAATGGATAATGGCTATAAATTGGAAATCAGAAAACTGAGTTCCATTTCCAGTCAGGTTCATTATATTCACTTACGTACAAATTCCCTTGGGAAAAGTATGAATCCACCTCTTCTCTCCACAGCTATGGGTTAATTAGTAGGACTTGTATCAGTAAATCTTTATTATTAACTATGCTAATTCATGTGGTCCTACCAAGGATTGAATTCACCATTCATCATTAGCTAACAAATTTCTGAAGATATTAGACTCCCACTCCTCAGCTTATTGGATGTGTTCTAAGCAGTGGCAGGAGCAGGCTTGTCTCCCTTCCTGCTAAAGTGGATAACGTTTAGACATTATTTAATTTTACTGAGATTTCTCTTCAGGGTGAATGTTTCTATTGTTTCCTGAAGTGCTGTCACTTAGTTTTATATTTCATGTGAATAGAAATATATACTTGAAAAACAAGGTGGATAAAATAAGTAAAGGTTTAATGTAAAAAACCAATACAATAAGAATAAAGGTAACAGTTATGCACAAGGCCATCGCAAGTCAATCCAGTAGTGAGTGCTACTATTGGAAGGATGGTAGTTCTTGTGTAAGTCTGAGTTGTACTCAACAGATCTCAGTTAGTTGATATTTACCATCTGGTATTATTTACCAACCTCCCACAATCTGAACCTGTAGGCTTATTCTTCATAAACCCCGCATAATAAAGGATTGGTTCTGTCTACCTCCCCGGATGAGACTCTGCCCTTTGGCATAGCCTCATCTGGGTTCCTCTCTGCCCAAAGGCAGAGAGTTCGACAGCACAGCTGAGACAAATTTCAACTGATCTCTGTAGTTTGTTGACTTACAGATCATTATAGATAGTTACTACCTATGGTGTAGTCAGTCATGGGGGTGACAGGTTATTCCATTACATCACTTAGTTTATTGATCAAGATCCTGTTTTATCACTTATCTCCCCAAAATACTTATAATCTAAATATATTTCCTGGCTTTAAATAACCAGCAAAAGGTTGATAAGCCATAAAAAACAAATCAGTCAATTAATATTTACATTATATTGATACACAATGCATTACTAGTTATTAAGTGATATTACATGTCTGTGCAAATCTCCTGTCTTATCACAGTAAGACCAAAGTAACTTTGATACTTTAATTTGTTGTTCCATTACTCTTTGAAACTAGAGTGCTTTATATATTGGTTTAGTCATAAATTAATGCTTTCTTGAGCAAAAATCAAGGATTTGCCTTGAGACATGATTTATTTCTAGATGAGATGCTGCTGAAAAGTTCTCAGTTTAATCCACTTCCCAAAATCTCAGTAGTTGGCCAAATAGTTTTTTTTATCCCTCCTTGCTCAAAGAACTTTTCAGCATCCTCTTGTGTAAGTAAAACTATTAAATTCTAGCCAGATCCAGAAAAACAATTAAAGTGAAATAATAATTTGATGTAAATTTCAGTATGTTTTAAGATCTCTCTCCGTGAGAAAACCTAATTAAGCTGTCACAAAAAGAGACTTCAAGGTGTCCATATGACAGACTTTTATCTTTCCTGTTTAATAATCACGTCTGAATATAAGAAAATCAATGGTCCAAAGTTATCTACCTGCCAAAGAACCTGTTGTCATCTGCCTCTGCTACTGTTCTATATTCTCAAGTGTTGAATAGAAATAGTAATATAATTACCAACCACACCTTCTCCAGTATTTATACCAAACTGATAATTCATCTGTAAATATATAAGGTTAGTTCAGAAAGCATCCAGCCATTTTGAATACATTGGGTATTGTTTGTATAGCCATGATGTAACTTGGTAACCAATCAGAAAGGATCTTACTGTGCATGCCTGAAGAGACATACTTCAATGAGGTTACTCAGCCAGCAGTTAAATGCTATTGAATGAGTTTGTATATTGCATGATTGTTGAATTCACAAACACATTTCATGAAGCGGTTTTTGGACAAAAATTGCATCTCCCATATCTATCAGCACTGTCAAAATCCAGATTTAGCTTCCCAAAACTTTATTGAAATTATTACAAGTCTTTTGGAGTTAACCTCCATTTGAATGATCCCCTTAGTATTGTTACAATCCCTGTGACTACCTGAAAAGGAAACAATAAGACGGCCCCTTACTGAAGCTGCTTTGTCCTGATCTGCATGCCCTTTTGGAAACTTTCTTACTCTTTTCCACATTAGATTTCAATGAGTAGCACAGACAAGAAACTGTTCTCTGGAAAAAAAAACTTCAAAAACAGATCTGTGGAATTTGGGATTGAGCACCAACTCCGCTGTGAAGAAATATCTTCATCGTCGTTAGGAAGACTGGTCTCCAAGAAATCATCAACACAGCAACAAGAAATCACATGACCTTGAAAAACTGTTAACGGGACATTTTTTTTCTGTCACAAGATAAGTTTGCAAAATACCATTTTTTTGCAACACCATTGTAAATTTTCTTCCTTTTTCTCTTCTTCTTATACTTACTTTGTGTATTGAGTACTGCTTGAGTACTGCTGTCATATCTGGTCTGTTTCTTACTATGTATCTCAAGATTCTTGACAAAATTCAAAGAATAGTCTGTAATGTAATCAATTCTGACCTGGCATCTTAGCTTCAGTCACTTTCTCACTGACATGATGTCGCTTTCCTTTGTTTTTTCTACAAATATTTTCATGGCGATTGTTCTGATCTTTCCTCCCTGGTTCCTTGACTGTATTAATGTAAGAGTGTTACTAGATTGGCAGCTAGGTCTCACCATTTTACCGTTGAACTAGCTAGATGCAACCGTCAGTTCTATTCTAATAGTTAATTTTCTTGAACTTCTAGCCTTTAAAATTTCTGAATTCCCTTCCACCCACAGTCTTCCTTTATTGTCCTTTTCCTTACTTGTCCTCACTAAAGTCTTCTTATTATTTTTCAGTCGCTGTAATCACTTTTGTCCTAGTGACATTATCACCTTCCTTTGGATGAAATGATTAAAATAAAAAAAAAGATTTCAAGTGAAATTTGAAAGGGACTTTCATTGCCCTAGGTAGGCTATTTTTCATTAATATTAAATATATAAATACTTTGCAGATAAGTTTTGTACATGCAAGTGAACATTATATCCACTACTTGAAAGTACATAATTCAAACTGTCAAATTAAAGAATAAATTTTTGTAAGCCTGTCATTGCTCTATCATTATTTACATGGAAGATGTTCACATGTTCTATTCTTTAGTTCCATCAGTTTAGACATTTATAGGTAGGATTTAGCATGCTACATCCACAGAGCTAACTCCACCATGTTTCCTTCATATTTCATTTTTTAAGGTGAAAGTTCTATTCAGCTTTTTCCCAAGAAATGCTCTTTGTGGAACAAACATCCATATGAATTCTTCCCTGAACACTACAATTTTAACCATTTCAAGTCAAGAGTTAGTTGTAATTTGTTCTCATAATCTTCACAATGTTCACATCCTTTGATCTACTTTTGCATTCATATCACACAACTCATTCAGTAAACCTCTACCATGTGTGACTCTTGTGCCTTGTATTGGATGAACTTTAGTATTAAATGTTATATGCAAAAGTAGCCTTGTTTCAGTGCTCAGAAGTTCTAGTGTTGATGAGATTTACAAAGTTTTGTCTGACATAAGGCCATGATAATGGGACTCCTTGAGTATCAAAATCATGAGCAATGACTTGTGAGACTTTAATGATTAAATTTCAATTATTAACAGAAAAATTCAGTTCCTTTATGATAAGCAATGCAGATTCATAATTTAGATAATTTTGTATTTCTGATAACTGATGATAGCCAGAAGCTTCTTGACTGAAATGTTGAATCTACATATATATTTGTCAGGAAAGTAACTTGTTGATGTTATCAGCCTGGGGTAGAACTGTTGGAAAGTGTCTGAAAACCACATCCAGAGATGATCCAAGCTTTGTGAGTGAAATTGGAAAGATGGAACTGTTCAGAAGCTATCAATAGTTGTGCTAGCATGAAGTCACAAGTCATTGTGACTGAGGGTTTGAACATAGTGGCATTTTTCTAGCTGTTGATCATGCCAGATTATACACTCACTCTCCCAGGAAACTGTAACTAAGGTCTGCTGGGTATAGTTGTAGTATAAACCACAGGTTGGCCTTCTATAGGTGCTGAACAAATAAAAATTTGCCTCAGCAGGTGTTTGCAACAGGGATTGACTAACCATCCTAGCAGATGGGTGTTCTCAGGAAATGAGAGTAACTGGTCATTATAACATCTAAGATGGAAACAATAGTTTAAAATAAAGTATAATGCAGATTCCATCTTCATGTTTTTTTAATCATAATTTTTCATTATATAATACTTTTGGTTATTTACTTACATTTTTTTTTTGTTTGGTACAAGACTACAACAGTAATACACCTAGTAAGGATTGAAATCACAATACTAGTGAATTGGTCTGTCAAATAATCTTATAATAATCTCTGATAATCACTAAGTTTAGAATACTATGATCAAGTTCAAAATATAGAGAAATTAAGTTAGAAAGATTATATTGCACCAATGTTTCAAATGAGGTAAATTATCTTAACCTGAAATCTTGATTTTCATCTTCACTTAAATACCAACCACTGGTAATTCTGGGAAATAAATAATCATTTTAGTCATGGAAGCTATCCAGGCTTTAATCCTGTTTATCAATTATAAGACAAGTTACAAACCTCATCCTTCTTGATATTTGTATCAAACTAAAATCAATATAGAGTCAGCTGAAAATGTAGATGGCAACAATTACTTTAACTTGAAAAAGAAGGGCAAAAAGAATAATTAAGGAGAAAAAAAGCTTTTTTTTTTTTTAAAAAGGTTTAAAGACTTTAATGTTTTAGCCTTTGTTCTGTTTTGTTTTTTTATATATATTCAGTTATTTTAATAACACATCATAATTTTTCAATGATTCAATAGAGAATTTTCTAAACCTTATTCATTAAAATAGATATAAAATAATTTTTCTGGTGCATTGTATTTAATTATAACTTTTTGTTTTAATTGTTGTTTCTTCAAAATATTATTTGAATTTTTCTCCTTGCCTGATTTCCAGAATTGTTGCAGGGAATGTAGCCTCTATCCCATATTTGAAACCACCATCACAAAAACCTTGGACAAAATCATGCAGAATCTAAAATTATGCCATATTTTGAATTATCTTCTTTGCCATATTGAATTTATTGGAGTTTCTTTTGATTAATTCTTGCTTTATTTATTTAATTCTTAGAAATTTTATTGAATCCGAGTTTTAAACTTATTGCTTTTGTTCCTCAAGAAGAGAAAGCAGATTGAAATATTTAAATCAAATTTTTAAAGCTTTTAGATATTGCACATTACAAAAATAATTTTCTGTGCTTAAGTTCTTATTCAATAACCTCAGCTTCTGTGGGAGTTGAGTGCTGATGTTTCTGAAATCCTAATTTATTCCTTTCATGAACTTTTCAAATATTTTCACACAAATAACAGAATTAAAAAGATTGGAGTATGATATGCAGAACTTTCAAATGATTATTAAAAAAAAAGTTTCTGCAAAAAACAATGCGAGCACACACACACTTGCATATACATGATTGTACATAATAACATATCTTTTCTGAAGTAGATATGTATGTGGGAAATTCAAAACTGACTCACATCTGAAAGCATGGAAACTAATATTTAACTGTAGTTGTATATAATATTGTATTTCAATGTATGAACTCTGTATATATTGATATAGATTAAATTATTGAATAACAATGAATTGTTTGAGTACACAAAAATAGAAAGAGGCATAATTCAAGGATGTCTTCTTTGTGGATTTATTCAACCTCTAGAGCAGGGTTTCCCAAGCTTTTTTGCCTACTTTCACATAGAAAAATTGTTCCCCACCTTCCTGTATAGTAAATATTCAAAAGCATGCCAACATTGTTTAGTAAAAGTTTGTTACTGGTTCATAAACTGGTTTTATGATGGAGTAAATAATACAAAAGGGAGGTAACTAATAACACTGGCTTGTGTGGCTGCTGCTGCTACTATTGTATTAAAAAACAAACAAAAGCAAACTTGACCATTGAAAACTATATAATTTTATCATTAAGGTTGCAAGTGGTGGCAAAGAATAAAATGAAATTTGTTCATAATTATCAAATTAAATAGAATACACACAATTAGCTACTAAAAAAAATCATCAAATATTTTTTTTATTGTTCTTCCTTTATCTGATTTATATTTGAAAAAAACGTAATTTTGTTTCAAGAGCTATTTGAAGGACCCTTCTCAAACTATAGACAATACCACAATATTCATTGCCTGTGACAATATTTGTATCTTATCTAAGAATGTGACCCATCTATTCCTAGTTAGCATCCTGTTTTTTTTTTTGGGGGGGGGTATACAGGCCCTTTGTATATCTCCTTTGAATATTTTTTTGGGGAGTAACATATGTTGAAATAAATTTTAATACTCAAAATTCTGTATCACCCACCAAAATTTCCAATTCCCCACAATTTTCTATTCAGTTGCTCTTCACCCACCCAACAGTGAAAGTACCCACCAGTGATAGTGCCCAGCAAGGCTATCCTAAGGTAGCTAGAGACCCTACCAGGATTTAAAATGAGAGAATGTATGATGGTCAGTAAGAGGAACATTCAAAGATATAAACTACAAATTGAATATGTCAACATGAAATAAGTACAGAAGTTTAAATATCTGGAACGTGTTTAACAGATGAAAAATGTGATGTTGAAATTCAAACACATAAAAGAATAACAAAATGCATTTCAAAGGCTTAGCAAAATAATAAGAAACTGGAAGATTTCATTAGAAACAAAGGAAAAAAATGTTAAACTGTTATGTAATATCAATCATCCTATCTGGCAGTGAATGCTGAATAATTTCCTTGCAGATGAAGAGTGGTAGCAACAGAAATATGGTTGTGGTTCTACAGATGGATGTTGAAAATACCATGGACAGAGCACATAAACAGGAATCTCACCAGAAAGTCTAAAGTCACCATCTATAAAGCAAAATGTGATGAGCTCTCCTCTTTGGTACTTGGATTTCATGAATTTTAGTACTAGATTGGTAGATATGTCTAATCATTGTAATGTTGAAAATGCTAAGTGTAAGGGGAAGTTCTATTCTAATGGTTTCTTCTATCCCATTTCTCACCTGTAGGTCCTCTTCCATCTTCTTACCTTCCTGTCAACTACGAGTTTTAAAATGTTTAAATGCAACATCCATAGTCACCTTCTGTCTCCTTGAATCCTGTTTTTTATTCTCCTTTCTCATTAATAATGTGTAGTGTTGCAGCTTATAGTGGGTCAGCCAATTTTTATTGGTTATAAATAGAAATAAAAACTGACCCTCTACAATTTTTACAATATCAAATGTAACAAAGACAACAACAAGAGAAATAATCAAGTAGAAGAAAATGTGAATTTTGTTCAACAATAAATATTTTTTTATAAACACAAGAAATACATAATATATAGTGCAAAAGTTGATAAACACAATAGAGTTCTTTGGTGTGTGTGTTACTGAAAGAATTTGAGCTACTGTACTGTATGTGTGAAAATGACAAGGTTTAGTTAGCTATATTTTTTTTATAGGAAAATTAAACAGATTTTTTTTTTGTGTATTAAATAGAAAAAAAGTATTGTTCTTGACTCACTGATTGTTATCGCTCATTAACCAGAGATTCTTGTGGAATGGAATATTTTGTGGGAGTGAGTATTAAGCCTGGAGATGGTTGACAAAGTTTGTTGTTGTATTGAAGATAAAGTTCGTCTCCTTTGCTGTGTTGATTTCCAATGAAGTCAAGTGAATTGGTTTCAATATTTTAAGTGCCCACTGACTAAGTCGCGTCGAAGTTTCGTTTTTATTAGTTCTCTTAGTCACGTGGGGAGGCTCGTAAACATGTTTACATTTTATGGCGTCAACTAGAGGTCAAAATTTGGGTCGGTACCTTCGGACATAGTTGACGCCACCTAATTAATATTTTACAACCAATCAAAATACATCAGTTGTTATATTTGGCTGGGAGCCTCTATATGTTTAACTTGTACAAAATTTAAGATTTAAAAAAATGTAGGAATCTGATTCTACAAGCTCAAACCAGACACCAGGTTCATAGGTTACAGCTTCTAGTTGAATGCTTGTGGCTTAACACAAGAAAAATAATCCTTTGACTCATTTGTTACCTAAAAAAAAAAATCCGTGAGATGAAATTGTAGCAGTTGACAAATTTTATTAAGCTACAACCTTTTCATAAGGGCTGGTTGTAGGTGAGTGAGGAAAAGTAAGGCAAGGTGAGGGAGTGAACAGTCTAATAGGTGTATGCCTTCCTTTTCACAGCATGGGTGAGTGATAGTCTGGTTTAGACTGCTAGGGACCACTGTCTTATAGAGACAGGACTTCTTTGTTCTGTCACTGTTCATCAAAAATGTAATTCATGAAGAACCTAGGGTCTGTCTACTCAGCTGACCTTCTTTGTCAGGATCAGTTGACCTAGTTCATAGGATATCTGCTCCACTCAGCTAATCTTCTTTCTCAAGATGGTAATTGTCAAAACGATTTCTGTAACATGCTGCAGATGTGTTCCTTAACAAGATATCAGCTGACAACTGATATTGCTACATCTGCTTTCACAGATTCTGTCACTCACTGTAACCCCTTTTACTTTCATGGCTTTATCACCTTGCTTCGCATGAAATGATTAAAAAAGTAAATTTTCAACACTGTCATATAGCTGCAAATCCTGGCTTTCATACTATTGTCATTTGCAATCTTTTGAACAATTCTGTATGGCTTGCCTACAAGCAATCCTTAAATTATATTAGTAAGATATGTTGAAATTCAGGAGTATTAACAGTCCAACCACTGAAGCCATGCTTGTCAGTTGACAGCTACTTTGGGTTGGCTACATCATAAGAATGCCTGAGAACAGACTCCCACAACATACTTACTTTTAGTTAATTGGGGTCAGGCGAAAAAGCTATTGGTGATCTATACAAGCAAGAGAGGAGTCACATGAGAACCATACTGGGGACTTGTAATATCTTTTCGAGCCAATCAGAAAATTTGCATGAGGATCATATTATTTGGTGATGTGTTTTCATAGATGCTGTTTAAACCACAGAAACAAAGTTGATCCAGGAGGTAGAAGAATGCTGTTGAAGATGCTGCACATAGAATACTTCCTCTAGTGCTATCCAAGGTTTTCTCAGATGCTTTTCTAGTGGCAACATACCATTTTCATGCCACACAGGAACCCATCCAGCAAGAAGATAACTGGTTGACTTCATCAGAGAAGATGGTTTACAATGATAATGTTGAGATATCATAAGGAGCATTTGAATTTCATTCAAAAGATTCTTTTGGATTGTTCTGTGACAATATCCATATCAACATGCATTGAAGAATTAGTAAAAATGGGAATTTTTTATGACTCTAACATTGAATATAAAAGAAAATAAGTATTTTTAATATATTATGCTTTGTCAGAGGGATTAAAAGTTGAACTCATATACCTAAAAAAAAGATTCATCCATACTAACTCTTACATACACACTTACATATACAGATACAGACATATAAAACCATTTATAAAATTTGTTATTTGACAAAGATATGTTCATTGATAACTGAGAATAAAAATGCAGCTAATAATTAAAATCAACATGCTCCTTTACTTGATTTGTTCCTTACCTCTTCTTTCTTGTTGAGCATCACAACTTTATCCTCTTTGTAATTTGTTTCATGCAGTAGTATCTGTTGATATTTCTTTTGAATTGTCTATTAGAAAGAAATTTCCTATTTGCAAGACTTCTTTTTGTTACCAGAGTACTGATTGGGATTCATTTCATAACTTTCTTTAAGACACCCCTTGGATTGATATTTTTAACCTTCCTATTGAGATTTATTCAGAGAAGTTTCTTCTTGGGATGGGACATTTCATCATCGCTGACTCAACACTGCCAACTCAACACCAATCTACTTAGTGAGAGGACAACTCAATGTTGGCATTGAATTCATAGCTTCAGACCAGTGTCGGTTGCCCTAGTTTGCACATCACATAGATCGGCTTTAAGTCATAGAGATTTTGAATATTTAGCTGTTTGCCTTAGTGATTTATTAGTTACAAGAGCCTATTTGGCAGACCGATGTTTAATTTTCAAGATCGAACAAATAACCATGCCAAAGCAGTAAATAGAAGATTGCACACAGATTTGGGAATGGAGCACCCCACAATATGGAGATTCATTATGGGGCTGTAAAAGGTGCAATGAAATTGAAATGCATTTTTTGAGTAATTAATTGGAGATCATTTCCCTCTCACTAAATTGATGAAGTCTATGAAGGCGGATGAAAGAAATTTGTAGATTGTTTCTTCTTTGTCACAATGAGGTCCAACCAAATACATGAGGGGAATTGTATACAATTTTTAATAAATTTTTAAATTAAAAATAAAGTCATGTATTAAAAACATTCCTTAATAAATTAATTTTATTTGTTTTTAAAAATATCAATGAAAAAATGTCATTTATTTGTTTTTAAAAAGGCAATGAAAAAATGTAATTTATTTGTTTTTAAAAAGGCAATGAAAAAATATCATTTATTTGTTTTTAAAAAATCAATGAAAAAATGTCATTTATTTGTTTTTAAAAAGGCAATGAAAAAATGTCATTTATTTGTTTTTAAAAATATCAATGAAAAATATCATTTATTTGTTTTTAAAAAGTCAATGAAAAAATATCATTTATTTGTTTTAAAAAGGCAATGAAAAAATGTCATTTATTTGTTTTGAAAAAGTCAATGAAAAAATATCATTTATTTGTTTTTAAAAAGTCAAGGAAAAAATGTCATTTATTTGTTTTTAAAAAGTCAATGAAAAAATGTCATAGTTTGCATGTTGTTGAGTTATTCTCATGCTGAGTAAGCTGATGGCAAGTTGTCCTGGAGTTGAGTTGACCAGTGTTGAGTTGGTGGTAATGAGTTGCCCTGCACACATTTCTTCTTGGGTTAAAACTGGCATAAATGCTTTTATATCTTCTAGGAATTACTAGGTGAAACTGCAATCTTCTCTTTGGCTTACACCTGACTGTTTAGCCTACAGGAACCACTTTTTGCTGACTGCACCAATGTGATAGTTCAGATTACAACAGATGACTTTTTGTGTTTGCTCATAAGATGCTAAATATTTGTTTGCTGATAGAAGAAAGTTGTCTTGAATATTCACTCTTCTAGATCTTTTTGTATTAATGCAGGTGTCCCACAGGCTCTATCTTTGGATTAATGTTGTTTCTAATTTTCATCAACAACCTTTCTGATGTCATCAGTTCATAACTTGGTATCTATACTGATGATACAACTATTTATTTCTGTCTCAGTAGTAAGTCTGATCAGTTTGATAATGTCAAATTGGCAGTTGATCTAAAAATGACCTACAATCTGTTGTTAACTGGGGCAAGGGATGGCTTGTTAATTTTAATGCCTCCAAAATGAAACTGAAAGGTTGGATTGCAGACCCTTCACATTTGTGTTGAAGATGCTGAATTTGGGATCTACTTTTATTCTTGTGGGGTTGTGTTTGTATCTTCTATTTGGTTTTGCTGTGGACATAGTTAAATATATTGAGATTCTTGAATGGGTGAAAACTTGGTATTAAAGTAGCCACACCCTTAAGTAGTACATCTATCAATTAGCTGAATTAAATTGTCTGGAAGTAACTTAAGTAGTTAAACTTTTCTTCTGTGTTAAGGACTTTACTATGATGAGCTTAGGGTGTGATGACGATTGTGTTACACTCCCCTTCCAAATGGGGAAGGTCTGATTGCCCTGAAAATCATCTTTCAAAATCACTGGTATTAATGAGGAATAGACCAATATTTTAGCAACTAAGATATATATTCAGTTCTTAGAATCTTACAAAGTGGCTTATTAGCATTGATTCCTGAAGGTATGTTCAGAGCATTCAGATCAAAAAAGAGATCCCAATCACAGCCGAAAAAAGAAACAGGACACCAAAGGAAATCTTGCTTATATGTAAAACCTCTACAGTGATTATAACAAAACAAAAATTATGTATAGAAACATGCTTTCTGGGATCACCTTATGGATCAGTGACAATATTCATCATGTGATTGAATATTAACTGTGTTTTAAAATAATCTGTTCTCTTAAAATCTTTTCATCGAGGATCAAGTTGATAATATCGGTCCATTTGGAGCTGTATCAACCTGCCTGTTTATTGTTCTCAATAGCACTTTCTTCATATTCTGCTACTTGGTTAAGAGACAAATTCTGTTTGCCTAATTCCAAGGACAAATCCTTTATTCCACTCTGTTTTGTTGAGAACTGATTTTAACTTGTACAACTGATCGAGTATCCATTATTACTAGAGCTTAATCCAGCTCTTCATTTAATTACAGAAACAGATCCGTTGCAGAATATTATCCCCATAGACACAAATATTTTTGCTTCTGAAACTGTACTGTCTTGTCAAGTTTTCTTTTTAATGCATTTCACTGATGAATAATGACTTATCTACTTCATTAAGAATAAAATCATTTACATATAACATGAAGCATAAATTTCATTATTATTGTAACCTAGGGAAGGTTACTGAATAGAATAATCACACAAAGGTTGGTAATGAATGATAATACTTAGGACAAGAACAATATATATAAGATTTACCAGCAGTGTGTGGAAGAAGTAGTCAGCTGCTAGAAGGGAGTCAAGTGAATTCCACAATGAATCTCCAATTGCAGACCAACATACAGTATTTACTACTGTATTTATGTGAATGGGGACATACCCATTATTGTCTGTAGGTATGTTACAACAATTATAAAAGTAACTGCATATAATTTGAATGCTTGCTCAGCAGTATATTATCTGATATATTTTACAGAAATAAAACTGATGTCACTTAAAGAGAAGCCATGTTCCTTCAAGTAGATAAGAAATCATGATTCTCCACAACTTTCTTTCCTTTAAAATATGTAAATTGTATATTACTATGATTTTCAGATCCATAAGTTGATCCCAGAAAGTAGGCAACTACTTTCTTTGATAAAATAGTGGTTTCCTGTTGTCTTCACAACAGTTTTGAATTCAGAATTATCCTATCAAAGCAAGTGAGCCCAGTCATCCCTACTATCTTATTTATAAATATAAAATGCACAGCAATGTATTTCCAATATTCATATTGTTTAGCCTTTATAAGTTTGATAAGTTCATTGACATCAACATAGAATATGAAAGACTTTGTTCTTCTCTTTAATATTTAATTTGTTCTGTTGAGAAATAAACCTCTTTATCCAATGAGCAAGAACAAAACCCTGCTTATATTTTGATCACAGAATTTGCCGGCTTGCCATCATTTTTGGTCAGAGAAAAAAGATATGAATATTTATGGAGATTTTAAACATTTTGTATTTTCTAATTATGGAATTTGAAGAGGTAAATAAAGCATCAACTTTCCATTCTATTTTGGAGTTTCATATATATATATATATATATATATATATATATATATATATATATATATATATATAACATTGATTTGGCTAATGACCAAGAATAAAAATACAAGCTTGCTATAATGAGTAAAGGTATCTACAAAAAATAGTACCAATGGCATTGCAAAAGCAGAATTGTTCACTGATTGGTTAACTGTATGATTGAATCAATCAATAAAAGACTTTAAAAAATAAATGTTCTTTCTTAAAATCTTTTCCAAGTAGAGTTCAGTATTACTTTCTTAGTTGTCAATATAATATTGCAGCCAATAAAGAGGTTATGTTCTTTTCAAGCTAACTTATCTTGATTCCAAAGGCAATGTCTCACTTAAGAACAAGTCTTTTATACTTATGTTGACAGCAAATGGTTGTCCAGCATTGCTGAGAAAGATACAAATTTGTGGGAGGATGGAATTATGAAGTTGCCTGAAAGATGGTAGCAGATAATAGTAAATATGTTCTTCTATAAAGTCAATGCTGAAAATAAAATCTTGTCTTTTACTTTTTAGTAAAATGCCAAACAATCTATGTTAATACATTCAAGATCTGTAGATTAATTTCAGCCACTGTTAATCATTTATTAAGTATTCAAAGTATCATTTGAAAAATGATATATGCTTCTATACCAGACTTCTTTTAATGTTTTGAACTCTGACCATTTTCCCTAACTCTAACTTGTATTAAATTTGTATAAAATTGATTTCATAATAATAATAACTGCATATAAAATAAATGCCAGCTTAGTCATATTTTCTGATATATTTTGCAAAAATATAAAGAGGATCCTCATTAAGTCCCATATCTCTTCAGCAAGATAAGAGATCATGGCTCTCTACAACTTCCTTTTCTTTAATATCTGTAAATTGTGCATTGCTATGATTTTCTTGAGAAAAATAGTGTAGTGGTTTTCCATAGATTTCTCCACATTTTTTAATCCAGATCTGTCCTCTTCTTAGACTAATTGTTGCAAGTAGACATGATGAGATGGATAGAAGAAATGGTTTCATGCCTATTTGGTGAAGAATAGACTGTTTCATAGTATCATTAAGAAAAGTTATGAATACTTTTATTTCAAACCCCTAATGTTTTTAACCTGTTGAATCTTGAAACCTGACCATTTGCTCTAATCTTAACCCTGCCAAAACTTGGCTATTTGTTGATTTATTTGGATATTTGGTTAAATTTCACTATTTAGGAGCTGCTTAGGTAACAAAACAAATCAACACAGAAGAGCAGCAAATGGCTTGTACAAAGTTGCTCATTTGAACAGCTTCATTCTGCTTACATGTTTGACTATGAAGTCTTTTGCATGTGATTAGATGCCAAAGTGTCAAACTGGTTAACTGCGACTATATGTTCAATCAACTATTGTATTTGAGCAAAATTTTGTGGCATTCTTCAATAGGCGACATTTAAATATGTGATTAAAATAAGATAAGAAATATTTATTTTGGAATGTTTCTAAAATTGATAAATAAATGCAGAACCAATTAAATAGTTGCTGCAAATCATTCCTTATGAAAAAGTGGGGCTTGAACAAATCCAAAGGTTTTATCAGTGTTACAACACCAAGATGGTATTTAATAGTGAACATAAACTTTGATAACTTTGCATGAGAAAAGTTTAACTAAAACAACTACATTTATAACATTTTTTTTCATCATTTCACCCCCAAGTAAGGTGATGATGCACCAGGTTACTGGGAGTGAAAGACAATGAGAAAACTTTAATGAGGAGAAAAGACAATAAAAGAACAGGATCCAGGAAAACAGAAGATAGCAATTGACATTGCATTTAAATTTTCAAAGATTGTAGGTAGCAGTGAAACAAGAAACTGGAAGAGAGTTCCACAGGTGGAAAGTGAGAGAAAAACTATTAGAATATAGTGTTGGCAACCCGACCCCCTCCCTTGGTGTTATATAGAATCATCTAAATATTTGTTGTACCTGAAATTTGTGGAAATGGAATAGTCCCATGGATAAATTAATCAACAATTTTCATTGGCATTTTGGAAGAAAGTTTCCTTTGTTCTTGTGGATTTCCTTTGGTAAAAGTTTAAGAATGGATCAGTTGAAATATTGAATTAACAGTAGAAGATATCCAACAAGACATTTAAGTTAAAAATGCTGAAAATGTGTTACAAACCTACTTTAGTTCTAAGCACTATTTTCTGTTTGTGCATAAATTGAAAAACTTAAGATGATTGTGGAAAAGATTAGTTTACTGTGGCAGAGTAAAAATAAAACAAAGACAAAACTGAGTTATAAGAGGCTGCTAAAGAAATATATATATACAAAGTATACTTGTGGTAAATCAAAAATAAATTTTAAGACAGGCTCTTTCATTGATACATCCTGTGTATTAACAAAATTACATTTGAGTTACTTAAAGTACTGCACTGAAAGATACATACAATGACTACATATTTGCTTATATACACATGAAAGAACAATTCTTTTTCCTTAAACAGTTCATTGATTTTTTTTTAAAAAGACCATTCTGTAATAAACCTTTACAGACAGAAGTTCACATGCACAATTTCATAATTGAATTCAATGTAAATTCACACATTTTAAATAAAACTTAGAATAATAAAAGAAAAGTGTATAGAATGGCTAAAAGAGAAAGAAATGATTGAAAATTTCAAAGATGCTACTACAAAAAAGGAAATGTGTATACTTCATAGAGACTTAAATTATATTACAGTGTATCAAAAATATTTTCATTTTTTATAGCGGTTTATTTGTTGAAGCATATGTAATATAGACTAATGGCCATATGATAAAACCTGTTCATTTTCTTTATTTTATGACCACTCTCTGAGAATTTAGTTATATTTCATATAATGAAATAGCAGTAGATAGAATATATAATTGTCAGCAAAAAGAACAACCCAACATGCAAATTACAAAACTGGACATATTAAAAGCTAGCAAGTACAAAAGTTTAAATATCTAGAAAGTGTTTTAATAGAGGACAAATAATTGTGACACCAAAATCTGAAGGTACATTAGGATAGAAAAAGATGCCTTCCAAAAGCTAAGCAAAGTATTGAGAAACAAGAGTATTTCATTAAAAACAAAGAAAAGAGTAATGAACTAATGTGTAATTTCAGTCCTTCTATATGCGAGTGAATTCTGGACAATCTCTTCACAGATGAAGAAAAGACTTAAGGCAACAGAAATGTAGTTCTACAGAAAGATGCTGAGAATACCATGGACTGAATGTGAGCAACAATGAATTTTTAAAGAGAATGCAAACAAAAAGAATGTTTATACTTAGCATCAGAAAGAGAAATTACTAGGGCACATAATGAGGAAAGAGGGTTTAGAAAATTTAACTTAAACAGAATACATTGAGGGCAAAAGAAACAGGAGAAAACAATGTATATTTTTTATATTCCATGCTAATAAGAATATATACTTGAAAAACAAGGTGGATAAAATAAGTAAAGGTCTATTGTAAAAACCAGTACAATAAGAATAAAGGTAACAGTTAAGTACAAGGTTGTCGCAAGTCAATCCAGTAGTGAGTGCTACTATTTGAAGGTTGGTAGTTCTCGTGTAAGTCTGAGTCATACTCAACAGATCCCAGCCAGTCTCTGTAGTCCATTGATTTATAGATATTTATAGGTAGTTATTACCTAAAGTGTCGTCACTCATGGGGTTGACAGGTTATTCCATTGCATTGATAAACTTCCTAACAAGCTTGTGTAAATAGTTTACAGAACAGACATCAGGAGAGATAGCAAACAGACAAATTTTATTAAGCACTACAAGAGACAGAAAATTGTGAAGAGCCATGATTGCCCACATCTTGAAGGGATGTGACACATAAAAGAAATAGAAATAATATTCTCCAAATATGAGAACACCTATGGTTGTAGCTTTGATGATGTTTGTAGTGGCTCAATAGTCCAATGAGGGAACTACATTTTAAGTTACAGGTTTTTGCAAGTAAGCTTATCACTTGCTGAATTGATATCGTGGTACTGTGACTTGTAATGCCAAGTAAATGCACTCACTAACCTGCATGGTTTGTTGTATAGATAGCAAGCAAAATCAGGTTTGATATCATAGTGAGAGAATGTCATTGTAGCAATGTGTGTAAGTCATCCAGCCAATCTTTGAAAGGCATATGAATCCACATTCCATACAGGTAAGAGCTTACATTCTCTACATCTTAACTTCACATATTCAACTCTGCCATTCTCAAAGTTGTTAATAGCAGTGTCTTCTAAATACACCTTTCAGATGCAAGACCTTCCCAAATGCTGGTTTCTATGTTGACCTTGTGTTCTTTAGAAAGTCTTTATAGTGTTTATTCTGCTTGCATTGTGGAACATTTGCCTTCAACCACCAGTTCAACATGCTCTCTAAGTGTACTAAATCGATGAATTAGTATTTTTTTTAAACATTTCAACCCAAGTCAGGCAGGAGTGCTACTAGTATGCAAGGGTTTACAGAGAGTTAGAGCAAGAGTAAAGAGGAGTGTTTGAGGAAAAGATATAGAGAAGGACGGTTATCAGGATCAAGGCATCAGAAGATGTCAATTGACATTACATTTGAATATTTGAAGATTATAGCTATCAGGGAAGCAAGTAGGAGAAAAGAAGTTCCACTGGTGGGAAGTGTGAGAGAAGAAGCTGTTGGAGTAGAAGAGACTGTTACATTTAATTGTTTTGACAGTGAAAGGGTGGGACCGAGATGCCAATCTAATAGCACGCTTAAATTCATGCAGTTGGAGCACCAGTGAAAATAGCTCGTCAGAGCAGTTGCCATGAAAGTATTTGTAGAAAAGACAGAGGGAAGCCACATCTGTGAGAAAGTGACAGTAGATGAGATGCTAGATCAGAACCTATCACATTGCATATCCATCTGTGGATTTTGTCAAGGACCTCAAGATAAAAAGTGGGGGCATCAGACTATATATGGCAACAGTATTCAATGCAAGGATGATTTGTAGATTTGTAGATCTGAAGGATGGACATAGTATAACACTAGAAACAACATTTTTTTTTCATAATCTCAAATTTTGTTCATAAGCAAGAAACACTGATCAATTATGTTTATTGCATTGAGACTATACTATTTTAATTTGGAAACACATTGAGAGATATTTATAGATCAATAATGTGTATGCTCCATCACAAGGTACTCAATTATCCAATCAAATTGTTTTTTTTTTCACAACTCCTTTTTTTTGTTTTAGGCTATTTAAATAAGATTTTCATCTTTAAATTGGAAATACTGATTTTTTCGTTCTGTTTAACAGCTTTTAGGTTAAAACAGCCATGTAAAAGAAATGCATGCACATGAAAGAAATGAGCTAATACATAAAAAATGCTAATTTATATGTAGCATAAAGAGTTAGAATTATTCAATCAATTACCAATTTGAAGATTTTAATGATTATTTCCTCTTGAAGATTTTTGTCATGAAACACAATTTGTCAATGTAACCAAAATTGGCAGAATTCTTCTGGAAACATTTATCTTTCAGGAAGTTTTTTTCATCATTTCACCCCAAGCAAGTCAATAAAGTCACTAAGATTCAAGGTGTGTGAAAGAATATGAAAAAAAGAAAAACTTTATTATGGTGAGATGACAATAAAAGAACAGTAGTTAAGAAGACAAAAGATAAGGATTAATGTTCCATTTAAATTTTTGCATATCAAAGTTGACTGAAAAGCAAGAGGCAGGAAGAGTTTCACAAGTAAGAAGTGTGGGAGAAGAAACTGCTAAAAATCGAGGTACCAAAAAGAAAAGCTCATCAGAAGTATTACCATGAAAATATTATAGATTTGGTTTGGTTTGCCAACAAGATTTTTATTGTTGGTAATATTTTTTTTCCAAATGTATTTCTGGTAATATTTTTTCCAAAAATATATTGCTGGTAATATTTCTTTTTTCAAAAAATGTATTGCTGGTAATAATTTTTTTTATTGCTGATAGTAATTTTTTTACAAATATGTATTGATGATATTAAAACCTATTTTTACATGTTTTGACCAAAGTTTGGGGGTTAACTATTTGCCCATAGCTGAGAATCTAACAAGTGCTACCACCTCGGGTCAAGGTGGACCTGAGAATGGTAGCAATTAAGAAGTGGTTCCATGCTCCTCAAAACCTCCTGATCAGAGGCCTTGTTGTTGGATGTAGCTTATCGTCTTACCCAAGACGCTGATGTAATTTATTGTCATACCTAGGACAGAAATATTTATAGAAAAAGCACGGTGGTGAGAAAGTGATTGAAACCAAGATACTAGGTCAGGACCAATAAAATTACAGATACTTCACTGGATTTTATGAAGAATCTCTCAATACATAGCACTTTGTATGAAAAGGTAAGACAGCAAACCAAAATATATCTTGGGTGGGTGGCTTTATATTCAATTCTCTTTAATATCAGACTCCACCCATTCATCTTTATCTGCTAATCATGTTAACCATCAACATTAGAACAGTTCATCTTTGCTCATTTGCACGAATCTGTATATTTCCTTCTTTTATGTGCAGTGTTTCATCATGAAGTGGGTAATCATTGCTCTCTACAACTTCCTAACCTTACACTATTTACATTATTCAGACTATTGTCCTCATCTGTCTCGCCATATTTATTACAATGCTTCCTCAAGGATACATGGCACAGTGGATAAAGGCATCAGTTAGATACAGTGACAGGACCCAAAGAGTGTGAGTTCAATACCCTATTAAGGCAGTGGAGAACTTTCAGAGGGGAATTAACAGGAGATAACTGATAACTGACATTCATTAAAACATGGCACGTGGAACTAGAACAGTTTACCCCAGTGAGCAAAATAAAGGGTTTGGTTCGACATTCCAACCACCTGAGGAAGGCTGGAGCGTACAACGACCGAAACGTTTTAATAAATATGGCAACAAAGATGAGGACAATAGTCCGAATAATGTAAATAGTGTATATAATACCTCATCTCAGAAATATAGACAGTTCTTATCCTTAGTCACTCACAGCAATGTTTGTCTCCACTGTTCCTTCCAGTTCTTGTTTTGCCATTCATTTGCACAAACTTCTTAGGCAGATTACTTACTATATCCCTCTGCCCTCTTGTCTCCAGTATGTCCTGTGAGTGTCAAATTCTCCAAGTGCTCTTTCCTCATTATCCATTCCAGAAATTTCAACTGTCTCTTTTTGATTTTATGTATAAGCATACTTTTTGTTTCCATTTACCTTAAAACTTTCTCATTGCTCACATGTTCCATCTATGGTATTCCCAGCATTCTTCTGTAGAAACACATCTCTATTGCCTCCAGTCTCCTTTTCATCTGTAAGGATATTGTTCAGCATTGATTGCCATATAAGAAGATTGATATTGGTTGGGATCTCTTTTTTTGATCTGAATGCTCTGAACATACCTTCAGGAATCAATGCTAATAAGCCACTTTGTAAAATTCTAAGAACTGAATATATATCTTAGTTGCTAAAATATTGGTCTATTCCTCATTAATGCCAGTGATTTTCTTTATTTTATAGTTAAATTTTCTTGTTTCTTAATGTTTTGTTTAGTTTTTGGAAGGGACCGTTCTCTATGTGAGTGTACCTTCATATTTTTGTGTAACATTTTGTGTCTTCAGTTAAAACACTTCCCAGATAGTTAAACTGTTTTGTAAAAAGGTGCATATGCTTCCATAACTGTATTCACTTCCCTTGCAGCTGGCTATCTCCATTATACTTGCTGGAGCAGACAGGAAGGTCATCCAATCAATAATAAGTTCTCCATTGTTGTATATCTTTTAGTTATGCCAATCACAGCTAAAAGTTGACAATTATCATCATCATCATCATCGTCCTCTTGGCTTTTGTAATTGTAGGGCGTATCTGAATGCAGAAGCCGCATTAGCTCTTTTCCACACTGGTCTATCAATGGCAGCCTTCAGTAATTCTGGCACAGTCATACCTGTCCATTGCAATCTTTTTTTTTTGCGCTGGCATCCTCTCCTATGTCCACCTTCAACAGTGCCTTGCATGATGGTCTTGCACAGGGTTCATTTAAAAAACAACTAACAACTTTCTACCTCTTTTTTAAAATCATTTTTAGCTTTATTGAATTATCTTTCTGTTTTTGCAATACTGAATAAAATTCCAAGTGAGATTAATCTTTGAAGAAATATTTAGTAAATTCACAATTTTATTTTAGATGCATGCGTAATTTCGAATAAAGCAGATATGATAACAACTTTGCATGAAGCAGATGTGTTAATTTTAATTAAGGCAGGTGTGATAACAACTTCAAATAAAGTGGAGGTGATAACAACTTTAAATAAGGAGGATAAGTTAACAACTTTAAATAAGATGGATATATTAACAACTTTAAATAAGCCAGATGTGATAACATCTTTAAAGGGGATGTGGTAACAACTTTAAATAAAGCAGGTGTGATAACAACTTTAATTAACGCAAATGTGATGGCAACTTTAAATAAAGCAGGTTTGCTAATAACATAAATAAAGTGGATGCAGTAATGTTAAATAAAGCAGGTGTGTTAACAACTATAAAAAAATGAATGTGTTAATAATTTTAAATAAAACAGGTGTGATAACAACTTTAAATAAAGTGGATGTGTTAACAATTTTAATTAAAGCAGGTGTGATAATAACTTCAAATAAAGTGGATATGATAACAACTTTATATAAATATGGATATGTTAATATCTTTAAATAAAGGGAATGTGTTAACAACATTAAATAAAGCAGATGTGGTAAAATCTTTAAATAATGTGGATATGTTAACAACTTCAAATGGAACAGGTGTGTTAACAACTTTAAATAAAGTCGATGTGATAAAAACTTTAAATAAAGCAGACATGATAACAACTTTAAATAAAGCAGGTGTGCTAACAGGTAAAATAAAACAGGTGTAATAACAACTTTAAATAAGGTGGATGTGTTAACAACTTTAAGTAAAGCTGGTGTGCTGATGGTTTAAATAAAGGGGAGGTGATAACAACTTTAAATAAAGGGGATGTGTTTCTAGGGATATTTCTCTTAAAATAATATTTCTAAAATGAAACTCATTAATGAATTAATGTTGAAAATTTCATTAAAATTGGATAATTATGTGATTTTTTATAGATGTCTTTAAATCTGTGGATAGATTACCACTTTCATTCCAGTCTTTCTGATAGTCATGAGACAGAGGAACTTGGGGAAGCAGTTTGTTGAATACTCTTGTGGGAACTCTGTTATTATTATAAATGAAAATGAAATATAAAATAGTAAATAAAAAATAATAAAATTTCTCCCAGCATCAGTGGTGTAGCTAAGGGGGGAGGCGGACCGCTCCGGGTGCCAGCACAGGAGGGATGACACAATGTCACCCCCAACAAAATTTTTCAACCAGGCTAAGGTGCCAAAAATAGTCTGAAAACAGTGGTGGAAACACAGGGTTTCGCAGACTGGCATATGACCGCCCAGAAATAATTTATGACCCCCCAGTTTTTTCCCCCCGTCAGAAATTTTCTAATAAATTGTTGGGAAAAATAGCAATGTTTTCAGCCTTTGATTTGAACTGATTTTTTTGTTGTATTGGATTTTGTCTTGGATCATACATGTAAACAGTAATGTACTGGTCAGTAGAGTAAAGTAGAGGTAGAGCATGTATGAAAATTTAGCTACAGCTAACCATTCAGCATAGGGTGAATCGGGGTCATTGGGGTGACATTTGAGCAGACCGCCCAGGGTGATGTTTACTCTAGCTACGCTACTGCCCAGCATGCAAAAGGGACTCTTCCTGCCAGAAATATGAATATCCCAACAAGAGACATGAGATTCATTCTCTTTGCCCAAGAATTGTCGGGATGACAACACATGCTTAAAAACCTTTTGTGATAGGACTTGTGATATTACAGAGTGACTTACTCCCTTTTATAACATGAACCATATCACAATTGTAATGTAAAACACACATGCACACCAATACATAAATAGAATTGTATGAAATTACCATACAATTCACCATGTTTTATTTACTGCTATGTGACATCTGTCCTCCTTTACGACCGCAAATGTTGGACAGTCTCCTCAAAGATGAAGAAGAGACTCAAGGCAACAGAGATGTGGTTCTACAGAAAGATGCTGAGGATATCATGGACCAAGCATGTAAACAACAACAAGGTCTTGGAGAGGATGCAAACAAGGAGGAGTCTTATACTTAACATCAGGAAGAAGCAGCTGAAGTTTCTGGGACACGTAATGAGAAAGGAGGTCCTGGAAAATCTGATACTCACAGGTTGAATAGAAAGAGAGACAAGAGAAAGCAACACATAATATACCTGGTGGGCTTAAGCAAGTGGATGACAGAACGTGGTCTGGGGAGGTGGCAGAAAGATGAAACTTATTGAGAGCCACAAGGGATTGGGGGAAGTGGAGGGCCATGATCACCTACATCTTGAAAGGACATGTCACATAAAAAGAAAGAAAGAAGTAGTGAAAATGATAATACTTTTGATTATTATATATATAATAATGAATAAGGAATTAACTTTTGGGGTAAAGAGCCATAAAAATAAATAAATAAATTTGAAGTCTAATAGCTCATATTAATAATAAAGTGGAGTTATAGTCTTTAGATAAGTGAATAAAATAAGATTTCATATAGGTCTGTAAAAATAAAAATACTTTTGATATCCCGTAATACTTTTGATCCCCCGTAATACTTTTGATACCCCATCATACTGCTATGATTTGTCTTTTCAGCAATTTTCATATAACTAATGTATGTAGTTCAAAATGAATTTTACTTGAAACAAAGGAAAAATTTTAACATATCTTCCAATCTCTATTACACTTATTCTACCATTATTTTTACTGTAAACTTGACCCTACCAAGAAGGAAACTACTCCTAAAATCTATAGTAAAAACTAACACACATTTTCTTTTTCAAATCACCAAATTAAAATGTTGAACAGCCAGCCAATAATCAATGACAAATACACACCTTAAGTCATGTGGTTCCTTTCTTAATTCATTTTTCATTAAAATCCAAAAGGTTTACATTAGGTTAAAAGCATTTTCCTTAGATTTTCACAATATTTTGAAAGTTAAAAAAGAAATTCTTTTGTTATAAATTTACATTATTTTATCTTGTTTAATAATATCAATATATGATTTTTTTTTAAATTTCAAAGTACTTTGCAGAATGGAGAAAACAAGGAAGTTGAATGCAGAATGTGAAACAGTTTTGAAAGCAATTGAAAAATATTTATTTTACAAGAATAAGGTCGTTATCTGCACAAAATATTTGATATTATTTACTGATGTTTTCCTTATTTCTGTAAATATTGTGAAAATTGTTTGGTTGTTTTTTGTTTAATATTTGTTTATTATAAGCTAAGAAAGCTATCAAATTTTGTTTTTAGTGTCTCTAATATAAATGCATGAGGTGTAGTGAATTAATTGATTGTGGCATTTCTAACCATCAGAAAGTGGAAGAAGCAGTTGTGGATCAAGATTAATGTATAAGCAGGAAATGGTAGGCTAAAACCAAAATGATTCTGAAGATTTTTTTAAAAATTTATTCTTCACCTGTTTTTAAAAATGTATTCTTTTAATATTTTTTATGTGCCTTGTCCCTTCAGTATATGTCAATCATGGCTCTCTAAAACCTCCTATTCTTTGTAGATTTAAGCAGTGTTTGTCCCCTATCTCTCCCACTCCCATCCACTTTACACAAGTTTGTTAGGTTACTCACTGCTTCTCTCTGCTCCTCTTGCATTTTTATGCCCTGTGAGTATTAAATTCTCAAAGCTCTCTTTCTTCATTGTTTCCTAGAAATTTCAGCTATCTCTTTCTGATTTTAAGTATAAGTGTTCAGAGTGCAATCATTCTTCATAACTGGAGAAAACTCAAGGTCTTATTGGTAATGATGAAATGACACTAGCTTGGTTTTTGAGGTATTGAAAGTTAAAAGCCAGTTTTTTCCCCATTAGGCTTGGTCAGTGTGAAGATGCCAATCATCTTGATTTTTGTATATATAAGAGAAAAATATAAAAATGAACATTGAAGTCAACACTTAAAGGCAACAGGCTGTTTCATGCTTAATGCAATTATCAGGCCACATGCGTTGTGTTTTTTCTCGACTATTTATATATATGGGTCAGTGGTGCATTGTGATTAGTCTTTTGCATTCCAGGTAATCTATTCTAATGTTCTAACGGTTATTTTGGTGGGAGTGGTTTGTTAATTTGTTTATGTTTTACTTTATTTATTTGGATTAATTTATTTTACTTGTTTTTGCTTATTTATTTTTTATTTTATCTATTTTTATTTTTCAATTTTTAAATAAAATAGTAAAAATTAAACATCCCTAAAAGATAGTGGATTCCCAGCAACACTCACATACACACCACAGAGGACAAAAAAAAGCCAACAGGAAGAGAAACATCATATGGTTCAATCCACTGTACAACAAAAATGTAAAAACAAATGTAGGAAAAATATTCCTCAAACTCTTACACAAACACTTCCCTGAATCAAGCACTCTCCAGAAAATATTCAACAAAACACAGTAAAAATCAGCTACAGTTGCACTGAGAGCATGATACAAATAATAAAAAAGCACAGCAGGACAACTATCAACAAACCACCCAAACAAATTAAACCCACGTGTAACTACAGAATAAAGAACAAATATCACTTAAATGGCAATTGTTTACAAAGCAATGTAATATATCAAGACATGGTAAAATCATTAGATAATGAAGAAAAAATATACATAGGAGTAACTGAAGGACTCTGGAGACAAAGAAACTACACATACAAAACATCTTTCACAAATAGTAAATACATGAACAGCACAATGCTTTCCAAGTATATCTGGAAAATTAAAAACAAAAAGCAAATCACACCAAAAATATCATGGAAAATAAGGAAAAGAACATTAACCTATAACTGCAAACTTTGCTTGAAGGAAAAATAGTGATTATTACCTTCCCAGACCAAAACAAATTACTAAATAAACGATCAGAACTTGTCTCAAAATGCAGACACGAAAACAAATTTTTACTACATTACTTAAAAATCAAAAACTAAAAAGAATAAATAAAAATAAATGAAATAAAATAAATAAGCAAAAACAAGTAAAATAAATTAATCCAAATAAATAAATAAAATAAAATAAATGATAAACAGATTAACAAACCACTCTGACCAAAATAACTATTAGAATAGACTAACCACAATGCACCATTGACCTGTATATATAAACACTCAAGGAAAAACACAATGCATGTGGCCTGATGATTGCATTAAGCATAAAACAGTCTGTCACTGTTGACTTTAATGTTCAATTTTATATATATACATATGCTCTATCTCTGATATTGACCACTTTATCCCATAAATATAGCATACCTTAAAACTATATTTATTCATATATATATATATATATAATCCAAAAGCTTTTTTCTATTGCTTTTTAATGCACAGGATGTGTCAAGAATGGATTCTGAAGTAATCAAAGAAAACAATTTTCAAAAGACATTCTTCTGTACACATTGGCTTATGATGTTTAGGATTTGGAATTATTCTTATTTTCACTGTATACATGTTTTTTGCTTGGCTTCCACATCTGATCTCCATTTAGTCTCAAATTTCTCCATTCCAGGATGGTAAATTCCTCATAAAATGGTATCAATGAAAAGAGTCATTTATTTTTGGTATTCATTTTATTAAGAGTGGCAGCTTGGATTCTAAGAGGCAGTAGGAGGACTGAGGTCAAATGAACGCATGTTGCATGTTGACTCAGCATCCCTCTGGTGGTGATATTAGCCAGTCACAAACCTGCATGTCGATGCTTCAGAATTCTTGAAATCCTCTGTTGACTTCATGCCATTTTGGACTTATATTCAAAACCCAGACAAAGGCAATCCATCACTGTCAGAATGTCCCACCCACGAGGCACTCTGGCCAATCGCTGACCATTCTGGCCCTGGCCCTGGCCCTGGCATTCTATATCATTACCTGCCCTTTTTCTTTTTCACAATACACAGTAATATGTATTTTAAATCATTGCTAAATATGACTTGTAGCTTATTTATCCATCTCTTGCTATGCCTCCAGAACCAGAACCATATTCATGAGTCAAAAGAAATATTAAACAACATAACAAAATATACATTCAGATATATGTTATAACAGCAAATAAACTTTTACAGAAATGTACAACAATATAAAACATGACAATTATCCCTTCACTAACACTCGCATAAATGCATAAGGTGCAATCAGCACCTTCAGATTCTGCCAAGTGTTGGTTTCCTCAGTATCCCACAAAGTCAATTTCTTGAGCTGGGTCATTTCATGCATCTTATTCTAGTGGAGTGCCATTCTTTATAACACCTGTTGCAGAAACACAAAAATGTTCATAGCCATGCATGTAACAGTTACATTTTTCTTTTCTTTTTTTTTTTGTTTGATCTGTCTGCACAAAGGTGCATGGCTGTTTGGAAATGTCTTTCCATTTGCTCTTTGGCCAACCCACAGAATTATTCATTGAATTTTTTCTTTGTATATGTTTTCAGTTCACACTCATGCATCCATGTGTGTGCACGTTATTTAGTTGGGAGTGCCTGCTGACCACTCTGTCCATATCAAACAATTTTTTTAAGGTCTACTGCTTTTATCTCTTAAAATTAATTGTCTCCATTATCCTTAAATGGTAAAATGTAGTTTCGTTTAAAACATTTCTGTGAGTGTGTTAACTAAGTCACTTATATTTTTCTTTTTCCTACTCTTTTCATCTATATTACATGTGACCTTCCTTCCAACACTAGTTGCCTAGTACTCACTCTCCCTACTAGATTTTTGTATGTCTATCATTTTCTTCCTCTTTTCTTTTTCCCTAAATACTGTAAAGGTGAAATGTTAGCTGAATCAGAGTTGCTGCGATTATCATACATCTGTATTTGTAAGGATCATCTACTCTTCTTCGCCCTCATTCTGAGCTTGTATCTACTATTATGATTGCTACTACTATGGTCCTTTCAGAACTCTCATCTGTTGTGTTGTTATCCTGATACCTATCAGAATTCTGTTCCATTTTAGTTACATATACCGCCATATCCTTATTACTATTTGACTCTGAAAAGCTATTTCTGTTTCTACTATTATTTTGGGCCATGTCATTTCCTTTTGCTCTCCTTTGCTGCATTGCAATATGATGTTCCATCATTGAAATATCTGATTCATCTTCCAAATCGTCTCATTGGTATCTCCATTTGTTTTCTATGTACTTGTTTCATTTGTTACCTGAGTTGTTCTCAGATTCATCAGAGAATACCGGGGCTGCTAGGGCTATCCTTTGTAGTAGCCTGCTGCCTACAAAGGTGTTCAGTATGGGCCGTAACTACCGAGCTAGTTAACTGCTTTGATCTTATAAGATACTCAACTGGTATTCTTGACTACTAAATAATATGGCAATACCTCATGTTTAATTTGTCCCACCTATGATGGTTTCTATAATAAACTAAGACTCTGACTTTAAAGTCTACATCATTAGTTGAAATGTTAGACTTTTCTATCTGTTGTTTCCTAGCTTCTTCAAATTATTCCTAACCAGTGTAAATGCATGGTGTTGTTTCTGTAGTGCAATATTGTCATGTTCATCTCCATAGTAAAGATAATGTAGCTTTAAGATGTTATCCAGCATCTCTGTTATAAAGTAGTATGGTGAAAATTTTGTTGACTTGCAAGCATCTGGCTAATATATAAATCCCATGATCTATCATTATTACTAAATTTTTTTATAAAATATCGTGCATCATCCTATGCAACCGTTCTACCTTGCCATTGCTCTGTGGGCGGTAGAACAATGTCGTTGCATTTTGTATGCAGTGAGGGAAAACAAGTTTCATACACATACAAATTTTTAATTTATTGTATTTCAAACTAATGAATAAACATATTTTTCATATAATTAACTGTACACAAAATCCTTAATAACTAAATATGCATAGAAAACAGAAAATGTTTTGATTTAATAAAAATAAATCCCATTTATCCCTTTTAATGGGTAAAAAAGTATTTGTACAATACAAAAAAGAATACATAATCTTCAGTTAATACTTTGTAGAATAGCCATTATTCACTTATATAGCAACCAACCTCTTCTTGTAGTTCACAATTAAAGATTTGTAAATTTTAGTTGGTATTTTGTTTCATTCTATTTCGTGTATGGTCTTCAGATCCAGGATGTTTGTTGGTGCTCTCGATTGAATTTGAATTTTCAAATAATACCCCAGATTCTCAATTGGGTTTAAATCTGAGAACTGACTTGGCCATTTTCAGGATATTTACATTATTTTCAGCAAGCCATTTCTTCACAGATTTTGCAGTGTGCTTAGGATTATTATCTTGTTGGGAGATTAGGAGGAAATTAAAGATTTTCAACCAAAATCATTAAATTTGCTTCAAAAATATTTTGATATGCAGTGGCATTCATTCTACCATCTATTACTGATATGTTGCCTGTACCTTTTGCAGAAAAACATCCTCAAACCATGATGCTGCCACCACTGAATTTCACTGTTGGAACTGTATTCTTTTGTTTGAAGGCATTGCCATCTTTCCTCCATACATGATTTCTAGAATTACATTCAAACAACTCAATTTTGGCTTTGTCTGTCCATAATACTCTTTCCCAATACAATATTTCCTTATACTTCTGTTCACAAATGAATTCCAGCCTGGTATCTCTGTGTCTTTTCAATAGCAGTGGGCTTTTTCAAGGTGAGTGTGACTTTAGATTGTTCCTATGAATTTCATTGCTTATTGTTTGTTTAGTAACACAGATTCCTGATGAAAGCAAATCATCCTGCAACTCTTGATGAGTAACCATTGGATTTTGTTTAATTTGACACAATCTTCCATGGAGCACCTGTTCTTCTTTGGTTTTCAATAGTTTTGAGTTATTTATACCTTGCAATGAATGAATTAATGGTAGTAAATAGAATATTCAGGTTGTCTGTAACTTTTTCTTTTTCAAAATACATAGTAATATGTATTTTAAATCATTGCTAAATGTGACTTGTAGCTTATTCATCCATCTCTAGCTATGCCACCAGAACCAGCGCCATATACATGAGTCAAAAGAAATATTATACAACATAAAAAACATACAATCTGACATATGGTTTAACAACAAATAAACTTTTACAGAAATGTACAACAATATACAGTATGACCATTATCCCTTTACCAACACTCGCATAAATGCATAAGGTGTAAACACCACCATTTTGGCTGTGGCCTTTGCGTTCCATAGCAGGGCATTTGGTCTTCAACTTTAAGGGAAGCTAGTTTTCAGTTGATCTTTTTCTTTGACCACATTTTGTTCTTTATCTTCTTCCAACTTTGGAATACAGGAATTCTATATTCTTTTGTTGTCCATTCAGAAAACCTGTCCTCTATATTGAAATCAGATATTCTTCATGGTACCTTCAATTATCATTTGATTGGCATGTTCAAGGACTTGATATATGGCAACTTTGTCTTTCCATCTGATGTCTAAGATTGAATGTAGCTTAGATTGATTGAATCTTCAAAGGTTTTTGGTGTTATGATGATAGAGTCCACAATGTCTGTCAGAAAATACATTCCCAAATATGATCTCACATCATCAGAGGATGTCTGATGCTCCAGTCTGGGTGGCAACAAATTGTTTGATTTTTTTTTTTTTTGACCTGGTAACAACTTCTCAAACACTGATTTAATTTTTCTTGCAAACATCAATTCTGCTGGTGACATGCCTGATGGCATATTGGGATTCAGTGATATCATCTTGAGAATTTTTGTAGTGCTTCTTCATTCACTTTTTCATTACTTGCTTTTTTACAAGCTCTCTTAAAAGTACCCACAAACTGTTCAGCTTGTCTGCTTGATATTGGGTGATATGATAAGGTAGAAATATGTTCAATAGAGAACATTTTACAAAAGTTTTTAAATTCATAAGCAGTGAATTGTGTACTGTTATCCAAGACTATGTCATCTGAAATGCTATATCTTGCAAACAGTTCATGTAAAAAATTCACTGTAACCAAGAAATTGACTTTTGGTGGCACTTAGAAATTTCAGGCCACTTAGTAAATCTATCCCCTATCACAAGATAATGTGATCCATTTATTGGACCTGGAAAATTTATGTGCAGTCTTGACCAAGGAATATCTGTCTTTGGCCAAAGTTGTAATTTTTTGGTAGGTTAGTTTGCTGCAAGAGCACAATTTCTTCAGGCTTTTACTAGTTTTTCAATGTCTTCATCCATTTTGGTCCAGTATACATAACTTCTCATAAGAGATTTCATCGACGAAATTCCTGGATGTCCACTATGAAATTTATTTAATATCTGCTTTTGTAATATGATAGGTATTACTACTCTTTATGCAAACATCAGTATTCCTTCATATAGTGAATAAGTGTTCAAGTATGAATTGCGTTCTAAAAATCAACTATCCTTCTTAATTTCTTTTAGTGTTTTTTTTTTTTCCAAAATAAAAATGTCTTGTTCTGCTTTTACTTTTATTTCTTCCAGGGTAACTGATAGTTTGGATACTACATTGCATAATATATTTTTAATTTCTATTTCACTTTTTAATGCTACAATAACAGTGTCCTCAAATGGTTCAGTATTTTTGGTATCAATATTGGTAACCCATCATATTTTAATTTTTTGGACAGTTGGTATTCCACCCTGAAATCATAATTTAATAAGATGATACCCAAGCATTGTAGTCTATTTGCTTTATGCATAAGAATTCCTTCTTTTGAACCATCAATTGACAATAGAGCTCGATGATCCATCATAACCAAAAACTCCTGTGTATAAATTTGTGAAATTTTTTACTTCAAATACTATTGCTAACATCTCTTATTTGATCTGGCTATAGTTTTTTTTCTGCCAGTAGTAGCAAAAGCAAGGCATGTGTGACAGCTTTCATGTTACCACCATGAATATTTATGTAGAATTACTGCTCTTATACCATAGTCACTAGTATCTGAAGCCAATAAGATTTCTGCTTTGGGATTATAGTGTACTAATGATAAGTCTGACATTAGTATTTTCTTGATTTCTGTAGTGATACTAGCAAATTAGTATGCATAATTTGCATAAGCATAAGTGAACACTCATATAAAGTGGTCACTGAGAATAATGAAGTGGAAGTACGAGTTTAGCGGCTGATTAGTGCTAACTTCAACTTCACAACAATGGTGTCGCCGATAGGATATCAATTGTCTCTAGAAGATCCAGATTTTGTGGATACATGGATTCGTTGTTTCTCTGCCGCTGCGAGAACAAAAAAGTTGAAAGACAACAAGGAAAAGGGAGGCGAAAATGAAATCACGGATTTATTTTTGGCTACAGCTGGATGCGAGGCGGTAATGAAAGTCTCCACCATGGCATATCCCTTAAATTTGGAAGACCTGACTTTCGAAAAAATAAGTCAGATTATTAGAAGAAATATGAGACCCAAGAAAAGGATGGTAGTGGCAGAAAGAATGAAATTCATGTCGATGAAACAAGAAATTGATGAACCAATTATAAAATATCTACACCATCTAAGAAATGTGAGTAGATATTGTGAATTTGAAAAACTTGGACAAGACGAACAGACTATTGAAGAGGACTTGATTCAATTAAGATTAATTGAAGGTATGTGCAATGCATCACACCGATATAAAATAATGGAACAATTACAAATAGGAAATATGTCTTTAAATACATGTATTGACTTTATTCAGCAACAAGAACTAATACAGAAATACAACCATCATAAAAGTCAGACCGGCGAACAAATATTTGCTGATACATACATGTTTAAAGAAGATAAAAAAGTGTTCATATTGTGGATGTGAACACGAAATAAAAAAGGAAAAATGTCCTGCATTTGGAAAAACTTGTAATAATTGCTTAAAAAAGAACCACTTTCAAGCAGTGTGTAAATTAAAAAAGAAAAATGTTGAAAGAATTGAAGAAAACGACACCAATAGGGAAGTTTTTACATTAAAAAATAAGAGTATAAAAAAAATTGAACATAAAAAAGACATTATAATAAAGGTCAAAATTAATAACTGCAATTTAGATATGCAAATGCATACTGGGAGTGAAGTAACACTCATACCAAAAAATTTTTGGGAACGCATTGGTAAGCCACCTTTACGAAAAAGCAGTTTACAACTCCGCCAATTTGATGGGTTGGTTATAAAAACATTAGGATACTTTGAAGGTTCCTTAGAGTTAAAAGACAAATTTGAAGTAATACCTATAGTTGTTACAAGTTGCGAAAAGAACCACAGACTTATTGGAAATGACGTGCTTAACATAAATTCTACCAAGTTAATTAATGAAATAAAAATGGAAAAAACTGGAAAGTTAAAAACTCTGAAGCAAGTTTAAAAGTAAAAGAAAATGTTTCCCCCTCTTATTATGAGGCACAAAAATTACCAGTACATTTATTGCCATTAGTAGTGACAAAACTACGTAAATTAGTAGAACAAGTCCTTCTTGAACATGTTCCGCCTGGAGGTAGCAAGTGGGCATCACCGATTGTAGTGTTGAGGAAAACAGATGGCAATTTACGTATTTGTGGAGATTACAAAATAGGAGTAAATCACAGGATATGCTCGGATTCATATCCCATACCCAATGTTGAACTTGCATTACATGCACTGGCAGGGATGACTGTGTTATAAAATACAATAAGACATATCTCGGCTGATTTACAGGCAAATACTCAAGAGCGAGAGCCGAATGTGAATAGGACAAAGCCCCGTCACAAAATGACAATTATCTTCATTTACAAATGTTCCTGACACATGAGTTCCGGTCAAAAAATAAAATAATAATTAAAGTGTTCTATTTTTTGTCCAATAAAAATGCTTCCCTCCTAATTATACTCGCTTCGTTTCTCGAGCCTGTTAAGCCTTAAAAAAAACGCTATAAAAGGGGTCACACGGCAGTCAACAGGTGGCCACGCCGAGCGGTCAGCAGCTGACAGCAGGAGAGCATCAACTACCGTCAACATGTGTGAACTACTATGAGAGATCGACCTAGATCTGAAGCCGGCTTATGAACTTTTCCACAAGGTAGCTGTCCCAAACCCTCACGTTCCTGTTGAAATAAACCACGTAAATCTATTTCTGCTGTTGTCGTATTTCTTTCTTGAAACCATACGCTTGTCTATAACAACCGTTTTTTCAAAAATAGATTTAAAAATGGCATACCACCAAATACCAATAGACGAGAACTTTAAAGAAGTAACCACGATAAATACTCCAATAGGTTTATTAAGATGGAAAAGGATGCCATATGGAATAAAAACCGCAAGCGCCATATTTCAAAGGGCCATTGAACAGGTTTTAAGAAATGTACAAAATATGATTTGTTACCAAGACGACATATGCATAGGAGCTACTAATGAAAAGGAATTAAAAGAAAAAACTGATTTAGTCTTGAATAGATTAAGAAATGCTGGAATGACAATAAATGAGAAAAAATGTATAAGCAATTCTAACAAAATATCTTTTTTAGGTTATTCCATTTCGAAAGAAGGTATATCACCAGACCAAGCCTTGATAGAAAAAATACTAAAAGTAGCTACACCTACAAATAAAAAAGAATTGGAGTCTTTTTTGGGATTGGTAAATTTTTACAGGCGATACTTACCAAAATACACGGACTTGATGGAACCATTTGCAAATTTAAGAAAAAAGAATGTGGAATTTATGTGGTCAGACGAACAGCAAAAAGCTTTTGAAAGATTAAAAGAAATTATGTCAAAGAAACCTGTAGTGAAAATTTTTGATCCAAAAAAGGACATAACACTCACTACAGATGCAAGTGAACATTCAATATCAGGAATATTATCACAAGAAGGACATCAGATAATGTATTTATCAAGAAGATTAACGAACACTGAATTCAATTACTCGAACATAGAGAAAGAAGCATTGGCTATCGTGTGGACGACTACCAGAGCCTGACAATTTTTAATTGGGAAAAAATTTCTGTTAAGAAGTGATCATAGACCATTAGAGTTTATATTTAACCCAAGGAAAGAATTACCCAAAGTCACGACATCAAGGATTCTACGATGGGCGATAAGATTGATGGCGTTTGACTTTGATATAGAGTATGTCAAAGGAAATTCAATTCCACATGTGGATGCACTATCAAGTTTGAGGTTCTACAAGGAGTCAAAAGATAAAATAGAGGAAGAATTTGAAGATTCATTCCTACACTTGATAGAGACTGATGTTTTGTCTTTAGACAGAATAGCTGCGGAAACGAGACATGATCCGGTGCTAAGTAGGATAGTATCAAGAATAAGGAAAAATTTGTGGGGAAATTGTTCTAGGGCGGAAAAACCCTATAAAGAAATAAGACACAAATTAACAATAGAACATGGAGTGATTTGCAATGGGGACCTGGTAGTTCCCCCAGAAACACAAAGAAAACCAATAATAGAAAGTGTACATGATGATATACACTGTGGAGTAGCGACCACACAAAAAAGGATAAAATTAGAAACTTGGTGGCCGGGATATTCAAGAGACATTGAGGAATATGTAAAAAGGTGCAAAAAATCTAAAGAATTAAGAAACTTTACACAAACCAAATTACATTCGTGGCCCAAAGAAGTGGATCCATGGAGTCGTGTGCATATGGATCATGCATACATTAATGGAGTGGGACTCTTATTAATACTAGTAGACTCCTTTTCAGGTTGGCCTGAAATAATCCGGGTTACAAACAAGAAAAGTTCTACTATAAAGCAGATTCTAAGAGTCATATTTTCCAGAAATGGCGTACCAAAAACCTTGGTATCTGATAATGCACCAGAATTTTGTGATGAAGAATTTAATGTATGGTTAGAAAAAATAGAGTGTAAACCATATAAGACACCTCTTTATCACCCTCAATTGAACGGACTAGCAGAAAGAATGGTGCAGACCATAAAAAAGGGACTAAAAGCATGCTCTCAGCAAAAAGAAAAAGTAGAAGTTTTTCTACCAAGGCTGCTTTTAAGTTATCGTACGATACCACATGCGGGAAGACTAGAAAGCCCATCAGCTTTAATGGGAAGACAGATTAGAGCTCCGCTAACGATATCATATTCTACAAATGAAAAAATGTGGTACAAAAAGAACAAAGATGCAGATCCGGAAGGAGCAGAATTTATAATGCAAAAATACAATACAGCTATAATAAATAGAGAAAATGGCGATAGTGTGTTAGCCCATGCTGACCAAATAAAGACCCAGGGTAAAGAGGAAGAACAAAACAATGAAGAAATGTCTTCAATTCTATCTGATAATGAGTTGGTAGAACAACCATTACAGAAGGAAACTTCAGAAGACAAAATAATGCAGGATCAAGAGGGCCAGAATGAGTCTGAAAGTTCGGACGAAGACCAGATTATGCAAGAAAACACATATGACTACAGCCTAGCGCGGGACAGATCTAGGTCTCCCAGGGAAAGAAATACGGGAGAGAGAGAAATAGAGCAGAGTGATGAAAATAGCAGGAGATGGAGTACAACATCTATGAGAGGAATAAATCCCTTAAGGTTCAGGGAGATGTAGTGATACTAGCAAATTAGTATGCATAATTTGCATAAGCATAAGTGAACACTCATATAAGTGGTCACTGAGAATAACGAAATGGAAGTACGAGTTTAGCGGCTGATTAGTGCTAACTTCAACTTCACAACAATTTCTTTAAACATCTTCTGACACTAAACACTAGTTCCACTTTGTCTTTTTTAAGCAAATTGTTCAGTGGATGTCTCAAATTCTGCATAGATTTAATATAGATTTAATAATAGTTTTCTAGTCCCAAAAATGCTTATAACCTAGTAACATTTGTTGGAGGAGGCATATTCTTAATTGCACTTACCCTTTGATGGACAATGCCCTGTCAGCTGGGGCTTCAGAATATGCCACCTGCACCTCTGCAGAGGGGTAAGCTTCCCCCAATAAGGTCACCTGTTTGATAAGGGTAGTGACCTGTAGTGTCTTGGGATGAGATCCTGGTGGTTGAGTGCTTCAGTAGTCAGGGTTAGTTAATTCTGATTCCCAGCACACCACTTTAGCACTTACTTTCACTAGATGGGTGATCAGAGAGGCCCAATCTGATCATTTGGCTGGTCATGACAAGCCCTAGCACCTTAACTAAATACAATACCCCAAATGTACACAAGTATAAAATACCACCTTTATCCAATTTATAGGTGTTAAAAGGCAATGACTGAAAGTGAATCGGTTCAAAGAGATCTAGACTTAGACATGGCTATGAACATGCCAGCTTGTACACTTTTTGGAAAGTGCAACAAATGATTTAATGGGTGCTTAGAGATTCTTTCAAATACAAGTATACTGGTTTGGGTAAGCCTGACCTGTCAAGGCGACTGGGTGTCTTCCTTGACACATCCCAATTTTGGGCTCAATAGAGGGTGGGGAGGACAGGCAGTGAATCTTAATGCACAAAAATTATGAATAATCAAAATAAAAAGCCCAAAAGATGTCTTTGAGACATTGATTCTGAAAAATAAATTAATATGGAATTTCCAAGATTTTTTTTTTTTTTAGCCCATGTTCCTAGAAGAAACTCTGCTGGCAAAACTTTCCTTTTTCTTGATTGAAAAGGTACTATCCAGTAGAATTATTCCTAAAAGAGTTAGAAAGTTGAATGATGGCAATTTGCTGGTTGAGGTGGAACATAGGAAACATGCAGAAAATATAATAAGGATGAATACCTTTCATAATATAAAAATTAAAACCTCCCCTCATGCAAGACAAAATACTTCTAAGGGAGTTATTAGAAGTAAAGAGTTGTCTCTCACCACACCTGAGGAAATTACATCTGCCTTAGGAAGCTAAGGGGTTATAGAATCTCAATTAAAATAAAAGAGGAAACAGTTATGACTGATACATATATCCTTACTTTTGACACACCTGAAATCCTCACCAAATAAAAATAGGGTAAAATATTGAGCCAGTGGAATGATTTATTCCTACTTCAATAAGATGCATTAGGTGTTGAAAATTTGGACATCATAGGGATAGCTGCAGAAGTCATCCAACATGTAGAAAATGTGACCAAAGGGATTCAGACCATTCTGAAGAAGAATGCCATAATGAAATAAGACATTATAACTGTCAGGAAAGCCATCCGACATATTCAAGAACATGCAATTTCTGGAAAAAGGAAAGGGAAACTGTTGAAGTAAAATGTAAAAGAATCATCTCATTTTCAGAAGCAAGACAAGTAGTAGAAGGTTACATGAAAGGCCCTTCATATGCAAAAATAATGGAAAATAAGACCACTCATAATACCGGTCAGCTTGACAAATATAGAGACCCTCATTGAGAAGCTAGTACATTTGGGACCAAATGATTGGCCCAAATTTCAAGCATATCTAAAAATTTTATATTTTAAGGAAATGGTGCAGGCTGAACTGCAAAAGTACAATGAAAAACTCAAATAATAAATAAAGAAAGAAAAACCAAATAGCAAAATGACAGCTCAAACACAAACTACTCTTACCAAAAATACCAAATCTACTATTAAACAAAAGTCACAGGAATCTCCTATCCATCCATCAAAAACCAGAAAAGACAGACTGAAAAGCTTATCTCCTAAAAGAACAGAATCAGCCAAATAAAAGCCAGAAATCCTTAACAACCAAATTCTTAGGCAAAACTAATTTGACAAATTAGAAAAAAATGGAGGTGGAAATCCAGAAACTTCAAATGGCTAAAATGTCCAAAATGAAAATCTTGGAAAAAAGAAATCAAAACCACATAAACTAAAGACTAAAAACATTTAATTAACTATGGATAAGATAATTCAATGGAACTCTCATGGAATAAAGACAAATATAAACTGTTTCTGTTAATATCAGACCTATCACCAGCAGTTGTTTACCTTCAGGAAACATTCCTTAAACAAGGTGACAAAATGAATATAAAAGAATACCAGCAATACAACCATACATATGACACTGGACTTTGTGCATCTGGAGGTACATTTATCCTCATTAGGAATGCTGTACCCCAAACTAAAAAAAATTTGACAACTACTTTACTAGTGACTGCTGTTAAAGTGACCCTACATAGGTCAACAAACATTTGATTGGTATATATCCCACTTACTGAACAAATAATTGAAGCCTAAATTCAGGAAATTATAACACCAGCAGTCTTTATGATACTAGGGTATTGCAACTGTCATAGTACTATATGGGACTGTAAAGACACAAACTGAAAGGGAAGGACCGTAGAAAAAACTATAAACAACAATCATTGATGTATTTATAACCATAAAACTCCAATCTACATAAATCCATTTACCAGCAGCTATCCTGCAATAGATTTATCCATATGTGATCCATCAATCTATATGGATTTCTCTTGGATGGATCTGGCAGATACATGCAATAGTGATCACTTGTCAATTGTTCTGCAAAATTCAGAACATAATGATAAATATTCTCTCCATTGGAAATTAGGTGGAGTGAACTGGGAAGAATTTAAAATCCAATGTTCTAATAAACTATCTAAAGGTAAATGCATCAAGCACTTAGGACAGTTTACAGAAATCCTTATATTTATAGCAAAGTAATGCATTTCAAAAATTTCAGTACAAAAAAACATAATAGACTTTGGTTCAATGGTGAATGTAAGGAAGCTATCAGGTTCACATGAAAAGCTTTGAGAGATTTCAACAAACAGATTCCAACCTCTAATTTGCTAAAATTTAAGCAACTTCGAGCAAAAGTGCAGAAAATAATTAAAGAAAGCAAAAAACAATGTCAGAAAAAACTACTTAATTCTGCCACAAAAACAAAATCTGTATGGGATATTATAAGGGAAATAGCTGTTAAACATCATATTAATACTATAAAACATCCCTCAATAAATAACTGTAAAATAACCAGCAAAATGGATATCGCTGATCAATTAGTCAAAACAATCTCCAAAAACTCATCTGCTAAGAATGGTAGCCGACAATTTTTGAAGTTCAAACAAAAAAATCAAATCAAATAATGCTGAAGTCAGAACTTACCATTTACTATAGAGGAACTAAATGAATCTTTAAAAAAGCCACAATACATTTGATGGATCTGGTTGACAACAATGATTGTTAGTAATTTGTCCTAGGTACTTGATTTTAGGCAAAAACAATTTGCACTTTTCTTCACTGAATTTGAGTTTGTACACTCAAATTTTTTCAAAATACCTGATATGTTGTTCCTTAGATACACTTTTAATTAATATATCATCCAGATAAGCAACTGTGAAATCACAATTTGCAGGCATAGTATCCATAACTTGTTGAAATATAGCTAAAGACACTTTTACCCCAAAAGTAAGTCGGTTGAACTTACACAATCCTTTATGTGTATTTATAGTTATTAACTCTGAACAGTCTTCTTCAACCTGTATTTGCAATTACGCTTCAGAAAGATCCAGCTTCAGAAAAGTTTTCCAACATTTAAATTTGCAAAAATTTCCTCTGTACTTGTTAATGGGTAGTTATGGATTTCTAAACATTTGTTTAACCCTGTTGAAATATCAGCACAAACATAAATTTCATTATTATTTTTCTTTATATACACTACTGGTGTACCCATTTTGAATGGTCAATCATCTCAAATACACATATTTTCTTGTAATCCTTTGTTAACTTGATCCAATGCCATCAATGGTGCACTACGTTTCAGTTTAAATACTGGCGTCGACCCTTTTTTCACTTGAATTTGAAACACCAACCCAACTTGTCCAACAGAACATTCGGAAAACATTTTTTCAATTCTTCCTTTAAATTTTACTTGTTATTTTTTTTTAAACTATCCGCTTGTCCACTTACATTTTTGCAATAAATATTTATAGGTAAATCCCACAACTCAAATAATTCCATCCAGTCACTACTGAATAAATTTGTAGTATTTTTTTAACACATAAGCCTTGGCTTTTATGCATTTGTTATGAAATGAAACATTACAAGTCATTTCAACAATAAAATATAATTTCTTGCCCAACACACCATATGTGATTAAGTTCTTTTTAATATATGTTTTTCATTTGCTTTCCATGTGGCTTTGTTGATTATTGTGATATCACTACCAGTGTCTAGTTGCGTTTTTTGCATCCACATTATTAATTTTCACAAATATAAATTTTCTTTGGTTTTCTGTAATTATTTTTCCTGTTGCAATGCTGTGTACAAAATCTTTTCTGTGAGAACTTTTCCTTGCTGTTATATAAAGTGTAGGGTAGTGAGAGAAAGGAATGATGAGAATTAGAGTGAAACAACATTTATTGTTGGTAGAGAGTACTGGTGTACACGTAGTGTTGGGAGTTGAACTATTTCTTATGCCAATGTGGTGCAGGATATGGTTGGTTGATGGAGGTCACAATTGTAGGTCGTCTTGTTGGTTGGTCGGCCTGTTGTGTTGAAACAGAATATTGTTGGATTGGCATGGTCTTGGTAGCCCTGTTCTGTGGAACAGAGACTGTTGGTGTCAACTGTGAAGAGAAAGCCTTGGAAACAAGTCAAGGTAGACCTGTTCTGTGGAGAGGATGTTGCTGGGGTCGACTGTGAAGGGAATGCCTTGTAAATGAATTGAGGTAGACTGAGGTGACAGCAGGTGTTGAGAGGCCAGTTCTGTGGAAAAGGGAATGCCTTATAAATGAGTTGAGGTAGAGCTCTTCTGTGGAATGGAGGTTGCTGCGTTGACTGTGAAGGGAATGCCTTGTAAACAAATCAAGGTAGAGCTGTTCTTCCAGACTCTCTCTTTTTTTTCTATCCCCTTGTTCAGACACTTTTTATTTTTTACTTTGCACTTGTCCAAAATGTCTCTCTCTCTCTTTTGTCTTTCCTTTGGTCCAGACTCTTTTTTTTTCTTTCCTCTTTGCTAGGGCTCTTGTCCCCTATTCTGCCATTCATTTGCTCAAGCTAATCAGGTAAATAGATTGTTGTCTTCTCACGTGCCCTCAATATGACTCATGAGGGTTAATTTTTCCAAGCCCTCTGTTGTGGAGTAAAGATTACACCCCCAGTGACTCTATGAACTTGTCCAATACTATAAAGATTTCTGTGGTAAGAGTAGTCATATTGGAGTCAGTCATCATGCTAACTATACAAGCATTATGGCAATAGTATTATGTAGAGAGAATGTCATGCTTTATATTCAGTGGGTGCCAATACTGTTCAACCTGATACAAGATGGTCAATTGTTTCTGGATATTTATCACAGAATCTGCATTTTGGATTAACACAATTTTTTAGTATATATGCTTGGTAATTTCTAGTTAGTAAGCTTTTAAACCTGCACTACATAGCCACTAATGGGTACAGAGTTTATCTACATCAACTTGTTTGGTACAGGCAGACTATTGACCATGAAGTGGTTTATCTTGCCATTGTTTTATTATCATTATTATTATTATTATTATTATTATCTGTTGATCTGGAAAAATGCATAATGTGTATCTATAAAAGGCAGGATGTGTGTGTGTGTGTGTGTGTGTGTGTGTGTGTGTGTGTGTGTGTGTGTGTGTAACGAATGCACAGCCGCAATTTTCGACGGATTTGCACCAAAATTTACATGCACATGCTCCAAGTTAGTGGAAATGCAAAGACCGACTTTGCATTTCCCAACTCCCATTGATAGTGGAAATAATCGATTTTTTCATGCTTCTACAGCACTTTTCATATAGTTTGCGGCCATTTTGTTCTGGCCAGAGTGAGAGGCAATAGCTGGCTGCCACGAATAGGCAGGAAGATTCTAGTGGCCAGCATGAGAGCCAACAGCTAACTGATACGAATGTTAAATAGCAAGCTAGCATGCACAAAAAATCAATAGCTGCATTTGTCACAAGTGGGAAAAATTTAAATCTGCATGGCACTTTACTCCAATTGGCTCATTCGCTTGCTTAAACTCAATGTTGATTCTGATTTCACAGAACTGGGTTGGGTGTGAAAAAGTATTTGTTGTTAACTTTCTTTTTTCATTCAGTTTTTCCAATTACGAGTCCATTTTTAAAGCTGATCGTTTTGCGTTCATTCTGTTTAGTTCTTTTTTCATAACAGATTTAATGTTTAGTATAGAACTTAGAAAAAATTTGCAGTGTGAGATAGGCAAGAAGTAAGGCATGTAGCAACATCAGCATGGCAAAGAGCACTCCTTTAAAGGCAAGGGAGGGCAAAAATATTTTAAGTCAAGTGATAGCGATTGCTGTATGTCATATGATTTTTGAATCAAGCATGGGCAATGCCAGGCCGTGCTGCTAGTTCAGTATAATTCTAAAGAATGCTGGAAAATTGTTGGTGTACTGGTATCAATTTGATTGCGTGTTCTCAGCTGTGCAGCTCTACTGTTGAAGTATTTATTTATTAATAAGTACTTCATATTTATAGCTGTCCACTTTTTACTTTGATTATCCAAGTGTCAATGCTTTTGTTTAGTAGTATTTCTATTTTTAACTCTGTCTTATATAACAGACACCAGAAAAATCATTGGACATATAGCTTCAATTATTGCATTATAAAAGTGTCAGAGTTAACTCCTCCTTAATTGTCCAAATATTTCACTACGGCATGCTCTCCCTACACTATAAATACTGGGCAATTTATTGCCTTGTTCTCTTTCTACTTTGCATTTCAGTGGACACATTTAAAAATGTGATCTCACAGAGATCCACGTTTTTGTCCACTTGTGGGAAAATGCCATGGAACACACATACACATATGCATGAACTTTTGCCAATATACAAACTCTTTACATTCACACACAAACCCAAATGTTAATCTCTTTGTATATATATATATATATATATATATATATATATATTTATATTATATATATTTTATCAGTTTTGTTTTTTTTCTTTACATCTTCGGTTGGACTCAACTTGAGTCTGCATTGTTCTTTTAGTTGGACCTTCTAGCAGGAATAAACAGCACATGTTCCTAATTCAACAACATGTAATTCCACATGGTCCTCTACAAAAGCACCAAAAACTTTGAAGTCAAGCTGAAAAAAAAAATGTCTGGTAGAATATTTGATTCACTTTGCTTCTGGGATAAAAACGCAGTTGGGTTTGCTAAATATATGTGGGTCATCTTGTTAGTATCCCCTGATGGTACAGATATTTACCCACAAACATTTAAAATAAAGGTATAAAAATGGAAACATCAAAAGAAGAGTATTTACATTAGTCGGACTATTGTCCTCATCTTTGTTGCCATATTTGTCACAACATTTCGGCCATTGTACGCTCTGGCCTTTTTCAGGTGGTTGGAATTTCGAACTGAACCCTTCATTTCGATCACTGGGGTAGACTGTTCTAGTTCCACATGCCATGTTTGATGGATGTCAGTTATCTCCTGCCAATTTTCCCTCTAAAAGTTCTCCACTGCCTTAACCAGGTATTGAACTCACACTCTTTGGGTCTGTTACTGGATCTAACCAACACCTTTATCCACTGTGCCATGTATCCTTGATGAATTTCTGCGTATTATAAACCTAATGTTTTCAGCAACCATAGTTTTTACCAGTGCTCATATTGCAATTTTGCTGTTATCATTGCATGTTTTTACCAGAGCTCATATTGCAACTTTGTTATCATTGCTTTTCTCTTTCACTCCTTATTACTGGTTCCCATATTGTATTTATTTCTATGCTTGGTCGGCTCAGGAGATTTTTGTGGCCTAGCATATGTGCTGATTCCTTGTTTATGAATTTTCAAATGGTGTTTCCTGTCTATGATCTCAACATGATCCCACAGGGGACGGTGATCTCCCTTCTCTCTCCATATGTGATCAGCCATGCCTGATTTTTCTACTTCCCCTCGCGTTACAGCTTTCTGGTGTTCTTGAAGCCTTACCTTGAGGGGGCGGCCTGTCTCTCCTTTATATTTCTTTCCGCAGCTGCACGGGATAGCGTACACACAGTCTTTAGTCATGTTCTCCTCTATGGGGGGTCTCACTCGAAAGAGATATCTGCAAAGTGTTGTCTCGCTTTTGAACCTAAAGGAGAGACAGGCCACCCCCTCAAGGCAGTGGAGAACTTTCAGAGCGAAAATTAGCAGGAGATAACTGATAACTGACATCCATCAAACATGGCACGTGGAACTAGAACAGTCTACCACAGTGATCGAAATAAAGGGTTCAGTTCGAAATTCCAACCACCTGAAGTAGGCCGGAGCATACAACGGCCAAAACGTTGTGACAAATATGGCAACAAAGATGAGGACAATAGTCTGACTAATGTAAATATTGTACATAATACCTCATCTCAGAAATATAGACAAACATAAATGAAGTTTTTATTTTTATAGAAAGTGAAAATTCTTATAAAGTGTAGAAATATGTTACCTGCCTCCTCTCCTACACTGAAAATATTATAATAATGGATATTATAAAAGCTGTCTTTACTCACAAGTATAATATGTCATATATAAGATGGTGCATTTTACTAATACATCAGGAAGGCCTTCTCTTTGTAGAATCTACCTCAAAAACTGTTTTCTGTACAGACTGAGTTTTACTGTCTGGCCATTATAGATCACATGACTAGCAAAGTATGGTTTATAGTAATCAGGGAAGCAGAAAGGATATTAACCCAACAGTGACATTGTCAAGTAAAGTGCATCATGATGGCATCACAAGATGTGAAATCTTTACTGAGCATTTTTAAAAGAGAGCTCTTGTTCTAAGACATTGAATCTAAACTTGTGATTCATTCTTGCTAGACTAGACTAAACTTAATTGATAACTTTCAGAGAAATTTTTGTAATATAATTGGCTAAATTGTCAGATTTCATGAATTTCAAATCTGATTTATTTTTTTATTTTTTTGTTTTGATGTTTTATTAGATGTTATTTCACTAGAATTCCTTATACAGACAGAATTACACTTTGAAACACAATGTCTGTCATTACATTAGAGTTTAAAACAAATTCCTTTTTATAAATAGAAGTGTTTCTAAAATTGAAACTGTAATAAAAATAAATGAATGATCTTTTTTTCTTTGTAGTAGTTTTCTTCTTTTCCATTCTTAATTTATTAAATCAAAAAAGAAGCCTTCTATACAATCCCTATTTTCTTTACCTGGTTGTAATTGCAGTATACCTTTCTGTTTCCATACCTGGCTGAATACATATTCACAGTCTTTGTTTACTCTCACCTGGACATAATTTTATTATCCTTATGATCTTCCTTTTCTCTTTCCTTATTGTTATTGCAATATAATGTTAATCTTCATTTTCTCTTACATGGTAGGAATTGTAGCATACAGGTGACTGATTAGAAATATTGTGTAATACTGTCATTCACTCTTCATGTCATGCCACAGTATAAGTCCTATAACCCATTAGGATTGTAGGGCACCACAAGGTAACCTACATCTTTCTTCAGACTGGTTTTGAATTCAGGGCTTTCTTTCTCCTAGACTGGTTGTCACCCAAGGCTAGTGTTATAATCTTCCTAAAACCAGATTCATGTTACACAAATTCCCACCACTGGCCAGATGTGAATGCTCTGAAACCTAAGACTGAACTCTGTCAATGGTGCATTGATTCTGCACATAGCTTCCATTTTTACTCAGACACTCAAAGAAAAATACAATCCAGAATTTCCACCCAATAGCACCCACTCTCACCTAAAGAAACAAAATAAAAATTGGAGCTGATTTGAGCCTAAGAAAAGGAAGTAAAAGCTCATCAAAGGGATATCTTTGTCAGTCAGATGGCACAACAGCCAAGATTCACAATGCCTGTTTGAACATGACCTCCCATTTCCAAAGACAACTCATCAAAGGCCGTCACCACAGTAAGTCACAACTCACCCTCCCTCTCTTACTGTATGCCTCCCCAAACGACTTTTACAATTCTACTTATCTCTGTGACTTTCAATGAGAGATATTTACACCAATTTACCATTTGTTGTATTTTTACATTAATACAATTGTTTATTTCTTAAACCAACATCATTTCTTCTTTTCTCTGCCACTCTATGCTTAATATAACACTGGAGAACTCAGTCTACTCTGCTATTAATACATAGCTGGGAGGAGAAGAGATAGATTTCTACCTTTCCCAAGGGCATTCGTGTGAAAGTGAATGCAACAGATAAAAGATAAAATTTGAACTCAGCTTTCTGGGACCATTCTTCACATCCATTACATGACTCACACATTGATTCACTTTTATATATGGTGAGCTTGAGTAAATGCATAGTGAGCTATGTTTAGGCGAGATAACTAATACGTAAAATTTATTAACAGTTAAAATGACAGGAAATTGTGGAGAGCCATGATCACCTACATCCAGCACAAAGAACAAGAGGAGATAAATTAGTAAACTAACAAGGCAGTGAAAATAGTAAAAACAGTAAAATGGTATGTTTTCGTGAAGCAATGTTCATTTATACTATCTTCCTTTTCTCTTCTTTTGGCTTCTTTCCAAGAAATGACTGGTCACATCACTATTCAAGGACTTTCCATTTTGAATATCTCAAGAACCATATAGTCTTAGTTATCTTAACAACTAATCAGAGTAAACATTACTGCACATGTTTGAACACTCTCTTAAAAGGTTACTTGGTTAGTAGGGAAAAGCTATTGAGTGCACTTGAGTAATGTATTCCTGTTACATTGCTTATAACAATTGCCTATTCTTTGTGTCTGAAGAAAAGTTTCTGTTTAACAAAACATCACATCACCCAACCATATTAGTCTCTTATAGTTCAGATTTGGTTTACTGCAACTTCTGGGTTTATTCCCAATAATTGGTGTTGAAAGGGAGGAGGTTTCATATTCTGGAAATTAAAGAGAACATAATGAAACAGCTAATGGTAATCCCAAAAGAGGACATGGCAGCCTGTTTGCAAAGGATAGAGCAATATTGGAAGTGTATAAAGTCTCAAGGGGAGTACTTTCAAGGGATTAAGACTATTTTTTCACTAATATTAAGTAGTTGAATACATTCCTGGCAGATTATATATTAACATTTTTACTTTAATGTTCATATTATTATTATTATTATTACAGTGTAACCCGGATATAAGAGAAACCCGGATATAAGAGAGATTTTCTCCGGTCCCAAATTAGAGCCTGTGTTAATGTATATAAAATAGACCAAACCCTGATATAAAAGAAACCCGGATATAAGAGAGATTTTCTCTGGTCCCAAAGTGTTCCCATACTTACCTAAACAAAATAGACCAAACCCGGATATAAGAGAAACCCGGATATAAGAGACTTCTTCTCCGGTCCCGACAACTCTCTTATATCCGGGTTTCACTGTATAATTATTAATGTTCTATTGCTTGATATTGAGCACTATAATTACAAAAATTCTTTGTCCTAAAAACGTTCAGAAATATCCTGGTCAACTATTTCTTGACAAAGTACAATCTTGTCTATTAAATTTAACAACCTTTTTTCTCATGTATAGATATCTTAGTATAAATGTGGTTATTGTGGGTGGATAAAATGGCCAAAATTCATGTGGTATGGTCCAAGATATTAATTATTGCTTTTTGTACAATGAATGCCCTGTAAGATATGAATTTGCTGTTATTAGTTTAGCTTTTTGTCTTAAGGTATTAATCTCCTTGTTGAAAACAATTTTTTTAAAGGAAATGAATCATATCAAGCAAAAAATTATTAATGGTTTTCTTTCTTATCTACTTGAAAGTCAAATCATACTTCACTTTAACAACAATAATTTTAATAATATAAACCCTTGTCCTAAATGCAAGATTAGCAGTATTTTATCTGTCTATATTTCTGAAATGAGGTATTGTAATTTTTTGCACTGTTTACATTGTGTGGACTGTTGTCCTCATCTTTCTTGCCATATTCCTGACATTTAGGCCGTTGTATCCTCTAGCTTTCTTCAGGTGATTGAAATTTCAAACTGAACCCTTTATTCCATCTACTGGGGTAGATTATTCTAGTTCCATGTGACATGCCTCTTCCAGATGTCTCAGTACCAGTTAACTTTGTTTGACTCAACTCTCCAAGTTTTAGTTCACCTCAGCTGTAGCCAGATATTGAACTCACAAGGCTTTGGGTCAAATGACTAAATTCAACTGGGCCAATGAATAAAAAGCATTGGATGAATCCAGTGACTTGACCCAAAGCATTGTGAATTTAATACTTTGTGACAGCTGTTTTGTTAAAGACACTGGAACAAGTAATGCAATATTTATGCTCAGAATAATACCAGAAAGAGCAATATAAATGCATAAGAATGTGCACTTGCGTTTTATAGATTATGCAAAAGTGTTTGATAAAATGTGCCACAATGAACTGTTCAAACTGCTAGGTAAACTTGACATACAGGATGCGATGGGTAAATTGTCACCATTTTATATTTTTAATTTTGTGCATGGACATTGTTTTTCTTTTGATTTTGTAGATTGCACAGTATAGTAGGATGAGTTAGGCATCATCTGTGAGAAAAAGATTACCATCACGCAATTCACTCTGCCAGAAATTTGGAAATGGCATGCTATACTGCTTTGCATTTGTCCTGGAAGCACCAATACGAACATTTCAGAGTATCTGTGTGTCAATCTGAAGAGAGTACAGAAGATTTGGAAAGAGATGAATGAGTCCAATGGTGATTACAAGAACTCAGAAAACTAACACTGATCATTCTGATGAGAAAAGAACTCCCAAATTTGTTGGTGTGGGCCTCAGACTAAACATGGAGGCCTACATCAAATGCCTTAAGGAGGTAGTGCTGCACTGTGTCAAGAGGGTGGCTGTCTGGCAACAGGACTCCACACCGTGCCACACAAGCAAAAGAACCCAGTCATGGCTGTCAGACTATTTCTGTGACCACATCACACCATTACATCTGGCCACCTAACTCCCCCGACTGCAACCCCATTGATTATTATGCGTGGGGTACAATCGTGTGAGAGACCAACAAAATTCCTCTCTTATGGAGAAAAGCATTCTTTGTCCTGTCAGCTCTGTCTAAAAATGTAATTCATCAAGAACTCAGGGTCTGGCTTCACTCAGTGAGCTTCTTTGTGAGCATCATTACACATGTTTCTTTGGCAAACCACTCCATTAAGCTGACCTATTTTAAGAAAACAACTGTTCAAACAATTTCTGTAACACTTTTCATATGTTTTCCTTTAACAAGATTTTGACTGACACTGATATTGCTACAAATTTACCCCAAACAAGGAAACAAGACACAAGGGACTACTGAGAGTGAAAGAGAATGAGAAGGCTTTAGAAGAAACTGGAAATCCAGTTTTAAACAGGAAACAAAGGATAAATGTCTACCTATGTTCAAAAGAGTGAAATGGATGATAGGTGATTGCACGGGTAGTGTAATGGTTTGAGGCTCAGAAATTAATGAGCTGAGTTTGAATTCCAATTAAGGTCATATTTGCTTTCACACAAATACCCTTAGAAAAGTTATGAATCCATCTCTTCTTCTCTTTCCTACAGCTATCAGGTAAAAAAAAAACAGACAGACCAGACCCTTGTAGGGCACATACTTAAACTGTAACTAAGGTCTGCTCAGCATAGTTGCAGTATAAACTACAGGTTGGTTCTGTGGCTGTTGAACAATCACAAATGAGCCTGAACATATGGGGCATGTTCTAATTTACAGCATGCTTTCAAGTTGAAACAGCTCTGGGGATAAGTGAAAAGATCTTGCTCACCAATATACTATAGTAAGAATCCAAAATAATAACAATGCTTACTTTAGTCTGGTACAAGTTCACAAGTGATAGTTAACTCATGTGAATGAACACACTATAATAGTATATATTGTTAACCATTACTGTTACCATTTCTTTTATTTTTATTTGGCATTTAACTGTATATAAACTATTGTTAGCTTGGTATTCAAATTATGCATCAAATAAAAAAAAAATTAAGCTAAGTTCAAAATGCATAATTTTCTTTTTTCTCTCTTTATTTGTCTTCTTTTGGGTTAAAAACCGTTTTTGATTGTGGATGACAAGATTTGTTGTACAGTTCCTGCCTATCCCATGATAAAATCAATAATAAAGAAAACCAAAAACTGACTCATTTTAATCACAAGGACATTTGGCATGAAAATAACAAGTCCTCACTAGATATGCATGTATCCAATCTTGTGGAAACCAGCTTTGACAGTTTAATCTAGCATACCTCAGGATATGCACTGAAAACTAAAATGGAAGAAGTTCTAAGCATCAGCTGGTGTAACATGGTAACTGTAATATTTAATATGTATAGCAACCCTTTTCAGGGCTTAGCAAATAGAAGGAAAATAAAGAAAAAATATGAGACAAAAGAAGAAACACATAGAACATTTATATAATACTAGTTTAGAATGTTATGTTTGATTTCTTGCACCTGGTTAGAAGAATGAATAAAAATCTCAGTTATGTATAGTTCCAGGTTTTTTTGTTTTTCTTACAATTCTGTTCATTCTGTACAAGACCCAAGAGCCACTCCAGGTAGAATGTTACAGATTAAGAGGCACAGTTTATGAGGATATGTGGGGAAGATGTGGGGAAAAATAAATTAAATCAATAAATAAATAATAATAATAATAATAATAATAATAATAATAATAATAATAATAATAAAGAATAAAAAATACATTTTCTCATGATGCAAGTAATAAAGAAATTGGAAAGGGTTTTTAAGCCCCCTGTGTGATTTTATGACCTTTCCACTTCAAGAAAGGTCTCTTTCTATTTTCCAACAACATTGTTTGAATGTACCTTGCAGCTTCTACTCATGAAATCAATAATTTGGTTGTTCCAACTCAGCACAAAGCTAACCTAAGCTTGACCATTTTTACCATTCTTTTCCTTACTTATCATAACTTATGTTTAGACCAGAAAAAGAAAATGGACAAACCCAAGAGACATTGAGAACTTTGTTTCACTACAGTCACCATAAAAAAGAATAAACAGTCCATAAAAATCCAATGTCTTGTATGCTTCATCTTTGTTTATCATGTGAATGTGCATATACCTAAAATATACACAATTTTTAAATTCCATAAAGATAACTGTCAGTCCTAGAATTGAACAGGTTAAGTTTGTAGTAATTAGGGAAACATCGTCTTAGTGTATTTGCTTCAGAATTAAGAAATATATTTTAAAACTGAAGATATTTGCTTGTATAAAATATATCCTTAAGATTGATATATCCCCCATAGTCATTCTTATTGACTGTGGAGTTAAAAGTTTTGGCCTGGTATCTGCAAACTAACTAAATCCTTTTTTCTGTCAAACAGAGTAGCATGTCTTTAATGATACATTAAGCTATCTGTCAATGGAAAAAGGTTACAGGGATAAATTGATTCATGCCTTTCCCAAAAGTATTAGTGCAGTGTACTTAAGCAAGCACAGAGAAAATTCAAACACCTCTTACCAATTCTGTTTTCCATGATGGTAATTTTGATGCTAAACTGTCACCCTTCCAGATCAAATTTATACAAACAGAAAAATGAATATTCAGTTTGAGAAAATCATATGTCATAATTTGGTTATCAACGATGCCCGATTTCTAAATAATACATAAACCTACTGAAATAAAGTTATGAATTAGTTCACACATAAAAATCACCTTGTGCAGTTAATGGAAATTATATATATATTCTTTAAAGCCATTGCACATAGCTTAAAATTCAGTTTAAATTCATAATTTATTTTTTAAAACCAAAATTTCTTTTAAGATTTTGAGGATTTTAATTTCAATTTTTATTTGTCATAATAATTATAAGATAAAAACAAATAGGAAATACTTATTGGTCTAACATGTTTCACTTTTATTAAAACTTCATCAGATAATGAAAGTGAAACATGTTAGATTGATAAATATTTGTTCTTTATCTTACCATTCTGTCAGATACTGATCCATATTTGATCTGTATTTGATCCAAACTCATCATAAAAAGTATATCTTTGCAGGTCATTTTAATGTACTATTAATAGTTGTTATATCATAAAAATGATTACAATAATTATGATTAATTGAGGGCATCAATTTTTATTTTGTTTAACAATTTTCCTTAGCCATTTCTTGAATCAGTTAACTTTTTCAGATTAAAGATTGTTTTTTTTTAGAGTAACAGCCAGTTTTACTTTGTCCAACCTATTAGACTTATTATTAAGACAGAAATAAATAATTGTCATGGGCATAAATACCTATCTGGAAACTGATGACGTTGGGAAGCTCATTGGTTAAGATAAGAAACAACATAGGTCAAAGGATAGAGCCTTGGGGGAATCCCGCATTAATGTGAAATGATCTAGAACCTTGGCCATTCAACATAACCTTCACTACCTGATTTGTTAAGAATGATTGGATTGAGTCAAATATATGACCAGAGACACCATAGTCCTTAAGCTTGTGAAGAAGGCCAGCATGTAAACACTCTTAAATGACTTCAAGATATCTTGTTGTTCTTATCTAAAGCCTGATCAACAAATTCACTGACAACAAACTTTTCATCAGTTGACCTAGCAAAATGAAAGCCATATTGTTTAGCTGAAAGAAGGACATGGGAAGTGAGATGCTTATCCAATTCAGAATTGATTAGAGCCTTTAGTACTTTGCTAAAAAAAGGTAAAAAACTAATCAGTATTTTGTGATGTCAACGAACACTCATTGCCACTTTTGTAATGTCAACAAATACTTGTTGTCACATTTGTAATGCTTGTTGTAGAAGAGACTTTGTAATTGCAGATACAACTATAGTAATGCCGTTGAACAATACTGTCAGACACCTTCGAATAACACTCACACTAATACTACTTGCGAAATAAAAATTGTTTGAAAAGTAACCACTGAGTAGTAATCCGTATAGTGATCAGTATAGAGAAATAGTATAGTGAATAGTATAAAGAATAGCAATCCATATAGTAATAGAGGATAGTGTAAAAATAGTGATCACTTAGACGTCACGCTAATTCCCGTGTATAAATTTCTTTTACCATCACATGATCTACTTATTCAAAATGGGATCGCCTGTGTTTGCTTTCTGGTGATCTATGTTCAAACTCCAGTGTCAGTAGTGACACTTTATTCCTATATAACAAGGTTTATAGATCAAGGGAGCAAAAGTTTTATCAGAGTTCTTAAAGATAGGAAATGAGGAAGAGAATTTCCAACAAGCTGTACAGCAAGAAGCTGTGAGACATTATAGAGTTTGGAGAGAACAGTTCACAAGAACATTTGCTTAAACAATTGCAGGGATATGGTCAAGTTTGAAAGCCTTTTGGGGATATAGTTTGGAGATGATAGCAGAAACCATGGATGGAGTTATGTTCATATCATGAGTTGAGATTCCATTCTAGGGGCAAAATCAGGTAAAGATATTCCTGAAGGGTCGAAAGTAGAGTTGGAAGAGAATTTCCAAGAAAAGCATTTTGTTTTATCAGCTGCAGATGACAATACTTCAAATTGATTGAAGAGCGGAGGTATTGAGGATTTACTCTTGTTTTATAAGGATTGTGATTTCTCATGATTTGCACTTGACATTGTCTAGTGTCCAGTAAAGCTGTTTAATTTCTTTTTCCATCCAATGTGTTGTCAGTGCAACTATGATGGATACATTAAAAGGTTTCCCTATTAGTTTAGCTACAAGGATTCTGTCATTGAAAATATCCCAGGACACATTTCATTATGTCTTGGTCAAGTATTAGTCCTACTCCACTCTCATTTTTCTCTCACACTACATATATGACCGTGTGTCTGTCACTGACGAAAAATACAGAGTGAAGGTGAAAGAGAGATAAGTCATGACATTATCATTGATAACCCTCTCTCCCAATTATCTGGTCCTAGTTACTATATTCATAATACTTGATATAATACAAAAATATCACAATGATAAAATCAGTCAATAATTATTTATAACTATTTATATTCATGCATGCAATTACACATAATCCATAATAATATTTTAAGTTTTGAAATCATATTTATTTTTGGCATATGAATTTTTTTAAACTTTTTCTAAATTTTTGATTATTTTTCAATCATTCTGCCTCACCTGTTATCCTTATCTGCCACACCTATGAGGCACACTGCACCACTTGGGAACTACTGTTTTAGGACAAAGGCAATCATATCTACCACTTCCTGTCCCTAAGCAATATTTGACTCTTTACTATCTCTTCTTGTCCTTGTTTTGCACAAAATGTATATACTTTAGCTGATTGTTTTATATACAGACTCTGATATTTATTTACCTTGTACTGATATTGCATGTTAGATTGGATATTGTGGTTGAAGAGAAAAATAAAAATAAAATTTACTGACCAACACAAGGAGTGAACTCACAACCTTCAATCAACCAGCTAGACAGTTAGCTTTTAATGAAGCTGTCACACCTGTTAACTGGAATAAGATCACCCAGTGGAGCTCTATAAAAACTAATGCTTTTTTCCTCTAGTCAGTTTTTGGTTTGATGAATATTTGTCACTGCTTTTGACCAGATTTTGCAAAGTGAGTTTAACCATTTTTTTCTTTTTTACAACTTTTTTTGTTTTGATCAATTTTGGCAAGTTGGCCACCATTTTTTAATTTAGTTTTGTTGCCAGACTTGTTTTTTTTATGTATTTTGCTGTGCAATGTGCTCTGCCAAAATGGTGGATGCTTCACAGTAGTCGTCTCTGCAGGAGTTATTTGTTATACAGCAAGCAAAAAGAAAAAAAAGTCAATGGGGGTCAGCAAGGCCAAAGAAAAAAGATATGGCAGACTTTGCAGAATCATTATTGGGAGTTCATTTCTAGTAATGAGATCCTGACGATACCATCTGTGTTGGATGCAAAGTGCTGAGGACTGTCTCCCTGCTAACAATGGACGTAAAGACCAGGAAGTTGCTTGTAGTTAGCAGAGAGACAATGGAAGAGGTCCTGAAAAGATTAAACAGAGTCGCATTCAGCATAGCACACAGCAACAGGGCCATAGGTACTTAGATGGGTGACTGCTGGATAATACCAGGTGCTCTAAGCTATGCAACAACAAGGTGGCAATGGTTAAAATCTTGCTACTTATACTAACAGAAGACCTTGCTATATAGAGATGCATCTGGACTGACCTGGAGTTGGGTGAGTGTGTAGCTCTAAGCATTGTCTGTGCCCTTACTGTACCTTCTAATCCATGTTTTGCCATCCATTTACACATTAGATATGTTACTTGCTGATCATCAAGTTGCTAGAACATTCACTTTCTGACCATGAGACCTGGGTTCAAATGTCCCCAAGATTGATTTGTCAGGTAGGTGACTTCTTGATGTTATCTTGCCTGGGGAGGTAATCCCAGCATGCAGCACCATTGGAAAGTGCTTGAAAACCATACCACAGATTGCCCCAAGTGTTGAGTGAAATTGGGTAGACAGAATTGTTTGTCAATGGTTGTGTTGGTAGAAAATCATGAGTCCTCATGACCGAGGGTTTATTCAAATTGTTGATCACACCTGACAATGCATTCCCTCCCAGAACCTGTAACTAAAATCTTTTCAGCATAGTTGCAGTATAAAACACAAGTGAGCCTGAGCAGGCATCTGCAACAGTGACTGGCTAGCTGCCCTAGAAGACAGACATGCTTGGAAAGGAGCAGCCAGCCATTAAGAGAATTTGATACTTTGGGCATAGTGAAAACAAGAGGGGCAGAGAGAAACGGTTAAAGAAATTTGGCATACTATGTTTTAAATATTAGCTAGTAGTGATATAATGGTTTCTAATAGAAACACCAGGTGTAAAACAAAGGAGTTAATTATGACCATCTAGATGATTGGGACGCAACAATATTTATCTTCAATATTTCTTTAAATTTTCTTCTATTAATTCCTACCTTTTTTTTTTTTTTTTTTTTTAAATTTTCTTTTTTGGAAGATAATATTTTCATAATTTTTTACCATATTTTGTACTTATTGTATTTTAGAGAGAAAAGAGAAAAATAAGAGTTTATATCATCATTATATAATTATGAATAGAATGCCACCTAGTAGGCATACTGGGAGACATGGTGGAGGTAATTGAAAAAGTACCAATGTAAATTGAACAGAAACTGTTTTAGATGTTATGCTAACACTATTTCAATATCCATTTTCAATACTGTTAACCATTAAGCTGCTTGCAGATTTGTTCAAGCAAATAAGTTATCTTCTTTTAATAATTAACTGGCAGTTGTTTTCATAATTAATTTTTTATTTAATTTTGATGAATTCTTTATTGGCTCTAGCTTGTAAAAATGGAAAATTCAAACACACAGAAATTATTTATTTTTGTAACTTAATGTTGTTGATGTAATTCCATAGCTCCTTATTTTCTAAAAGAATATTTTAAAATTGGACATTTTTAAATTTTTCTTTAAATGCAGAAAGTTGTAAACAAATCTGTACAAATTTGTACGAAACAACCAAATTGGAAATTTTGGCAAAGTAAAAAGTGAAACTGATTTGACAGTTAAACAACATGCACATTTGTATTAAATGTAAGAACTATTTGAAATGTTGCCTTAGGTGGAATAAATTATAACTCTATTCATTCAATACATTTCTGTTTTTCAAAGATTTATTATTTTTTTCACAATGAAATTTGCTTTTATTTTTATGCCAATCTTGAAATCATGGCTTTCCTGTCAGAAAAAAGCTCAAGTTTATTTTTTTGAAATAAAAACAAAATCAAAGAAACTTGAGAAATGGCAGGAAATGTGAACAAAGTAGAAAAAAGATTCAGTGGTTTAAAAATATTACTCTTTACATTTTTTTTTTTTTTTAAATTAATGAAATAAATTACAATAAAAAATCTCAAGCAGTAAAGGAACATATATAAACATTGATTTCTTTTAAAAAGAAAATTGATAAAATGTTTTTAAAAAAACATTTCATTTACAAAAACTATATTGAGATGCACATTTTTATTCTAGAAATAAGCTTTTATTTTAGATATGAATTTACATTAAAAATATAAACTTTCTACAACATATCATGGCAAAAACTTGACAGATAATCAATATATAGTGGCAGTCAATCAATTCTTTGTATATCTGTAAAAACAAAACAATTTTGATGTTAACAACATAGACTAGATTATTATAAATTTTTAACCAGTATTTCTTTAATTTTAGTAGTTTTTTTTTTTTTTATATTGTCTTGTTCATCATTCTTTAAGGATGTAAAAAATGATAGATCAGGAATTTGACATCAGGTTCTTGATCAATGGAAATGATGATCCCAGGAATTGTTACAAAAAACAAATCAACAGAAATAAATGAAAGAAATATTAGTTACAAATTAAAAATAATTGAGTGGTTTATTTAAGAAATCTGAATACTAGTTTATTTCACTTTTTTTAATTGAAGGAAATAATTTAGTAAAAAAAAAAGCTAACATATTTTATGACATTATAAAGGAAGCAGTATCTTTTAAATCCTTAAAATTCTGAGCAGTTCCTGCATATTTCAAACTGATTATAGAAATTTACCTTCACAAAATAAATGATCTCCACTAACATCAATCTGTCAAATTTAGAGGATCTAAATAGACCTGTATAACATTACACTATCTTGAATTTGAACACAAACTCTGTGGATCACAGCTTATAAAAATAAATTTATTTTGTCATTCAGTTTTCCTAACCAATCAGAAGCTAGATGAATCTGAACACACCACTACCTTTTGAACTGTAAATTATGTAAAGAAAAAAAGAAAAGAGTTCACATTCACAATAATCTTTGAATTTTTTCTAACCAATTAAAAAGGAAGATGACAATCCAATCAATGAACAATCAAAGTCTTCTCAGAAGCTACCCAGAAAGGCATAATAGACCCTTGATTTAGTTTTTAATTATCAGTTGGTTTTATTTCAAGACTGGTTTAGGTACCCGGCATTGTCTGCATGTATATGGATGCAATTGTATAACTGCATCCCCCTGTATACATATCTGTCTATGTTCTCACTTGCATGCATCATCTGTTGGTATACTAAGCTGCTCTCCCTCATCTTTTTTATGGTATGTCTTTCGCAAGTGTTTGATTGTTTTTAAAGAAATTCCATCAACAAAACCTTCTTGTGCAATCATTGCTTTGGATTAAATTGTTTCAATATTTATTAAGTAAATATTGAAACAAATATTTAGTCAATAGATATTCAGCAAATTCCCTTTGTTCATAATAACTTTCAAATAGTATTTCATTGTTCACAATTCTAATAATGAAACAAAAACAGGGAGGAAGCGTCAAAGCTTGATTCAACTGCAGGTGCAAACACATGAACCCCCCCCCCAATTTCTTCACATGTTTACTGTAAAGCTGGGGTTAATAAGAGGTTCTTCAGGAATTTTTTCCCTTTTAATGCTTCAATAATCCTTCTCAAACAATCTTTGTATCAAAGGTTGTTCGAATGCTAATTTAGGATGGAATCATATGAAAAAACCATTGGGTAAATGGTAAAAGCTGATTTTGGACCTAGTTTGTTGCAGATTTTGTCCACTTAATTGAAATAATCTAAACCAAACATTCACAAAAGACAATTTGTGTCATATGTAATTTACATGGTAAATTTGGAAAGCATCAGATAAAAAACCAGGGAGTTATGACTGAAAAACAGGCTTTTTGAACAGTTTTTCATTATACACAGGGAAGTGATCAGGACTAAACCCACACTATCTTATTTACTGCATGATGGCAAATTTTTTGTGGTATGATTGAGGAAAATCCAATAAAAAATGAAGTTTTTATTTTAAGTAGTATAAAAAACCTAATTTTTTTCATAGATTTTTTTTGCAATTTTTTTGTGTGAAGCCAGTGTAAAAAAACAAAACTATCAAACACTCTACATAAACCTTGTAACATGAGTTATGTTTTGCATTAAGTGCAAAGAACATTAGCTCACTCATCCAGTAAAAATTTTGTAACTTTGCCTTGGTTTCTACAAAAAATTCGTAACCACCTTCAATTATATCATTTATTTATTTTTTTTTTTTTTTCTGCCAAACCCGGTGGGGGTGGAGGGCCTGGATATTGAAAAATTGGTCTTAACCTACCTTGGTAAATTTGCAATATGTGTGTACAATTTCATCAAAATCGGTTGAGAAATGTTGGCATGCATAAATAGCAGACACACACAGACATACAGACATCTTCTATTTTATAGATATAGATTAAACTGCATGTATTTTAGATTATTTACCCTCTTCTGTGTTGAGATGAATGTTTATCTTAAATCTGGGAATTAAACTTTTGAATCTGTTATTCTTCTGACTGATCCTAAGAACTACAATGAAATTTTTCTTTTTTTGACAAATCTTATGCTGTTGCTTCAGCCCATTTAATTCAAGGGAATTTTTACTACTGTGGCTATGCCTTATACACAAAAATACACGTTGTACAAGACTTAAAAAATAAAATTTTAACTATCTGTTTCTGATGCTGTAAGTGTCCTTTTCATTTTTCCTTTCTCTAAAACTGTTATTGCTCACATGTTCAGTTTGTGGTATCCTGAGCATCCTTCTGTAGAACCACATTTCTGTTGCCTCAAGTTTCTTCATCTATGAGAAGATTGCCCAGCATTTACTATGTAATAAGAGGATTATGTAAATAAGGTCTACTTTAGTATTGATAGCCAATGAGAAATTAGAAATATTGGCAGCTGTGGGACAAAAACAGAAACCCTGTATAGGATAATGAATGAAAACTACAGCTGGGCTGCCTTCCAAATAACTATCATGTTTACACAATAGATTCTACAGATTTTTACTGATTTGCTTGAAGGAGAGTCTAATGAAATATTTGGAGGCATTTTCAGTAAATGTTCTCCAGAGCAAAATTTCAAATTTTTAGTATGTGTTTATACTGTAAGTTGACTTATACGCAGATATTGTTTTAGATGTATGAAACAATGAAATGGTGCATTCATGAACTGACAGTGTTGTTTTTTTTATACTAGATAAGTGTTGCTTTTCTATCTTAAGTTTAATTTTTTTGTATAAAAGTAACATGTAAATCATTTGTCTGATGTATTCAACAACACTCCTTTGATTTATTATTGTGAAAATATCTCTATTGATCTTGCAACAAAATATATGATTTTATTATTTCTCAAAAATAGAGCTATAAATACGAAAAATTCATAATTATTAACTAATTACACTTCTAAAGAATTCAAAGCTTCAATGTGCTAACCATTTTTTTTTTTTTTTTTTCTTTAAGCGTCAACTCAACAAAATTTCATCGTCAGAGTGGGTCAATTGCATGCCATGACTTTTTCTCTCTAGTCTTTAAGATCATCCATCACAATAGGTAGGTCATCAGCTTGGCATTCTATGTTTTCACATATTTACTGAATAGATTATTTGAATGGGCGACAAATATTAGTGTACTTATGTTTTGGTGCCCACAATAGAACATCACTAATAAACACATTCTTATTTATTGTTCTTTCCCAAATAATTTATAATTTTTTATGGAAGAGAGCACATTGCTGGTGAACCAGAATTTGTCGAGGATTGGATGATAAATTACCAAGATAAGTTGCAGTGTGTAGGCAGGAGGATAGAAAAAAAAATTGTAGTTAACAGATGGTACACAAGTTGATACCCAGTCAGTATCAGCTGGGTCACCACAAAGAGTGGGGTATGATGTTGAAAGACCTGAAACCTCTAATGAACCTCAGCTAGAAATATCACCAATATGTACAAAAACATACAATAGATGTATTTTATGAGATGTGGAGCTGAGGGCCTTAGAACTTTTATTTTTTAGGATGTAGTTTCTGGTATATATCGAGTGCAACACCTAGCATCATTGTATACATGTCATTTAGTATCATTTCATTTCATCCAGTAAAGCAGATTCACAAACAGCTTGTCCATTGCAGCACAAGCTTTATCAATAGCAATGTTCCTATCACTTGCACGACCTCAAGTCATGCAGAAATAGGCAAAAACGGACCACATTTCAAAGGACAGTTTCTTGACTAATGGAAACTTATTTAATTTCTTAATTTTGGGAGTTTGCAGAGTCCACTAGATTGCCTAAATACTGATTCCATTTTTTTTTTAAATTTTTTAACCCTCCTGTTTAAAATTAAGCTACTAAGCTTTCTTTTTGGGTAAAAGCCACGATTGATGCTTTTGTGCCTTCTTGTAAATACCAAATGAAACCATAATCTCCAGCAGTCTGTTCATCTGTTATAGCCCACAGAAATGACTTTTCTAGTTGTACCAATGTGATAGTTCTAATCACAACAGACACCCCCTTAGTGTCTGTATATAATAATTGTAAATGTGTCCTCAAAGAGGTTAAGTCTTCATTTGCTAACAGAATTAAGCATTGTATAGTGACTGACAAGTTTGGTTTTAATGACTACTGGTCACACTGTTGATTAAGTATCTCATTTCCGAGTCTTCTTTCAGACAAGTAATATGGGTTTAACTCTAGATCAACTGCTGATGCATTAACAGCTATTACTGAAAGAGTCTATCATGTTTTAGCTAAGAATGAAGCTTAGGCTGTTACTATAGGGTTTGGAATGCTGGTCTTCTTTACAAGTTAAAAGATTATGATATTTCTGGATGAATTTCTGATGTGATTCAATCTTATCAAATTGCAAAATGAAAGTTGTCTTGAATGGCCACTCTTCTAGATCTTTTTGCATAAATGCATGTGTTCCCCAGGGTTCTATCCTTGGAGCTACGTTGTTTCTGATTTTTATCAATGACCTTCCTGATGTTATCATTCTCAACTTTATAATGATACAACTATTCACTCCTGTTTAATGATAAGTCTGATTGGTTCAATAAGGTCAAATTGGCAGTTGATCTGAAAAAAATGACCTAAAATCTGTTCACATTGAGGCAAGAAATGGCTTGTTAATTTTAATACCTCCAAAATGAAACTGTCCTCTTTTAATCATCTGAGAGGACCTTTTTTATCTTACATCAGCTTGGCTGTTGATAACCTTCAGAAGAATGATTCCTTTCACCTTCTTGGGCTAACATGAAGTGGAAAGATTATATTGAATCAGTTGCTAGCTCTGCTAGGAAAGTCGGTTCACTGTGTTCAGCTAGACAATTTTTATCACCATAATCTATTTATTTATAAGTCTACCATTCATTCATGTATTGAATATTGATGCCACATCTGGTCTGGTACATCTACTACTACTTGATAAAATCCAAAAAAGAATCTGCAATGTTATCAGTTTTGACCTGGCATTTCAACTTCAGTCAATTTCCTACCACAGTAATGTAGCTTACCTGTGTCTTCTATAAATATTTTCATGGTAAATGTTCTAATAAACTTTCTTCTTTGATATCTCAAATTTACAAGTTTAAGCACAGTACTAGATTGACTGCTAGGTTTTACAGTTGAAATGGCTAAATCTAACTGTAGGTTCTATACTAATAGTTTCTTCTTTTGCACTACTCACTTATGGAACTCTCTTCTGGCATCATGCTTTTCAGTCAACTATGATTTTCAAAAATTTAAATGCAATGTCAATTGTTATCTTTTGTTTTCTTAATTTCTGTTTATTGTCTCTCTCTTTCATGTTTTTTCTATTTCTTATATTCTTTCACACTCAGTAACATTGTATGTCTTTGGGGATTTATTGCCTTGGTTGGGGTAAAATGATTAAAAAAAGCAACAAAATACAATCATATAAAGTCATTAGAGAAATGATCTCTTGAAGCAGATGCATCACAAGAAGATCTAGATAATGTTCCTTTACTCTGACTGATTCGGTCTGCACATTACTTTTGACTCCAAGAACTGTAAGCTATAAAATTCTCATTGTCCCTCACGATTAGAAGCAATGGTTACTTTGCCTTTATTACATATGTTTGCTTCTATAAATGCCTACATGCACAGATGTAAGTATTTTTTTTTTTTTTTTTTTTTTTTTTTTTTAACAATTGCTCTAGTTCTTTATGTGGATGGATCTTAAAGCTCACAAAACCCTCATTTTACTTTATTCTCTTTTACCACAAAGATATTTTATTCTCAGAAGGATTACAGGAAATAAATTCAAACAAGATGCAGTTTCCTCTGCAAAAGAATGGGGTGGTCACAAATGCACACCAACCTTCTCTCAGAACAAAAGCATACAGCAAATGATTCACAGGGTTGCACCATCACTGCTAACTCCATCCATTCTCACTCTTTTTTTGACACTGGTTATATGCTGGTTTGAATGTATGCATGCATATCCTAAGTGATAAATTTGGTTTATTTTCTTAAACTTTACTACTATATGTGATAGGAAATATTGACCTGAGTTTCATAATGGAGACATGCATACTTCCTTTGTTGCAAATTGGCAAGTACATAGCATTTTACAAGTAGGCATTTTCTGCAGGGCTCTGCTTTGTTTACACTCTTTTCTATAACGGCTTTCATCCACAGATATTTTTTCAACAATGGCTATAGTCATGAAAAGATCTTCATTTGGACAGAATTTAAACATCACAGAGTGCTTATTTTAGCACAAAGACATTTCAATTTAAAAAATATTCTAGAATACTATTTAATTGTTTATATAATGCTTGTAATATAAAATTTGTTTCATTTTTCTTATAAATGCCTAGATTCTTTTTCTTTTAAATTTGTTGTTATTCTTCTCCTGAAAATATTTTTCTCTTTGTTGCACAAAGACTTGTAATCAGCTGAATAACTTGATATTTCATAAATCAACTCTAAATTGGTTAAGCATCTCACCTCACAGGATCTTCTTTCAGATATGCAATATGGCTTTCACTTCTCGAGGTAAACTTCTGATGTGTGAACAATTCTTGTTGAAAGAGTCTACCAAGCTTTAGATAAGAATGTTGGAGCTCAGGCTGTTGCTTTGGATATCTCTAAGGCTTTTGACAGGGTTTGGTATATTGGTCTTCTTCACAAGTTGAACAAATTTTTGAACTGCTTCAGTCTTTCTTATCAAATCACAAAATGAAAGTTATCTTAAATGGCCACTCTTCTAGATCTTTTTACATTAATGCAGGTGTCTGCCAGAGCTCTATCCTTGGACCTATGTTGTTCCTAATTTTCTTAAATGACATGACCTTCCTGATGTAATTGTTATATTTCATGCTAATAGGAATATATACTTGAAAAAACAAGGTGGATAAAATAAGTAAAGATTTATTGTAAAAAAAAAAAAAATAAGCAGTACAATAAAAATAAACTGTCTATATTTCTGAGATGAGGTAGTATGTACACTATTTACATTATTCAGACTATTATCCTCATCTTTTTCGCTATATTTATTACAACATTTTGGTTGTTGTACACTCCGGCCTTCTTCAGGTGGTTGGAATGTTGAACTGAACCCTTTATTTAACTCACTGAGGTAGACTGTTCTAGTTCCATGTGCCATGTTTAATGGATATCAGTTATCTCCTGTTAATTCCCCTCTCCAACTTCTCCACTGCCTTAACCAGGTATTGAACTCGCACTCTTTGGGTCCTGTCACTGGATCTAACCAATGCCTTTAGAGTGTGAGTTCAATACCTGGTTAAGGCAGTGAAGAAGTTGGAGAGGGTAATTAACAGGAGATAACTGATAACTGACATCAATTAAACATGGCACGTGGAACTAGAACAGTCTACCCCAGTGAATGAAATATTGGGTTCAGTTCGAAATTCCAACCACCTGAAGAAGGCCGGAGTCATACAATGACTGAAACATTGTAATAAATATGGCGACAAAGATGCGAACAATAGTTCAAATAATGTAGATAGTGAATAAGAATAAAGGTAACAATTATGCACAAGGTCAACACAAGTCAATCCAGTAGTGAGTGCTACTATTGGAAGGTTGGTAGTTCTTGTATAAATCTGAGTTGTACTCAACAGATCCCAACTAGTCCCTGTAGTTCATTGACTTACAGCTGCTTATAGGTAGTTACTAACTATAGTGTAGTCACTCATGGGGCTGACAGGTTATTCCATTACATCAGTCATCAATTCTCAGCTCATGATCTATGCTGATGACACAACCATTTACTCAATCTTGATTATTAAGTCTGATCAGTTACATAAGGTCATATTGGCAGTTGATCTCACAAATGACTTATGGTCTGTTGCTAACTAGAGCAAGGAATGGTTTGTTAATTTTAACACCTCCAAAATGAAACTTCTCTGTATCAATCACTTAAAAAAACACTCCTTGCCTCCCATCAGCATAGCTGATACTAACTTCTATGAGTGATGTGCCTTCTCAGGCTTGCATTCCCAGCTGATATAAAGTGGAAAGATTATATTGAATCCATTGCTAGGAATGCTGCTAAGAAAGTTGATTCACTGTGTTGTGTTAGACAAAACATAACATGGAGGCACAGTGGAGTAATGGGTAGCAGCTTGGATTGAGGAATCTGAGTTAGAACTCCAATTAGATTCATTACATTCATTTATGTGCTAATACCTTGGGAAAGGTATAAGTCCTCTTCTTTTCCCCTAGCTATGGGTAAATAGCAGGACAGACTGGGTTCTATATCCTTGGGTGGCTAGAAGGAGACTCTGAATTCAAAACTGGTCTCAACTCCATCAGGCTATGGGGCTCTCTTCTCATTAGTTAACCCTACTTAGGGATTCCTCCTCTTCCTAAAGGTCTGTTTCAGATTCAGTCAGCACCACTCAAGATTGAGACAACTCAGAACCAAGACTACTTAGCATCGAAAAACAATTTTTCTCTCCTGAATCTGTCTCACATATTTTAAGTCTACCATTCACCCATGCCTTGAATATTGCTGCCACATACTTTGCTGTATGCCTAGAGATTCTTGATAAAATTGAAAGTATCAGCAATATTATTGGTCCTGACCTGGCATCTTGGTTTCAGTCACTTTCTCACTGCCATAATGTATCTTCACTTTGCCTTTTCTATAAATATTTTCATGGTAATTGTTCAGATGAACTCTTTGCTATAGTATCTAAACTATGAATTCATGGGTAGCAAAGTCTCATCAATTTAGAGTTGAATTAGCTAGCTGTAACTGTAAGTTCTATGCTAACAGTTTCTTTTCTCACAATTCTCACTTGTGGAACTCTATTCCAGCTCCGTACTTTCCAACTAACTTTGATCTTCAAAAATATAAATGCAATTTCAGTCATTATCTACTGTTTTCTTGATTACTCTTCTATTCTCACTCCTTAGTAATGTTTCTCTTTTTTTCTTATTCTTTCCCACTCAGTAACCTCTTGTATCATAGTGACTCTACTGCCTTGCATGGGGTGAAATGATTAAAAAAAAATATATATAAATTACTTCTGCTACAACATGAACCTCTTTCTTTCAACTCAGTAAAGCTATACTGACTTTTTTAAAATTAGCATTGTAAATTTTTATGATGGTCAGTCACTCTCCTAAGCAAAATTATATTCTTGAGCAGTGAAACTATTAACAATCATGGTATTACATCAAACTGATAGTTATATTTTAGCTATTTTTAAGAATTCTGGCAACTAGGGAAAAGAAGAACTGGATATTAATAAATAACTTATGATCTTTGTCACAGTAATGAAAAATATAGATTTTCTGAAGGAAGTGACTTTATTTATTGCTATTCATTGGAAAAATAAAAAATTGTTGGTTGGACCATAATATGCACAAGGATTCAAATTACTGTCACTTGTTATACAACTTTTTAACTAATTTTCTTTACTTGGAGACAAGTCACAAATTACACAGCACATTTAAAATGAAAGACTTTAAAAGTAATAAATAATTAGAAGAAAAAATCATGCTAATTATATACTGTAATAAGTGATAGTCATCTTTACATTTCTTTTTCCTCTTTTTCCTATCTGCTACTCTCTCCTCACCTCTTAACCCTCTCTATCTCTCCTTTTTGCTTGGAGTTTTAACATGGGGGCTTAAATATCTGACCATTGCATAGTATCAAAAACTTTAGCGGGCACTTCCACTATCAAAATTTCTATTATCTTATTTTGTAATCTCCTCTTCTTTCTTTTTTTCTCTGTCTTCTTTACCCCACTCTGTTTCCTCTTAAGGTTTATCTCCCCATAGGTTTTTAAGGAAGTGACATATCATAAACAGCTTGTTTTTGAATAGAATTGTCCATAATCGTTTTTAGTTCCCACCTTTTGAGATGCAAATAAGGCATCAAAAAAAAAATGCATCTTTGTAGTAGGTAATTAAATTAATTTTGCAGTTAACGTTTAACGTTATTGCTAGTATTGTACATCTGCATAAAACATTTTAGAGTTATAATTTGAGTAAAGGTCTATAAGAAAATATAAAAGATATGAAGGAGGTTAGTTATAAGTTTGAAGATTTAGCAAGATTGTAATGTTAGATCCTTAATGTGCCTACAAAAAAACGGTAGTCTCGGATCTTTTGATTTAACAACTGACTATTATTGAAAAGCCTAATAATACATATATTTTTCTTGCAGACGTAAGAAACAAGGTTCTTTCAGAGATCTGCAGGTTTTGGCCTGTTTGAGGATTTTCCACTTACCTTTAGGTGTTTTGTTTTCCTCCCTTCTTTTCTTTCTAAATATTTCCAGAAATATCTAAAATGTTTTATGCATATGTACAATACTAGCGATAATATCAGATAATTAGATTTATATCTACACTTATTTTACAAAGTATATAGTTTGATAATAGGCTTATAGAAAATTTATATTAGCAATCCACACCTATGTTTTTTTTACTTACATCTTTAAATTCTGAACAAAAAATTATTGTAGTATTTTTAAAAATAACTTGTGTATTTTTACATACTTTTATTAAGCAGTTCCACTATCAAAGCTACTATTATCTTATTCTGTAACCTTCTCTTCTTTCCATTCTTCTCCCCTCTCTGTTTCCTCTTAAGGTTTATCTCCTTAGTTTTTTAAGGAAGTGATGTACGATAGGTGGCTTGTTTTTGAATAGAATTTTCCATAATCATTTTTAGTTCCCACCAGTCATGATGCAATAAGGCATCAAAACAAGAATGCATCTTTGTAGTGGGTAAAATATCAGAGGCCTTGCTGCTGGACGTAGTTTATCGTCTTACCCAGCATGCGGATGTAGTTTAACGTCTTACCCAGAACAATATGCACATAAGGCATCGAAATAAGAATGCATCTTTGTAGTGGGTAATTGTTTTGACCACATGTAAAAATCTAAAATAAATAATTATCATTCTACTTTTGGTATTGAGCCCTTTTTTGAATTAATGCTGTGAACGTTAAAATTTACATTATTCTTGTTCTCATTACATCTGGATATAAGTTATATGTATTTACATACTTTATTCATAATATCTTTTTCCTGTGCTGTTCAGTGTTTTTGTTATGGCAAAGATGTTTGAAGATATTTCTGAAACCAGGAAATTAAAAAAAAAAACTATGAAAGAGCAAAGTATAACAATTATAATTTCAGAAAATATATTGAAAAACACGTTCTGGAAATGAGTTGTTAAATACATGTGACATGATTGGTGTATAGAATGAGAGAAGAGGTGATGCTTGGTGGGAAGTGTTAAGGGAATATAAGCTGATCAGTAGTTACCGGCCATGGTTTATTTTTTTTATTTTTTATTTTTTTTTCCCTTGTGCACCAAGATTGTTGGCAACAACATATAAAGTGCATGATTTTTTTTTTCTCTAGTGTGTTTAAAACTCAAGCAATTTCAGCCATAAACATATGGCAGGAATGAATAGATTGAGCAGAAAAATAAGACCATTTAGTGTCAAGTGATCACATGGCTAAAAATGATTAGCGTTAAAGCTGCAAGATCTTTGATATTGTAAACTTCTTATATACACACACACGTGTGTGTGTGTGTGTATATATATATATATATAATTATTTTTTAAAAAAGAGATAGAGCATGTGTAAATATAAAAGTGAACATTGAAGTCAACACTTAGAGGTGACAGTCTTTCATGCTAGAAACAAGTGCTGTTTATTTTTTCTTGACTATTTATATATACGAGTCAGTGGTGCATTGTGGGTAGTATTTTGGTGGTTATTTTGCTGGAAGTCATTTATTTGTTTATTTATTTGGGTTAAATAATTTTGTTTGTCTTTATTTTTATTTTTTATTATTTTTATTTCTTATATATTTATTTTTATTTTAATCTGTGTTTTATTAACATAATTTGTTCATATCGCTCATTTAAATTGAAATAGCTTTAATTATCTTCCCAAAACAAAACTATTAAATGAGCGATATAAACAAATTTTTACTATGTTAATAAAACACCGATTAAAATAAATATACGATAAGAAATAAAAATAAAAAAATAAAAATAAAGACGAGCCAAATAATTTAACCCAAATAAATGACTTCTGGCAAAATAACCGCCAAAATAGACGTGTTGACTTCAATGTTCACTTATATATATATGTGTAGTCATCCACATACAAACCCGTTTCACTGTATCACACCTCATCAGTGTGGCTAGATATCTGATTCAAGCCAGGATTGAAACCTGACAAATTTGGCGTCAGTCAGAGATCCTACCCCTAAGCTATCAGTGCATGGTAAAGAAAGAGAAATTCTAATGGATTATATATTAATTTCTACAAATGCCAACAGCCAGAGGACTCAATTCATTAATGAAGAGCAGTGCATTAATAGCAGCAGTGACTATTTTGGAATTACCCTTTTCTCCATAGTCTTTGATTGAATAATGAGATTCAAATTCTACTTGAGTTTGTCACATTCACTTACATGCAAGCACCATTGGGAAAGGCATGAATCCATCTCTTTGTCTCTCTCTATATTTTATTTGGACTAGAATGTAATTTCTGTGTGATATGCATATAATTCTGTCCATGATTTCTGTTATCATCTCTACATTCCCACAAGGCTTAAAGGTATCTGTTGTATAGTGTTGTTTTATGACACATGATTAGTTGTCAACTTCCTGTCTTCTGGCTCTTTACTCTACACATTATTCATCCTGTAACCAACATATGAAAATAGGCCAATCCCACTACAGTATCCCTGCAATTATCCTAAGGAAACATGCTTTTGAACAGGCTCCTATAAACTCTACAAGAAATAACTTGCTGCTGCTAGCATTCTAGATTGTTGGATATTCTCTTCTGTATTTTCTGTTTTTTAAGAACTCTGAAACTCCTGATCTCTCAAATTATTGACTGATTAGTCTTTTACTTTTTTTTTGGCAAAGTCATAAAGGTGCTCATCAACTTTGAATTGGTTAAGCATCTCATTTTACATGACCTTCTGTTAAATAAACAATAGGGCTTTTGTTTTTCTTGGTTCTTCACAGATATGTCATTGGTTAATACTGAAAGATTCTATCAAGCTTTGGATAAGAATGCTCAGGCTGACATGCTGGCCTTCTTTACAAGTTCAAGGGTTATGTTGTTTTCAGATTTGGTTCAATCATTTTTTAAAAAAATATGTAATGTTGAACAGCCACTCTTGTAGTTTCTTTCACTTTAACATGGTGTTTCTCTTGGGCTCTATTCTTGGATATACACTGTTTCTTATCTTACTCAATAACATTCCATATGTCATCAGTTCAGAACTCTGTAATTATGCTAATAACAGAACTATTTACTTCTGTCTTAATAGTTAAATCTGATAATGTAAAACTGACAGCTGATCTCGAAACTGCTTCTCAATCATTGGTTAACTAGAGCAAGAAATGTTAACACCTACAACATCTTTTAGTTAGAGAACTATTTTTGTCTTCCAGCAGCATGGCTGATGCTAACCTCCAGGAGAGCAACTCATTGCACCTTCTTGGTCTCACATTTACTACTGACATGAAACAGAATGATTATATTGAATTAATTGCTCAGTCTGCTACTAGGAAAGTTTATTCATTGTGCCATGCCAGAGAATTTTTTTTTTTTTTTTTTTTGCTACAACCCATCTTGCACATTTATAAATCTACCATTCATTCATGTATTGAATATTACTACCTCATTTGGTGTTCCTGTAATATATTTTGATTTTCTCAACAAAATCCAAAAAAGGGTCTGTAATTTTATGGCTTCTGACTTGATGCTGAGAATGCATATAATAATATGCAAGTTATGAATGACTATAAGCAATTGAACAGGCACCATCAGGCTTCCAGAGATTTGTGGAAAGGAGCTACCTCATCCACTGTAACCTGTTTGGTGACTGTTCTTGTGCAGTGTGTGTGTGTATATGGGCATGTAGAATGTTCTCTTTCTGACCATGAGACCTGGGTTCAAATCTCACCATGGTCGATTTGTCAGGAAGAGGACTTCCTGATGTTATCGAAATGGAGGGGTCAATCCCAGTGTGTGGCACCTTTGGAAAGTGCCTGAAAACCATACCATGGGTTGATCCAAGCCTAGTGAGTGAAATTGGGTAGACAAAACCCTTGGGTGCCGTCAATAGCTGTGTAAGTGCTTGAGCGTGCTGGCCTTGTTCAACCTGTTGATCATGTAAGATAACATGCTTCTTCCCAGAAACTGCAACTAAGGTCTACTCAGCATAGTTGCTGTATAAACCACAAGTGGGGTCTGTGGGTGTTGAATAAACACAAATACACCTGAGAAAGTGTCTGCAATAGGGATTAGCTAGCCATTCTAGTAGACAGGTATCCTTGAATACAAGTGACCAGCTATATGGTGAACTCTCCTGTTGTATTCGACATATGAGGGTTCCTAGAAACCAACAGCTAGACACCCACACATGAGATTTGATTATAGTGATGAAGATTTTGTGCAGAGTTGTCTTTCTCTTAGACCAGTTGCCATCCAAGGCTATAGAACCCAGTCTGTCCTGCTATTTATGTATAGCTGGAGGGAGAAGATGATTAATACCTTTCCCAAGGGTATTAGTATGCAAGCAAATGTAATGGATTCAACTGGAATTCAGGTCTCTGATTCCTCAATCCGAACTGCTATCCACTACTCCACCATACCAGCTATATATATATATATATATATATATATATATATATATATCAGCATAAGTTGATTATTCCTCAACACTGGGTCCAAAGGTCCAAAGATTTAAACTGTAGGCCACAAGTCAGTTTAGCAGCTTTCAGAATTTTTTTATATTTTAATTTTTTTAAAAATTGTACTTCAAGAGCTGCTGAAAGTACAGATTGACTAAATTGAATTGCGGCTTTTGCTTTGGTTGTTGTATGTACATAAGATAAGAAGAGTAAATTATGAGGATATATAGGAAAGAATAGTTAACTAGACTTGACGAGGTTAATATTGTAGTGGTTGATGAGCATCCTCTCTGGTGTCTGTTCCATAAAAGAAACTGTCCAAATAGAACTTCCTGATTACTAATGGAATACAAAGGAAATACTGATTCATCCCAGTTTAGGTCTACATGGTGGGTCTTAGTTCCACCAGTTCTGATTTTTACAGCTAAGAAAAATATCTCATCAGAAACATTTGGAATAGAAATAGCTATAGAATAATAGGATTGTGATATTTTGTCTGTGGAGGAAAGAGTTGTAGAGTGGAAATTAATTCATCACCCACAAGGCAGAGTAGATGTTTTTGAACTCTGGAAAGCTGAAAAGGGATGATGGCTCCTTTATTCATTTCTACACTTAGAAAATCTCTTTTCCTTAAAAATTATGTGAATATTTCATATTTTTAAAGAATAATAAATACAACCTCAGCAATAAATTTTGTAATATTTTGGACCAGTCCTGAAGTGTTTATTAGTATAAAATATTTTACGTCTGGGAGTAACAAGTAAATAAAATGATGATCGAGCTTTAAGACTGAAGATTAGCTGGTATGAGCATCTCAGCCCATTGGGGCAGACAATCTTTAACAGACTTGCAGATTATGAGAAATCATTGATCATTTGTTATTGATCTACAGAGAAGTCTTTTCTGAATAAAGAATGCCATTAATCACAAGAGAATGTTTCCTATATTGAATTGGGATTTTATGGCTGGCTGTTGGATGGCAACTGAATTGGGAAATAGCAAGAAGAAAAGAAAAGAATTGCATAGTATATTGACTTGGAAAGAAAGACATTTTCCTTGTGAGACTTTGGAATGAATAAAAATGATGGCAAATCTGGCATCTTTTCGATGAAAGTGTTCAAATTGTTAGTTCAAAATCTTTTTGGCTACCAAAATAACTTTCTCCTGACAAATTTTTCTTTTTTTTTTTTTTTTATATCTACTCAGGCAAATGTCAGTTTCAGGTATAGATCAAGAATTAATTTTTTATGAATTGTTAATTAAATTAATTTATGATTTAATAAATTGAGAACAGGTTTTATGACCAATTTTTTAAGGTAACAAAAGAAAGTATAACATTTTATAGCTTATAAAACATTTCTTAAAACTTTCACTAAAATTCAGTTACATTATATTAAATTATTCAGAAATTAATTATATTTTATGTAAGTCATCTATTGACCTGTTATTCTGTTGTCAGTATGTCATAAAAGCTGAGTGGTTACCATCCTCTAAAAAGAGTGTATTCAACTTTTCATATAGTTTTCTATCATTGGTGTCATGGGAAAGCTGGCATGTTTTGGTAGAAACATGTCTCCTACAATAGTTACCCTGCAGACAATATTGGTAGGTTCAATGTCAGTCAAAGTAAAAAATGAGTAACACAAAATATACAAAACAAATGATGACTAATTTAATGCATTGACAAAAGGAATTGCAATAAAAGAAAACATTTCAAGACTTATTACATTGAAAATATTTTAAACTAGAGAATGTGCATTTTTATGTGTGTGAAATTTGTGTAGGCCTATGTGAGGAACATGTGTGAAAGAGTACAAAAGTCAAGAAAGAAAAGTAAAACCATGTAAATGAATGTGCCAAGTGGGGAGGGGCAACATTTTTGGCCCACATGTGACATCTTATAGCCAGAATCTCCAAAAGAAAAAAGTGAATAGGGAGAAAAATGTATTTTTTTTTTTTTTTTTTTTTTTTTATAGGCTTAAGGAGCATCCCCTAGAAACTTTGTCTTTTTTTGTTTTTTTTTTTTTGTTTTTTTTTTAAAGCAAAGTCAAGTGGGATAACCCACTTTGGTTCTGAAAAGTTGCAAATGCAGTAAAGGCAAACTGTCAATACCCTCCACTATGTCTTTGAGGTTATCTCATCCTTTTCAGATAAGACTAAGCTCTTTGTTATAAACTTTGCTTATAATTCTAGGATAGATGACAAAGAACTTCTCTTACTTGAATTTCATCACCTCACAGAGCACAAGTCCAAACCTTTACAGCTAAGGTCTGCCATGCCACATTCACTGAGACAAATCATCCCCATTCTCTTTGTATTCCATTAGTAAGAAGGAAGTTTTGTTCAGTCAGCTTCTTCCCAAGATCCTCTACTTTGTGGAACAGGCTTCCAAATGGATGTTTCCCCAATTGCTACAATTTTAACCTCTTCATCTAGTCATCAGCCTTGACAAAGATAAAAGATGGAGGCAACACTACTGTGAAACATTGATCAGGGTTGAAGGAGGTCTAGTAGATTATTGTGATGCCCAGTATTATTCCCTCTTCATCAGTTCTAAATGAGAAACACCTAAAAGCACATGAATTGGAGGTAGAACTCTTTTTTTTTTTTTTTTTTTTTTTTTTTCTTTTGTGTTTCTGCTTCAAGGGAATCCATGGCCATGAGTATTTGAAGAATCATTTTTTGTGAGTAGGTAAGAGTAGCCCAGGATTGTGAAATCTTGAATTGGAATAAACTGGTTGGTTATGAATAAGAGGTTGGACTTCAAATTTTCAAGGTGTCGTTCAACCACTGGATATTTGAACTGTATATCATTATAAAATAAGAATAAAAGAAAAACTGACAAGCAAAAATATAAATTTACATTCTAAGTTATATTTTTTGTTAAAAGATAAGCAAAGGCAGGAAAAAGAAACAGCTTTTCTCTTTTCTGTTGGATTTTTTTGTGTGTGGCTTTTACACTCTTCACTAGATAGATAGCCAGTCACCTAAAAAAATTCAAGGGTATTTCTTACACAATGTGAAGAGCAGCTTTCAAGTTCTGCTCTCAAAAAAAAACATTACAACTTATTGTTCACATATTTAATTTTGTCCATGACACACCTTTTGCACTTTGATAATTTTTTTTGAATTTTTGTGGTGTCCATATCCTTCTATATTTTTTCACTTACAACTGTTATGTTGGATCCAGTGTCTAATTGCAGTTTTACAAGTCTTCCATTCATTTTTACTTTTACACATTTTAGATTAGCCACAAGTTGTCCTTGTGTTGTCAGAATAACCTTAACATAATTTAGCATTCTATTATTTTTTTTTGTTCTCTGCATATCTTTTGAATGTATACTGTCTTCTAACAACAAAAACATTTAGAATTTTTAAATTGGCATTTGTCTTTAAAATGCCTGGCCCCACAACTGTGACATGGGTCAGGTCTTTTACCTTTTGACTTTTTCTTTCTCCTTTAACCATCTGAATGTTAGCCTCTTTGCCTTCAGTTTTTGTGCTTAATATTTAATATCCATTGGCATTTTTCTACAACACTTTGCAATGATATTTTTTATCTTGTTCTAGCTTTGAAAGAATATGTGAACCTATTTTAGAGTCTTTGTTAGGAGCCAAATCTTTTACAAAAATTAGATTTTTCTTAAAACTGCTCAGGGTGTGCCAATCTGTATTGCACACACATACATACATACACAAATATAAGTCACATACGACGACAAGCATTCATTGGTTAATAAATCACCACTATGTTGTTATAGACAATTTACAAATCGCAGCAATGTAACAATTTTGTAATCACTCTATTTTCATGTAATCAATTTTGTACACTTTTGGGAGAAACAGATCCCAGAAGCTTTCTTAAGTCTCCTCAAAACTCACTTGCTGATTGGTCAGTGCCAACCAGTCAGATCATCTGCACATGAAGAATAACTTTTCCCGTGCAGCAATTTGGAGCCTATGGTCACCTATATAAGCAAGAAATATTCTTAGCTAATTAGTGAGAATTCAGTTGCCAAACGAATCCATGACAGTTGAAACCATGTGCCAACCTTCTCACTCACACAACCAATCACATGCTGAACATTCCTTATACACTCACATAACTTTTTCTTACACAGCAAATCTTCTGAGAACAATTATTACAAGAAACTCTCAAACTTTCAGTGAACTTTGAACTACAAAAATAACTGTTAAAGAGACAACTCTTGTTTTATTCAACCTTTCCTTACTTAAATGCATGCTTTCTTTCACATCATTGTACATCTTGTTAAATACATATTTTATGTGTAATGATGTCTTTTGCTTATCCTTTTTCATGTCAGTTTTGTTTCCTAATCTAAAGTTAAATTAATGTGGTGAAGTCCGCCACAAGGGGATAAGTTGTGTAATTTAGATTTTTCACATTCCGTTTACTACTCTGCATATGTAACAAAATCATCTGAATCATTTTTTGTTAAATTTAAACACTACTAACATATGTAGAAAAGTGAACTTTTTTCTCCCAAAATATTAGAAAGCATAGTTACCTTCTGTTCAAAATTGATGTCTACCAGTTTTTTGCAAAATGTAAGTAAACAAGACATTCATTCCCGTTTCATTTATCTTTTGTATGAGTAATAACATTTGAGTTTGTTGCTCTTGCATTTGTCTTTGTTGCTGCAGGATTACTGTCTTTAAATCTTCCATTTTGGTGTAAATTCAAAGACTTCATTGCCACTGTAATGTCGTCTTTGATAAAAATAACTGAGAATTAGGAAGGCCATAATTAGAGAGTATCAAAGGAACAGAAACTAGGTAAGGAAAACAAAGAAGTGGTTTATTAAATACTCATACATAGAATGGAAAAACTTGAGTAAATCAACTACTCAAATCCAACTAATATGGCTATTTGCTATATTTATAAGTAGAAGCAGTTCATTGTCACAGTTGTAGGGAAGAGGAGGTTGTATGCCGAGTCCTATTCTACAACAATGTTAGAAGGGTAATCTGCCATGTGACGAAAGACAGACTTGCCTCAGAATTCGAAATGAGCACAAACGTGTCTTGCCAGCAAAGTGATGACAAAAAGAAATATGGCCGCTTTGAAGACATAATTCATGCACGCCTATCTCATCCAAAATGAGATTTCCACACATGCAAATTTTGGCTGTATTGGAATAGCATAAAAAGCAGGGTACCAGCAGCACGACAGAACCAGTCATTCGGCAGACAGCATACAATAGAGTTGGACATACAGATTGACAGATGGACAAAGAGGAAGTCGAAGTAGGCGCATCTGAGCTGGAGTCTGTTTCACAACTGCCCAGTGTAACAGCTGAGAAAGGGAGACATGCAATCCATTTTCTTGAGGCAACCGAAGAAGAAAAAATAGCTGGCCTTCCGACGAGCACCACACTGCACTTTTTGACCCCACCTCTCATCACCATTTTTTTTCTACATGTCATAGTTGTAAATAGTGAAAAGATAACATTATGGCCTTGTGCCAAACTAGATTAAGTTTAACAAATAACCACATTGAAGGATTACTTTAGCTTTTTCTGAATTTTTAGACATTTTGTTAACCTGGTAGGTCATCTCCAAATGAAAACTTGGAAAATTACACAACCTAGTATGAACTGTCCCAGTGGTTATATTTGGCATTTCTTTAGTAATGATCAAGATGGTGTCTCTCTTGTGGAGAGAATGAGCTACCATTTTTCTGTCAGAACAGAATAGACTTTTGATTGCATATTTTCATCTTGGAGCAGAATCAGGAGCCACATAAGCAAGCGCTTTGTTCAAGAGTCAGAAAGAATATCTTTCACTGGCTTTCAATTTTTGTTCTTTGCTTACAGAAAATTAGATTAATGCTATGGAAAGTAATTTTTATAATGCTTGCCTACCAATGAACTTGGTTCTCAGACAGCAAAGTAGAAGTTCCTTTCCTCAACAGAGATATATTGCAACATGAAGGAAATAAGTCTGTAGAAACTGAAGAGTTTATTGAAGGATATATCAAAAATTGATTCATGTCCATATATCAATATGTATAGTTTAATTTTGAAAAATATTCACTCAGTATTAAATCTATGAAGATCTAATGAGAAATGATGCAAACATTTATTATTAATGATAAAGTAGCCTACTTTTATGAGAACTTATATATATAAGTGGGCATTGAGGTCAACATAGGGAATTTGGGTGTTGATCTTAATATCCACATATACCTATCCCTGACATTGAGCATTTTAACCCATAAATATAATATAACTCAAAACTAATATCTATATATATATAATTTTATTTATTAAAAAATTATAACATAAACATGTTATAACATCACTACAAAAATAGCCATTTTGTTTCAACACTTCTGGTGTCTTCTCAGTTAGAATTTTATTTTGTCTACACCAATCCTATACTTTATATATATATATATATATATATATATATATATATATATATATATATATATATATTAATCAAGTCATCCCAAACAAGACACTAATGTCACTAAAATGCAAGGGGTTACTGGGAGTGAAAGAGAATTAAAAGACTACTTTAGAAAGAACCAGAAACCCAATCCTATAGGTTGCATTTGACCAGCAATTTTTAATTTGTGCATGTTTGATTAAGAACCAACACAACTTCCTTGTGGATTATTTTTTGATCTCTGGTTTTGATTCAACAGGAAACTCTGAGAAAGGTAAATCACAATAGGAAAAGAAACAAACTAAACAGACAGTATAACAAACAACAAAACTTTGAAAAAGACTAGCTTCAGCAGATAGCACATAGGAAGTCTTATTTAGCACTACCAGCCAGAGGTCAAAAAATCAATGAAATATTTTAATTAGTTTTTTAATGTAGCATGCACATATATAATAAATCAAATAAAATTGTGACTTATCTTGTAACTAATTTAAGTCTCATAGAGATTTCATCCACTCATCTGGGGACTTGACTGTAAAAATTTTACAATCATGTCTTTTGATTAGTGGATATAATCTTCAAGAATAAGATAAGTGACAATTTTATTTGATTTATTAATGAACTAACTCTTGATATAAAGCACAAACACTACAGAGAATTGTTTCCTTAAAGGTATATATATATATAACAATTGTGTTTAGCCCAAAAAAGTAAACACTCGGTTAAGGTATTTTTGGAAGTTAATCTTTTTAAGGTGAGAACTTTCTCTTTACAGTTGGAATATGGAGGAAATGCAGGTGATTCAGCTCCATGGATGAAGCATAGTGAGTCCTAGCTATAAATGTCTGAACTGCTGGAACTAGAGTGTGGAACTCATTTGAACATTTGCTGTGGAAATAGTTATTGAGTAGTGATAGACATGCAACATTGTGTCTGTGAAAAACCACATTTTAATAACTAGGAAGAGGAAAGAGTAATCAGGAGGACAGTCAATAGACTGACATTGCATTTAAAATTTTGCAGATTAAAGGTAGCTGGAAAAGATGGCACTGGGAGTTCCACAAGTAAGAAAGGAAAAAAAAAGAAACTGTTAGCAGAAAATTTATGGTTACATTTAACCAGTTCAACTATAAATTGATGGGATCATGATATCAGTATAGTACTGTGCTTAAATTCAAAAAGTCTAGGTGCCATAGTTGAAGAGCTCATCCAACAAGTACCATGAAAGTATTTATAGAAAAGGCACAGAAAAGCAACCTTAAGGCAGTGGGAAAGTGACTGAAGCTGAGCTGCTAGATCAGGACCAATAATATTGCTGATTCTTCTTTGGACCTCATCAAGGAGCTCAAGGTAAATAGAAGGGGCACCAGATCATGTGTGTCTGCAATATTATAAACATAGATGAATGGTAGATTTTTAGATAGATTCTAGTGAGAAAAATTGATTTGCATGACACAGTGAACGAACTTTCTTAGCAGAATGTATTCAGTATAGTCTTTTCACTTCATGTCAGCTGAGAACATTAGCCTGAGAAGGCATGAATCACTTTCCTGGAGTTTAGCATCAGTCCTTCTGATGGAAGGCAGAGAGGGCTCTCTCAGATGATTAATAGAGAGAAGTTTATCGTCAGTACATCAGCAGTTGACTTTGAGAAATGAAAGCCATATTGGCTGCAATGAGAGACAATGAACCAATTCGGCATTGATTAGAGCCTCAAAGAGTTTCCCAGAAAGAGGTAGAAGACTAATAGGTCAATAGTTGGAAGTGTTGGGTGGCTCACCAGAGTACTTAAAAACTTGGACAGATGACTTCCAGCAAGCAGGAAAGCAAAGGGCAGTGATGCATTTATTATACAGTTTAAAGAGAACAGGAGCCAGTTTAAGAGCACACCTCTTAATGACTATAACAGGGGTACCATCAGGTTCATATGCTTTATAAGAGATGATAGCAGAAACCATAGAAGAGATCATATATATATCCCTCAAGAGAGACTCATTTTTAAGTGGGAAGTTAGGCAAGGGCACTCTAGATTAGTCAAGAGTAGAGTTTAAGGAGAATTTTCAGACAAAGCATTCATCTTTATCAGCAGAAGATGGTAACACCTCAAATTAATTGAAAAGGGGAGGAATAGAGGCCTTACACTAATTTAATGCCCTGTTACAGAGCCACAAGTAACCACAAGGGCCAAAGTTGTTAGAGGCAATGTGGTGCCTTATTCTCTTATTAAACAGACTTAGCTCTTTGAGGACTCATTTACATTTATTATGAACAGCAAAAAATAGGCACCTGTTGTGACAAGAGCTGTCATGCTGGTATAGCCAAAAATAGGGGTTCCTGTGTTCTGTAGCAGCTGAGTATGCTGGTGTGAGCCATGGAGAGGATTGAGGTTTTACCTAGTATTTCCAAGAAGGAATGAAAGTGCCCATGCTGGCTTTGACACAAGAAATCTCAGTGCTGCAATTTTCAATTCGGAGGTTAAAGATGTCAATCTAAGGGGTGTCATGAAGGAAATCATTGCGGGAGACCCAATCAACATGCTCGTAATAGAAAGAGGTCTTATGAATAGGCAATCCTGTTTAATAGATGAGAAGAATTAAATATCAATGGATACCATAGAGTTACCAAGAGAGCAAGTGTGAGAAGTGGAGGTAAGAAATAAATCAAGTAGAGAAGCCAGTTGCTCAGTTTTACTAGGGAAATGAGTAGGGAAGTCCACAATTTGAGTAAGGGATTGGGCAATAGAAAAATTTACTGTCTGATTACCAGCAACAACTGTACATTTTTAGAACGTTTAAGCCACATATCATGGTGAGCATTAAAGTCCCCAAAGACAAAGATGTTTGCAGATGGATGGGGAGAAAGTGCCTTTTCTATACTGTCAGCATTTTGCATTTAATATACTGCAATCCTGAGAAGAGGGGGAGTGATAAAATTAAAAGAGATAACAGTTTAGTAATGAAAAACGGAAGCACATGAAAGAGTTGTCTGGGGTTTCGAGAGATATTTCCCTGGCCATCAAAAGATTATTCCAGATGTAAACAGCAAGGCCATTCATGTGAATTCTGGGAATTTTTTGGCAAAGGAGAAGATAACCTAGAATCAAAAATGGGTAGCAATGGATAAATTTAAATTGGTTTCACAAAGAGCAAAGATATCTGGCAACTGTTCCAAGAGTAAAGATTCTATGCTGCAAAAGTTGGAACTGATACCATTTATATTAGTGAAAGAAAGTTTGGAAGGAGGTAGGTGGTTTTTGTTTGCTGGTTTAGTTCTATTTCTTTTGTTTTTGTGGAGAGAGAGGAAAGGCCACTATAATTGTCACTATCTGTCATTCATAGCAATACAAACTAGCCAGAAGGTAATTAAACTTATATGAAAAAGTATTTCTATATTTTAGAAACGATCCGACTTAAAAAAATATTTAATCAAAGGTGGACCACAAGAAATTGAAAGAACAAGCAAGTTCATTTTTCTTAAAATTTCCAAAACTGTCTTAACAAAGAAAGAAATTGGAAGTTTAGTGTCTGATTTTTTTTGTAGGGACTTCTCCCATTATTAGTGCTAGGTACTTTTTGTTAATTCAGAATTGATATTATCAGATTGACATTCACATAATACATTTTCTTACATTGGTTAATATTTGTACCTAAATTAGCCCTCTGATTTTAATCCCAAAATTTTAATTTCTAATCATAATCAGTTGTAAATTTAACAAACATAGATTTTTTTTGGCTGTGTACTTGGATAAAGGTATTGGAATATATATATATATATATATATAAGTTGTAGCCTGTTTTTTTTTTGTTTTTTTTGTTTGATATTGAACTCCTATGGTTTTGGAGATAGACCCCCATAGCCATATATATTCTGAAGCTACATTACCTAGGGTACTTGGATAAGTATATTTCATTTAGATGAAAGTGGGGAACAAACCCCCATTGAAATTTTCTTTTCCTTTGATTTAAATTAAATGATAAATTTGAACAAGAGAATGACTCCTATCCAAAATATAGAAGAAGAAAACCAGGAGATGGAGGTTACATTGGCAAGATCAAAGTGAGACAATATAAAATAGCAAGAAATCACCAATCAGTGGGTAGTGTGTTAAAATACATATTTATTGCATCAAATACATGTCAAAAGGGTCAGAACAAGTCATTTTTGCACAAACTCAGCACTGAATTTTTTTTTCCTTTTTGATTTAAATTAAATTTCAATTTGAACAAGGGAATGACTCCTATCCAAAATATAGGAGAAAACCAGAAGATGGTCACATTGGCAAGATCATTGAGTAATACTGAAATGCATCTTTTTTCTCCATAAATTATGACAATGATTTAAAATCGATCATCATTTTCTCATAAAAAAATGTGACCTGCAGCAAGGCGCATTTTATTTGACTAGAAATAAGAAAGTTAAAGCTTAAAATTTCATGTATCATTGCAATAGATCTGCCTGATGCAATCATCTGCCCCTGATGATTGTCGATACATGAAACTCTGAGTAGCAAATTGTTTTTGTGTGTATATATATATATATATATATATATATATATATATATATATATATATATATATATATAAAATAGAGAGAAATGTAGACACCAAGGTCAGTGGAAAGTCTATTTCATGCTTGAACACAATCTTCAAGACATATATATTATTTAAAATGTTACATTTTATAGGGAAATCGTGCTCAGTATCATGGGTAAACTGTATACTGTTTCACACACAAGTAATGTATAAAGAAAAAATGAAGAAGAATCCATCTTCAGTGATGGTTTGTTTCCATCCAGTGAAGTAGTTGGATGTTGTTAATTCTAGGGAAACAATGAGTTTGAGCCTTCTGCCATTCAAGACATTTTCATGGAAGATTCATAAATCTTCTGTCAAAATTGGTTTGTGTGCATGTTTTCTCTTCATTCTTATAATTTTTGCAAAAGAATTCCTCAAACTGCAAGCATTCGCCCCTACACTTTTTCAAAAGTTCACGCTTCCATCACATTGTTTTTTTGAAAGGACTACATGCTCACTGATTTTTTTTTCCTTTTCTCTGCAAAACCACATAAAACAATTTATTACCATTAATTTATATAGGAAAAAAATATGCTTTTTCAGATACAAAGAAATAACTTTCATGTCTATCTGCTTGACTTGGTGTCAAAGGTTTAGTTCTGATCTGCTGTGGAAAGCTTGAAATACAATATGCTTAACTGCTTTGCCTCAATGCATTTTTCTATCATGTCGTTCTTTGTAGGCACTCAAAACATTCTACCAACATATCTTTTGGGAATTAAAATTATACTTTTTGCATTCATTGTTGCACAATCTGTTAATGGAAAAAATCTCAACTTCATTTTTTGGGGTCTGTAAATGCTCAGAGCTTTCTTATCTAAATTGTTTTTTGGTTTATGCTATTTTGTTACTTAGAAAGGTTTTAATAAGAATCACCCACTTTTGGTTAATAGGGTAAATATCTGCTAGATTAGAAACTATAATATTGAATTATTAATAAAGGTTTTAAAAAAATATTTTAAAAACATGTCCACCACTTATTGTTTTCCAAAAGAATTTTCAATAATATAAGTTAAAACAATGATCTTTCAACTTTGGATGAAATGTGGTAGGGGTTTAAAAGCCAGCATTGTATCTTAATGCTAACCAAATTTCAGGCTAATATGAAAGTGAACAAATTTAGAGATATCTTTCTTTTATTTGGTATTTTCAGAGGTTGGCACCAAAATAGTCTTGGGGTTTAATCTTGTAACCAAATATATAGTTCAAATTCTGGAGCAAAAGGAAATAAATCAAGTCATTGGAATTAATTACATTTCAAGCAATTGTTAATTAAGATCTAGCTCACTAACTTGCAGTACTTTGGAATTAAAATATTTGAAAAACAAATGATGAAAATATAACAAACATATAATTTCAATGTCTTCATCCAATTATATATATATATATATATATATATATATATATATAAAAATATTTGGGGGGGAGTAGTGCTCAGTATAATGAGTAAACTGTATATGCCCAAAGTAATCAATACTGCATAGTGACTAACTGATTTTCTCATTCCCTCTCATATATATATATATATATATATATATATATATATATATATATATATGTGTGTGTGTGTATAAACAGATTTAGTGGTACAAAACTTTGCTTTAAAAGTATTCAGTTGAACATTACAAGGCATAATGAGGGATAAAAAAAAATAAAAGGAGGAAAAAAACACAACAGGTTTCTCTCCCACTCTTTTATTGGGAGAATTTAAAGTAAAATATAATAAATATGAGATATAAATTAGTCAATGATTGGAAGGGCGGGGAGGAAAGGAACAACTATTAGACTGATCACACCAAAGGCCTAGCAAAAACACTCCTGCTGTTTACACAGTAAAGGTCTACAAGACCTGATGTAAAGTGATTCTAGTACTTTCAAATGAAAAAATGAATGTGAATTGGCTAAAATGATGAACCAATCCACACTAAATTCCATAGCATACTTTCTGCTATTTATCAGTCAAATTGTTAATCAACACAGAATTTTGTGATCAAAGGAAAAAATAAAAAGATATTGTAATACAGGTGATTTTTCTCCTGTGTTTAATTACATTTTGTTAGTAAAAAAATAGTCTCCCATATCATCTTGAGAAACCTTTCTCAAATAATCAGGTTGTAGCAATTTCTAAAGTGTTCATTTAACTAGAGAAATTTATTAGTTTGGTGGCTAAAATGGTGACAAGTTTATCTCAGGCAGTTCGAATCCAAGTTTAGGTCATGATCTTGAATCATTTTTGATGGTTGCCAAGCTTTCAAATTTGAAGATCAGTACTACTGTATTTGTTAGTTTCTGATATTTAAGCGCTTACAGAATCTGTCTCGTATACAAATTGTAAAATTTACCAAGATCTGACTGATGCAATACAACTGCTAAAACTGTTCGTCTTAGTGGTTGTGATATTCTCTGGGAAATTGTCCATGAAGCACCAACAAGCAAATGCTGGACATTCTTACTGATGCTGCAAAAAGGATATGAAACTTCTAATAAAATTTTTATTACCATTACAGTAAAAATAAATCTTGTGAAGGAAGGACTTTGTATAAAAGAAAAAATACAAGTCATTGATGCTTATACAAACTGGAAAGTTAGGCTAGGTTTAGTATATTGTTACATCTTTACCAATGAAATTAACTCCACTGCACAACGTCAACTTTATCTGATCAAGTGATTCCAAAAAGGAAGCAGATAATTTTGAGTAAACACATAAATGTAAGCTAGAAATATTTGAATATCTGTGAAATAAATACAGAAGACATGGCTGAATGGAAAAAAAAATATATTGCCAATAGCAATGGGGAGTTGTCAACTTTGTATATCTCGCATCTCGCTCTCTCCCTATATATATATATATATATATATATATATATATATCCATATATTTATATGGAAGAGGTTATAATTGTTCCAATGATAGAAAAGTGTATACTTAAAAAGAGAGAAACTGCAAACATTTTTGGTTGTAATATGGGTTTTTAAAAAAAATATATATTATATTTTATTTGCCATAATTTTGCTACACGGGTTTCCAGTCTCATGACCTTCTTCAGTGAATATTTACACATATTATTAAAATGAATTAATTTTCCTTATGTTAAACATTCTTTTTTTGGGAGGGGTAGTAGTGACACAAATGTCTGTCTTGGACTGGTGGTAAGAAAGTTCTTCTACTTAAAGAGTAATAAAACAATTAAGATTAGTCCCAGAAAGATTATGGAAAGATATCTGTATTATCTTTTAATGACCCCTGTATGTTCTTAGATCTATTTCCATTTTGTGTATTGTGTGCATTTTTGCTAGTATGTGTATCCCCCGCCATACATACATACTGTCTTATTATAAGGAATTAGTGTACACACACATATATATATATATATATACACACAGACATACATACACATTTCCTATGTTGTGTAGGGTTCATGTGTGTGCTTATGTGTAGTCTACTTGATTTTTCCAGTGTGTATATATATATATATTCATTCTCCATAGAAACTTACATGTGAATGTGTATATATATATATATGTGACTAGTCTGACCAATGTATTTGGCCATTATGTGTGTATATTGTGTGTTTTTGTGTGTGGGGTTATGATTTATTTAGTGCTGGTTTAAATTTGTTTATAGAGTTTTTTCTTGTATTTGTAGATAAGAATAATTGTCTGGTATATTGACATAATTTTAAATTTACCTTGATTACATTTATAGATGTGTTGTGATACAAAGTTTTCTATTGTCTGGTAATTTGATGTTGCTTTTGTGAAGGGAAACTTTGATGTTTAATGCTTAGCTGATACCTATATATGACTTCTTGCATTTTGTGCATAAATCACATTTTTGGAGTTTTAGTTTAAATTTTTATTTATTATGAATGTTGTTTTGGGCTTTTCAAAAGTGTAGGAGTTTCATTCTATAATGATTTCATGAACCCCACATCTTTTTTTTTGTTGCATTTTGTGACCTGCTGTATTGTGTGTTAGTTAAATTTGGATGTGGTTAATGTGTTTCAGATTTTGAGATTGGCATTTGCTTTTAATTATTTTGGTTGTGTTTAGTATATTTTTCAGTTTGTCATTCTTGTTAGGTAGGTCTTGATTTTTTGTAATTTCTGTAAATAATTCTGGATTGTTCTTGTTGTATGTTGTAACATATGCTAGAGTTTGTTTGATGTTAAATTTCTTTGGATTTTGTAGTTGGTCTAAAGGAATTTTTTTGCAAGTTCAAAACCTTTGTTTATTAGTGTTGGGGCTAGCCTTATTTTTGTTTTTTTTAGAGTTCTATGTATTTTTTTCAAGGCAGGTTTTTGTGAGGTTTGTCAGTCACTATAGTACAAACCCTACATGCTAGAGAATAGTGGTTGGATTTCAGACAACTTTTTGGGTGATGGCTCTCGAAATGAAGATGTTGTTGGGTGTCTGTAGGCTTGTGGTAGATATCCGTGATTATGGGATTGTTTCTATTTCTAATGAGTATATCTAAAAATGTTAATTTGTTAAAATTATATTCTTGGATGAATTTGATTTTTGGGTGTAAGTTCTGAAGTAGTGTAGAATTGGTTAATATCACCCCATGAGTATTTCCAGAAAAAAAGTAATTATATATTTATATTATCATTTCTATCAATATATATATATATTTAGTGAATATGGGTTTTTATATTTTCCCCATATATTTGTTCTATCTTTTCATTCAGGTTTATATATATATATATATATATATATATATATGGATATATATAATAGACATACACATACTATATAAAATGCACACATATATATAAAAATGGAAATAGATCTAAGAACATACATAATATATATTTTTAAATATACATATATAATATAAAATATATTTTGCGGTTTCTATATATTTTTATAAATATATATAAATTAAGAAATCATAGATATATATATAGAATATATGCCTCTATAAATATGATGTTCCTTCAGAATATAGGGATATATGACAAATTTTAATATATGTGAATTGATATTATATATGAAGTGTTCTAAACTATCTACACAAAAACAAAAATGATGAATATTTTGAAAACATAAACTATTTTTAAAATATAGTTCAGATAAATCTTTGCCAGGAGGACAAATTTTTAATGCATTGCTTTTTCACATGATGAATCTTTTTTTATAAACTTTTAGTTCATATGCAGCTTTTTCACATATATATATATATATATATATATATATATATATATATATATATATATATATATATTTGTATGTTTGAATAGGTGCAAGCATAGTCCTCAATTACTGATATCCCCTGATGAGTAGGTAGTGATTGCTGGAGTTGAGATGCTGAAGGTAGCATCAGTCAGTGAAAAGACAAATAACATGGTCTGTCTTTTATTTAAAATATATATAGATATATATAATTATTAAATTAATAGTATTGATCACTTGATCAAAAACATCAATTTTTATTAAATATTAACTCTTCAAAAATTCTGGTAGCATCTTAGCCCTAAATCCATAATCTAGTGGAAGCTCTCTGTTTTTGCTGGATTTGAGTAATTTATTTTTTAACTATAGTCTTTTATTGTTTTTTCCTTTTATATCAAGACAATTTAAAGATATACTAAGGTTTTATCTATAATAAAAATATTTCAATCTGTCAGAAAACAATTTTAAAAACTTACTTTCTGAACTGATTTTTGGATTGAAAGTGTACATCAAATTATACTGAATGTTTTACTTTCTATTCACCAAATCAAATAAACTACAACAACCATATTATTTGGAAAACAATTTCTGAGTTTTAAATTCACAAAATTTTGTATTTTACTTTTCATTATTATTACAGTTGCTTCTGTGTTAAGAGTTTGTGTGAATAAGTGTATGTAGAAATTTGTGTGAGTTATAATATATTTTACATGTTCTTTTATTATCAGAGAAATAATATTAGAAAAACAAATTCTCCTTTTGTTAGTTGTGAAAATGTTTGTTTGCTTTTGAACACTTCTGAATATAAACAAAGTCAGTTGGGAAAAGTCAGTTGGGAAAAGAAGACACAATGTCAATCTATCATCTTGAGTGAAATTCCTTTTTGACTTGAAAAACTCAACTTCTACTTTTGCAACAAGTAAACCTCTTCTTTTTACTTACAGCCTAGAATAACTTGTAACAAATAGTAATAAAAATTGACAGATCTCCAAAGAGAAAGATTTAAATATTTTATAAGAATTTAATATTCAACAGGGATTTTGGAGATCATGCTAAAAAGCAATATTTTATATTTCAGAAAATCTTTGATTCTGTGACTAGAAAGATGTTCTGAGTAAAATACGTTCAAAACTGAATTCATTTTGATTTATCAAATTTGAGTTTTTGAATGAAGAAAAGTCAATTTATTATTTTTCATAATAATCTGTGTATGAAATAATTTAATATGAATATAAAAATAATATAATTACATTTCATAAACTCTTTTTCTAGTTCTGTCAAGATCTGTGAAACTTCTACACATGATGTCACTTATATGATGCATATATATTTGAATCTGAAATGTAGCATTCCAAAAATGCCAGGATGTAGTCAACACGGTCTTGTCTACCATACTGACAATATTTGATAATAGTGAGATTACCTGCTTCCATACAGGAAACATTTAGCAGTCATAAACAAAACAGTTAAAAATCTTGCTGATTGAAATTTATAAAATTGTTTCCATAAAACATTTTTAAGGAAAAGAGGTTCCCCAAATTTGTGTGATTCTGTGGTGAAACTCTCTATGATCTAATGATGCTTTGTTTTCTTTAAAACCTAGAAGATTCATTCACTTGATTTTAATCACTGATCTGAGAAAATGGTTGTGTATGTCTGATAGTTTAGACATTTCTTTAAAAGTTGGATGTTATGCAGGACATCCATATGAGAATCTAGAATGTGGTAAGGATGTTTAAGAACAATTCAAGTTCTAAGGTTAATGTTCTGTAGCATTTTGGCTTGCTGGACAAAACTACCTCAAGTGCCGTCTATCTTATGTTCACTTTTCTTATCTCCTATATTAATGTTGTTATAAAAGATCTATACATTGAGATGTTTGAAGTGTTCAGTTTGAATTTTTATGATGGGTTCAGTATAGGAGCTATCACTGCTTTCATTTAAATTCCAGATAATATTTTCTGTTTTAGAAAGGTTTCAGAAGTCCTACTTATATGAACAATTGGTAAAGAATATTTTGTTTTCAGTATCATTCCTTTACCAACTATGAATCTGTATGTCATCAGCATAGCTCTGCCCCCACCATCATCAGTATACTAGTTTCTCATGAGAAAACAAGGACTCTATTTTCTATTTGATTAATTCAGGATATAATTTGAAATGTTTAAATGATTAAGGTAATTTTCTTTACATCTGTGCTTGTACAAGCATCGTGTATAGCTTGCAAAGAGATTAAATATATCGAGGCTCTTATTACCTCTGTCATACTCTTGATAAAATTTGAATTATTTAGTTCCTGATAATGACTGAAGCAGTTGAAAGTACTCAAGTAAAAACAGTACAAAATATGAACAGTTTAACCACAATTTTGATTTGGATATACAACTTATTCAAAAATTAGAAAAAATTAAATAAAAATTGAATAGACTTTGCTTAAATGAATTCTTGCTGTCTAAATATACTCTTCCATATATCTGCAAAACTGTTATATATTCAGCAAAACCATTTCACATTCACACTTCCTCCAACCACCCATTCACCATAATCAAACCTATTTGCTGTCAGCTGCAGATTATCTTACAACTAATCAGATTTGCATGAAATAGCACTAAAAGACTGCAGCAAAACTTACATTTACACTTAACAAAAGAAATCAGACAGAAATTGAAACAGCATGTAGCTCAAACCACCCTATATTGAAAATGTAAAAACAAATATATATAGAATATTCATTAAACCTTTTAGAAATCATTTCCCCAAATCAAGTAAACTGCACAAAATATTTGGCAAAAAACCCCCAAAATTTAGCTATAGCTGCATCAGAAACAAATTACAAATCATTAAAGAAAAACATAACAGAAACATTCACCTGTACACTACAAACACTCACAATCCCCACCTACAGCTGCAGAACAAAGTAGGAATGCCCACTAAATGGTAAATGCTTACAAAATAATTTAATGTACATTACAAAACTTAAATCCAAATTAAAGCCAGAAAAATTATATATAGGAATAACAGAAAGTCCCTGGAAACAGAAGCTATTCATACATTCAATAGCAAAAAAAATCAAAACATGCAGACAACAGAACCTTCTTAAAGCATGCCTGGCAACTCAAAAACAAAAACGCAGCAAAAATAATATTGAAAATACAAAAGCACCTGCTTACATCAACACCTCAGAACATTGTAACCATTAATTTTGAGGAGAAATATTGATAATTACTTTCCAAGAGCCTGATAACCTCTAAAAAAATCAGAGCTCTTTGCCTAATGCAGATATGTAAACAAATTTGTACTATGCTACCTATAACCACATGTAGAAAAGGACTAAAAATCCTGTAATCTAATTCTAATAAAGTTTATTTCAAATATCAAAACTCAAACCCTAGGAAAAATATATGAAAGAAAACTATGCAAAATAAATAACTACATATACAAATGAACAAACTAATGGTCATGATTATAAATAATTCAAAGCATTAACCTTCAAAAAAAGTTACTGGAAGGGCCAGTTTCCTCCTTATTTAACTTCCCTACATATAGAAACTCCTGAAAGAATAGCAACATATGGACTTATAATGGGGAAAGAGCTGTGGAAAAAAGGTTTATTCTTCCATTTGTATTTACCCCATTATGGGCATTAATATAATAACACCGTATTTCATGGCTGGAACAGAATGGCTAAAAGGGAAAAGAATAATAAACATACTTTGTTCTTGTAGAGAGTTTTATACCACTAAGGCACATAGAAAAGATATATATACAGATTTACACACGTCACATGCAGAGAAAAATATATCAAATATATCTACATGGCAAGCAGAGTGAAAGGAGAATGAAAAAATAGGGTCTTACATATAAAATGGAAATTCTTCTGTGTTTCTGGAGAAGCCCTGTTTAGTACTCCAGATTCAAATGGGCCGGATTCATCTATGTCCAAGGTAAAGAAATATTCCACAAACTGAAAATGGTGAGACTTGGGTTTTCCCAAATTTAGGATTGCAAGCCAGTTTTTTTTTCTATATCTGAGGAAGATATATTTCCAAAGGGAAGCAGCATCATAGTATTGTATGATGCTGGATGAGGATCACTTTCTATTTTTCCAGATACATTTGCTTTTTTATTTTTTAATATAAGCTTTTTTGGTTGACCATTACTCCTGAGTTGTGAACTCTATCATCATCAGGCTTCTTATACCAAATATGACCATTAAATAATGCAACAATGGTTGACATATTGTAGAAATCAACCATCCTAACCAGTCATTTAGTTTATTGTGACTTCAAAATACAAACCCACTTAGACTTTACTATGCATTGTAATCTTGGTAATGAAAAACCAGGCAGTCTTTTTCAAGATATGAATGATTTGCAATGAGCACTCATTTGTTGAACTTTGGCCATTGAGGAACAATAGTGTAAATTTTGACTTCTGAAGGAAAATTTCTCTACTTTCCACTAAAAGGCAGGACCTTCCAAACTTTATAGTGCACATAAGTCAACTGACTGAGAAACTTTTGAAAAAACAATCATATAAGTCGAAATGTGAAAGTAAATATCACAAGTCATTCATTTGAACATTCCCACAAACAGAAGGCCACCAGATACATACTAATTATTCTCCAACAAGGGCATGGAGATGCTTTTGAACCCTATCAAGACTGGGCATCTTTTATCCAAATATGGCAACAGTACTCCATTTTTGGTCTGATCTGACTCTTATAAAGGTAGAGTATAGCATGAGGAATCAGGTACTTACTGGAGTGGTACAGGTAGCCAATCATTTTACCTGCATCTTTAGTGATTGTATACAAGTTTTATGATTAAAGTATAACTTGTAGTGTTTTGCGAATTCTCATGCTGTATTTTCCACAACTATGGTTTACAGGAGTTCAATATTGGCTGAACTTGGTTGTCAAGATCAAGTGGAACTTTCAAGAGAAAAATTTCTCACTTAAACTGATTAGACGATAATTGGCATTTCTGGAAACTTTTTTTTCCTTAGACAGAAAAAATATTTCTTGCCACTTCCATTGCTGAAGAGCCCCTTGTAATTCATGCATTGTCTGAGAGTGATCTGAACTAAACTCATTTTAAAAGGGCAAGATTGATACAAAACTTATCCACTTTGATATTAAGTTAAGGAAAAAATTAATACAAATTAATATTATATTAAAAGTATTGAAAAAATAGACTGAAAGGGATATTGTCAAAAATGTAACCTTAATATTCATTTCATAGATATTCAAATATATCTGAATTTTTCAGTTAACAATTATTTTATACATAATCAGTTACAGATTGGATATAGCCTCAGTTTGAGTAAGTTTTAGTGCTATCTTCCAACAGTTGACTCTGTTTCATTGGATAAGTGTATTTGTGCAGGAATTTATGAAAGTATCTTATATGTATGTATTAGGGAATACTGTAAAGTTATTGGTTCAACCAAGAAGCCCTTCCCAACAAGAATCTACTGTTTGATTATTTGGTCAGTAGATTAGACAGTGACCTTTTCAACACCCTTTTGTATACAAAGGTTTACCAATAAATCTATTTCATATGATTTTACTTGTGACTTGAGGTTTTACTTTCTAAGTAGCAGAATATAATATCTGTTTTTTCTTTCTCTGATCTTATGTACTGCTTATTTATTCAAGAAATGGTGAAGAAAAAATAATTAAGAATCAATCAGCATTTTGTTTTTTCTGCCTGAGTCTGCAGTGTAATCAAATCATTACTTATTTAAGGTCTCACAAATTCATTGAAGAAAATTGTTTTCTATTATATCATTCCAGCTTTGGCTTATATTGACTTTTACTCTGTTTTTATTTTTCCCCAGATTAATTCAGTATTAAGTGCATCAGCATTTATGATCAGAGCTTAAATTATTGATTATTTCAATGGCTGAATGCTATCACCACAAAATGAAAAAAGTGAAAGAATTAAAAACTGAAACTCCATAAAATTTGCTAGGAAAGACATTGATTGATTGATAATTAAGCCAATCATATTGGAGTATTTACCATGGTTAATTAATCTGCTTTAAAGAAGCATTTATTAGTTTTTACCATAAACTTAAGTCAGAAACTATTAATTGTTTATAAGGAACTATATACATTTATGACCAAAGCCTTTAGTTGTATGTAAATGAATTTAGATTTTTGCTAGGGGAAGCCACACTATCCCAACAACATATGTTTTAATAGGATTATGAATAAATTGTATTTAAACAATAAAGGTTTTTTATGTTAAGTGGGGAGGCGGATTTAAAGACAAAACAATTTAAAGTTAGAATAAATTATCTAAATAATAGATTCACAAAATCTCTAAGTAATACTGAAACACCCAATGGAATAAATCATGCTGTACAAAACACACACACACACACACATATATATATATATATATATATATATATATATATATATATATATATATATATATATATATACCCTCATACATACATAAATAAATAAACTCCCATTCTGGCCCTCTCTCTCACACCCTGCCCTTGTCACCAACTTGGGCTCTTTATCTGAAACAAGGCACGCCTTTGAATAGATATATACCCTCTCCCTGACTTCTATCCAAACTAAATTCAAAACCCCTGATTCCGAGACAGTCAATCTAGGGCTGAAGAAGACTGGCATAATGTTGTGCCAATTTGAAACAGACTATACTCACATGAGGTAATTTGGATTTTTAGCTTTATAATATATTACCTATCAAAATATGTGAAATTAGTAGAATTTAATATTTTGTCAATGCATTGAATATTGTTGCCACAACTGGTTTAGTTTTTCCTGCTATACATCTTGAGATTCTTGCCAAAATCGAAAGGGAGGGTCTATAATGTTATCATTTCTGATCTGACATCTTGACTTCAGTCATTTTCCCCATTACCATGATATGGCTTCTCTGTTTCTTTCCTATTTTTTCTATATTTTGATGGCATTTGTTCTAATGCACATACCTTATTGGTATCTAGAACACCTAAATTTAAGCACAGTACTAGATTGGCAACTAGGTCTCATCATTTTACTGTTGAAAAAACTAAATATAATTTCTATTCTGATAATTTCTTTCTTTGCACTTCTCACCTGTAGAACTTTTTTGTTACTTTCCTACCATCAACAATCTTCAAAAATTTAAATGCAACATCAATCACCATCTTCTGTTTTTTATTGTCATTTCTCTTCATTAAAACTTTTTAATTTTCTTTCACTCTCAGTAACCCCTCGTGTCTTAGTGGTGAAGTGATTAAAAAAAAAAAAAAAAAAAAATTCATGATGAACAGAACTTTTGTCAAGAAAGTACTCAATAGTGAACTAGAGCAACAATGCTCAACAAATTAATAAAAGTTCAACTGACTTATCTTTTCAACTGATTTTAAGCTTTCACACAACACACTACTCTTCAGGCTCAAATAAATCTATTGAATTGTTAACAGATACCACATTTACACCATACCTAAGGATTCTAACATTGTACAAATTGTAAATTTTAAAATTTACTTGTAGTTGGGGGATTAGCATTTCTTATATAGAGTGAAATTATGATGTGGTAATAATTCAATAGATTTATCTCTCTGACCTTGATATGTGGTGTGCTGTGTAAAACTTTGAAGTCTATCAAAAAGATAAGTTTACTTATCTTCTATCAATTTATTGACTACATTTACATTAATAGATATTTCTAACTTACATATCCGATAATTTGATGAAAAGATTCGTATGCAATGATTATTTTTGTAGAGATTTAATTTTACTGATAAAATGGCGCCAAATGTATTTTACTCAATTTATGTAAAGATGGTGGAATCTCTTTTGATGAAAACATCATTTCTCTGTTGAATTCCAAAGTTTATTACCAGGAATGTTAAAATAATATATAAATTTTGTTTAACAAAATATTATTTTTTATGTATTGTGTTGAAATGATAATAAAATTGCAAAATACTTAATTCAAAAACTGCTGTCATCTCAAGAGTAAAAGTGAATGTTTATTGTAACTATTTCATTATTAGCTTTCCTTTTCAATATATACATTATTCTTGGATAATTTTTATTTCTGATTTGTGTTGTTTACACAATGTCACAGATTGACAGTCTGATTAAAACTCTGATGAAAGCAAGTAAAAAAAATAATTAAAAAATAAGAAAGTTTAATAAGCAACCATCACAAATATAAATGGGCTGTAGTTCTGCTTGTAGTGACTGCTATGTTTTTCCACGCCCACATTTTATTCATCTGCGATTATTTGCTAATAAATCAATACTGCCTTTCTATAGGACAATTTAGCCATCACAGTTGTTGCTTTGAATTTTTCGGTTTTGAACATGCTTACTTGTTTCGTTAGTACAAATTTAGCGATTGGTCAAATTTTAACCAATCACATATTTTAGTGCAAAATCAACTTTTCCCGTGTTTTCACTGGGAGCCTATCTATGGCTTTAAAAGAGGCGACTTTTTCACAAGCCACCAGTAGAGTCCAGCAAATTTTGCCTGTCAAAACAAACCTATGACTTTACTCACAACATTTCAAATGCACACACACAGACAGAATTTTGTAATACATATATACATATCTCTCTGTGACTCAGCCTAGTTCAATCAACCAGAACTCTGTTGATTTCTCTAACACAACACACTTTCTGATCAATTGTATTGTGTTATCTATTCTAACAGCAGACTTATTCTAACATTGCTTCCTGAACATTTCTCTCTAAAGAGAACTTTCTTTCGAACAATCAATTACAAATCAAAATACGGTAAAAGGGAAGCAACTTCTTTTCCCTTAATCCATACATTGAATACAAATTATTGTATATTTTGTTCTTGTATGTTATTTCAATATATACTTGTTGATTCACATTTGAAGTTTCATTGTTTTCTTGAATCATTAATAATACAAAAGAAATATACACTAAAGAACACGTGCAATAATATGCTCATTCTTCAAAAATTTTACTATTAATTTAAATTCTTTCATGGATTTAGTTGATATTTGCTTCTGATGATAAAGGAATTTCATCAAGTAACAATTTATATGAATTCTATCAAAGACCAGAGCATCTGGAGAGATGAGATATAATGTTTTACTGGTAAAACAAGGAAGAGAATAGATAATCATGGTCATTATGGAAGGAGTTCGGAAATGCCTTTCTCCAACAGTAGATTGTTTCATCCACTGCTGCTGGTATTTCAATTAATTGATTTAATTAATAAAGTTGAAACTTGTCCAAAACCATCAATGCATTTATTATAGCGCTAAAACTCTTGAGCCAATCAAATTGCTTGATATAATTTAAATCTGATTTTTTTCTTTTTATTCCTTTTATTCTTCTGTTTTTCCTGAATGTGACTTTTTTTTTTTTTTTATTTAAAACAATCAAGATCTTAGTTATTTTCTTTTTATTTGTATCTTTTTATTCCTAAAACATTTTCTCTGATTTTTAGACTTGCTATTACTTTTTTCTTTGATATTTCTATCCAAATTATCTAATTAAAGAGTTCCAAGGTGCTAACTGGTTAATAAAGAAATTTGCTCTCACTTAGGAAATGACTTGCACCAACTTGGCACCAAGTCCTGAACTACATTATCTCATTGGGTCATGAAATATCCATCTTTAGACCAATATGCAATATATTTAAATATATTTGAAATAGGCAGTTTTGGGTTTTTTTTTTTTTTATTATTGCTTCTATCGGCAATCTAGGTAGGCTTAAAAAACAAAGTTAATTTAGTGTTTCATTTATTAATTAACATCAACTAATTATTATTTTAATATTCTAGGGTTACAGTGAGTAATTACTAAAATATTAAGAAAAATAACATTTTCTTACTTTTTAACCAAATAGTGATTTCCTGTACTTTTTGTAATTGCTCTTGTTTTTAATGTTTTAAATTGATTAACTAGGCTTTCCATGTTGTAAGCTTTGTCATGGTGAATTGTAACTAATAAATCTAACCAACATCTTATAATGAATTGAATCTTAAGATACTTCCTAAATAATTTTTGTTTTTGTTTATAAACATTACAATATTATATTTTATTCAATTATATATTCACTATTATTTACAATGATTTGTTGCCACTTATCACACAGATCTTCAATATTTTTGGAGTAAAATTCTACAGGTTTTGATATGAAGACGTTTTTGACAAACTCTTGAATCTGGTTGCAATTAGAAAAAAATCTTCCCGTCAATGTGTTTTACAGCAATCAAAAAAGGTAATAATCAGTTTTGATTTATTTTCTATGGCTTATCAACCACTTTTGCAGGCTATTTAAAACCAGAAAATATTTGTAGATTGCAAGAATTTTTTTAAATAATGATTTAATGATACAAATCTTACTAATTAATCCATAACTGGGGGGAGAAGAGGTGAATTCATATCTTTATTAAGCGTATTTGTGTATAAGTGAATATAACAAACCCAGTGGGAATTAGAACTTCTCTCTCATTAACAATTCCAAGCCATTATCCATTACACCATCTGCCCATCCAAGCTTATAGCAACTGGTATTTTCAAGTGGTCACCCATCTACTACTGACTTGACTTGATGTTACTTAACTTTGCTGGTTGTGCTGCAGGAACTGGTATTTCAAGGTGATATGCCCTTAAGCCTTAAACGGTTGGTACAAGGACAGGTGAATATGGCAGGTGACAGAACAGATCAACTGAGTTTCCAAATTTTTTTCCTGTGTTATTCTTGCTGGATATGGCTTTGCATTTTTTTCTTTTATCCTGTCTATGCTACCATTGTTATGCAAATACTAAAGTATGTTAGTGTACTCCAATTTTATTTGTAACTGCCATGTATGATTAATAGTAAAGATGATGTATTCGTTGTTATAATTGGTTTCTTCAAAACGGAAATTACTCGACCTAATATATCTTTAGCTGAAGAACATTATATTTGAATGAGTTCAAAGACCAATTCAGCCTTAAGAACTAAATTGAAAACCTTGCAATATTCCAGCATTTGACTATTGATCTCCATCAAAAAGCATTTCATATTACAGAATGTCCATCAGCCCCATTTATAAAATCAATGAATCAATAAAGTGATTGTTTATTGGCAATTATCTTCAATGTGTGAAAGTAGTTCAGCATAAAATTCAACTTCCCAAAAGTGTAAAACATGTCAAACAATATTATTCTTAATTATTTTTCCCCCTTTTCAAAACAAACAGTCCATTTTCTGATTGAGATAATTGTATCCATGTTGGCCAAAGCAAATACAAGTCAAATCTTTTACACTTAGGCCATTGGAGACTGCTTAAATTAATAATGGCTGACAAATTCTTCCCTTTATCACTTGCTATTCAGGTGTCCATATTGTCAGATTTGACGGATGATTCTCTTGGCTACTTCTCATATGCTTTTAATGTTTGCCTATTCATAACATTAGTCATTGCATGATGGACATATTGTTCTGTCATACATGTGACAGCTCAATGGTTATATCACTGGACTGGTAAGCAACTGTTTAACATTTGGTTCCAAGCAGATTAACACAACTAATCACAAGGCATGAAACAAATATCGAATTAAAAAATAACATTAGTTACCATATTTGATAGTATACAAGCTGAAATATATTTTTTGATTTTGGAAAATTTTTGGCGGTATTTAATATTATGTAAAAATAAACCTGCCAATTCTCCTGTCTTAATTGGAGAACTTCTGACTAGCATTTCATTCTACTGTCTTTAGTCTCCAGTTTTGATGTATTCTCCTGTCTTAATTGTGTCCAGTTTTGACTGGTATTTACCAGCCTGTCTTAAGGTACATCAGCTGGAAATATATTTTTGTTATTTTTGGAAACATTTTTTTGACTAGCATTTCATTCGGTATAATTATTATTAACATTTTATGGTATTTCATTTTCCACTTCTGACTAGCATTTCATATTCTCCTGTCTTAATTAAACCAGTTTTGACATTTAATTCTTTTCTCCAGTTTTGACTGGTATTTATTTAGCATTTTCATTCTCCTGTCTTAATTGACTAGCATTTCATTCTATTCTGTCCTGTCTTCTTCTCCAGTTTTTGTCATTTTTTCTTAGCATTTCATTCTATTCTCCTGTCAGTTTTGACTCCTGGTATTTCATTTTCCACTTCTGACTAGCATTTCATTCTATTCTCCTGTCTTAATTGTCATTTCTTACTCCAGTTTTGACTGGTATTTCATTTTCCACTTCTGACTAGCATTTCATTCTATTCTCCTGTCTTAATTGTCATTTCTTACTCCAGTTTTGACTGGTATTTCATTTTATTCTCCCATTCTGAATTTAAACAGAAAAATGTTTCATTTTACTCTGAACATTTCATTGGACATGTTTAATTGTCATTTCTTACTCCAGTTACTCATTTTATTTCATTTTCCAAAAGAAATATACATATGCAAAGTTTTAAAACTGACTAGCATTTCATTCTATTTTTTTAACTACTCCAGTTTTGAAAAAATTCTCCTGTCTTAATTGTTACCCAGTTTTGACTGGTATTTCATTTTATGTATTTCATTCTATTCTCCTGTCTTAATTGTCATTTCTTACTCCAGTTTTGACAAATGCTATAACTCAACTTGGACATGTTTATTTTATTACAAAAAGAAATATACATATGCAAATAAAACTTTTTTTTTCTGAACCCATGAAATAAATAAAAATTTAAGGGTTTGATAATGACTTGAATACACATGACTATTCAAACATTGTAAAATGAAAAATGTCTAAGACAGGCCCAGATAAAATAAGAATTATCATTACATACATACAAAAGTATTGTACTCATCGTATTTTTTAATAAAATAATATTTTCAATTATTGTTATTTATCTAAAACTAAAATTTCAGAAAGACCTTTAGGCAGCTGCCACAAAAATGAGAAAGGATATCCAAAAAAGGATAAAAATACCTAATTCCTGTTCTTTTATTGTCTTTCTTTTCTTCATTTTTAACATTCAGTAATCCCATGTGGCTTTATTGCCTTGCTTGGGGTGAAATGATTAAAAAAAGACCTTCAACTGGGTAGAACTGCATTCTCAGATTCACACAAAGATCTTTTGAGTGAACCCCAGGCATATGTAATATTGACTACAGTTTGTTCATCATCCTCATCTCAAGAAACTTGCTTCATTCTGGGGCAAAGTATTATGGTCTGTTGAGACTAAGATTGAATTCTTTAATAAAAATGGTTTAAGACACATCTAGAGAAAGGACATTTCATATGATCTCTAAAATATCAACAATGAAACACTGTGATAGAAGTATAATAGTGTGTGATTGTTTTTCTTCCACACATGCAGGCAAAATACTATTGTATCAATGAAGGAACATTGGATAGTGTTAGGTAGCATGAAATGCTGGATAACATGTCATCTCTGAAGTTTCTCTATGTACTGAGAGATTAAGATTGTAGTGAGCAGGGAAACATCCCAAAAGGATGATTACTGAATCATTACAATTTTAACATCTTCAAGAATCAACTGTTTTCTATCCTACATATCCTCATAATATACACTACTTACTTCATATTTTTTTTTTGTCTGCTATCAGTATCATGGCTGTCAATAATGAATCCTGGTAGGACTTCTAATTCTCTCAGAATCACCTCACTGTATAGGTTGAATAATTTCAGTGAGAAGACACATCCTTATCTTATGCAAGTATATATATATATATATATATATATATATATATATATATATATGTGTGTAGGTGTGCATACCCATACATATACACACACATACGTGCATCTGTACTGCTTATCTGTACATGAATTTAATGTGAATTGTCAATCATATATTTAATGGAAGTAAACTGATTTATCCTCTCTCTTTGACTATGACTCTGGAATGGGGTGTTTTTTATATCCCAATCCCCCCCCCCCAATTCCAGCAAAACAGTCAGCCCTGGTTCACCCGCTGAATGTGCTGGAACTCATTGGAACCACTACTTTACTATCTATCTCAAGGAGCAAAGTAGTCTTGACTTTACTGATTTCAGAACCACCTATAAATGCTGTAAGAAAGTTCTAGAAAATGCCAAGTGAAGCTATGTGCAAGCTGTCTAAGCCAAGGTTGAAAAGAAACAAATTGGATCTCACAGATCCTGCAAGATGCCCAACCAAATTATGAACAGAGGCCCACTATTATAAATGACCCTGAGGTCATATCTTCCTTGACAGACAAAGCAAAGCTCTAAGCTTTGATGTTTGCCTCGAACTCAATGTTAGATGACAAAAGGCATCCCCCTCCCCAACTTCCCGCATCTTGCTGAGCACAATCTCAAAAATATATTCATTTCAGTAAAAGAAATCTCTAGACTTTTTAAAATCCTTGACCTGAAAAAAAGCTACTGCCCCAGACAAAATTCCAATGGTTGTCCTTAAGAATTTCAACTCAGAATTATCATCAAACTTAGCAAAGTTATTTTATTGTTGCTTGTAGAAGAAATCTTTCCCAATCCTGTGGAAGGAGGCAAGCATATGTCCAGTCTTCAAGAATGTGGGCAATCAAACCTCCCCCCTCCCAGTATAGAACAATTAGTCCCCTTGATATCATCAGTAACCTTTTTGAAGCTTTAATCAGCAAGAAGGCCATTGAGCATCTAGATATGAACAGCCACCTGTGCAGCATGCAGTATGGGTTTCAATCAGCCCGATCTACTGCTGACATTTTAATTACCATTACACAGAGACTTAGAAAGGCCTTTGATCTCACACACACACACACACACACACACACACACACACACACACACACACACACACTTTCAGGACCATAGCATTAGATATCTCAGTCTTTGACAAGATGTGGCAAAAATGTTTCCTATGCAAGCTCTTGAGCTATGGAATCACTGGAAGTGTTTTATTAAATCCTTACTAACAGGTAGGTCCCTGAAGGTAGTTATTAACGACTAGTCCACTGAGGCCCTGGTAGTCAACACAGGTTTCTCCCAAGGGTCACTTCTTAGACCAACCCCCTTTCTGATTTACATAAATGATCTGCCTAAGAATATATGCTGATCATTTGTAAACATTGATGCCGATGATACAATATATGGGTGCACCTCTAAAACTGTTGATAATTGGCAGCTAACCTCACTTCCAATCTAACACTAATTTCCCAGTGGGGGTAAAAAACAGGCTGGTTACATTCGTTTCCTCAAATCAAACTAGTTACATTCCGTCACTGCTGATCAGACTCTGGACTACCATTATTCATGATGAATGGATGTCCCCTTGAGGAGACACTGTACTTTGAGAGAATATTGGACCTCAAACTCATACCTGACCTCAAGTGGAACTTTTGTATACAATCCATTGCTAAAGATTCAGGTAAAATGATCAGCTCCCTGTACCACTCCAGTAAGAAATTGCTATCCTCTACCTTTTATATGTGCAAGATTAAGCCAAAAATGGAGTATTGTTGCCATGTTTGGGTGGGAGCTACCTGATCTTCAATTTTCAGTCTTGAAAGAGTTCAAAAACATCTCCAAAACCTTGTTAGAGAAGAATTATTTTCCACCTTCCAACCTCTCTCTCACAGGTATTCCATATTCCATCTGCACAAAGTAAGTTCCACTTAAAAAGTTTAAAACCACTACCCTGTGGAACAAAATCCCAAATGGCTGTTTCTCTGAATCACTACAATCTTAATGTCTTCAAGTCTAATTAACCGTTATCTTCCCCTCCTATCAATATAAACTACTCCTTAATGTCACTATCTTACTGCAAAAAACAAAAACAAAAAAAAACACACACACCTTTCTGCTTTTGTATATTTACTGAATTCAATTTCTTTCCATATGCAGGTGGTTTGCTGCCAATATAGGTTCTGGATTATTCTAATATCCTTTTCAAATATATCTCAAGGTTACCTAGCAGTTCCAACAGTTCTTTGTGGTGTAGGTTGTCAAACATTTTTGCATAATCTGTAAAACATAGGTTCACATCCTTCTGGATATGAATTGCTCTTTCTGATATCATTCTGAGCATAAATATTGCATTCTTTGTTCCAGTGTATTTAATGAACCGATTTTTGTCCTATTTCAGGTCTAATTCTGCTGCAGACCATATTCCTCAGAATTTTAATAAGTTTTGTTATATGGCTCCTTAAGTTGATTGTCCAACAGAGCTCATGTTCATCATATTGTTTATATTATAGTGTAAGTTTTATGTTATTGGGATATGCAGTTAGTTTAATGATATTATAATGTAAGTTTTATATTATAGGGCTGTGCAATTAGTGAAATGCTTATCAGTGTGGAAAATGTCATTGGTAAGGTATGTTCATACAAATGCCCTTGGGGAAAAATAGGCATCCATCTCTTCACAACTCCAACCAACATGTTAAATAGAACATCAAACTCTACTGTCTTAGGCTTTAGTAGCAATTAGTTAAAGAGAAGGATGATAAAACCATGGTGAGAAACCACTTCACCATTTCCACTGAGAAGTCAATTCACAGATAAGATAATATTAAAAAATTCACAGATAATAAAGGAAAAGAATTGGTGGAGAGCCATGATCTCTTATATCCTGAAAGAATATGGCTTTTAAAAAAGATAAAATGCTTATATTTTTTGGTGCTGCCAGCTCTAATCTTCATGGCTTGGACCACCATGCTACTTATATAGAAGCAAACCACTCACATTCCCTTCATATTCCATCTGCACAAAGTAAGTTCCACTTAAACAGTTTTTTCCCAGCAGTGTGAGATATTCATAATTAGTGGATAAGCAGTGTGTTGTAGAATTATTACAGGATCATTATAAGTCTGGTAGAATGGATAAGCCAACATGAATAACAGAAAATTAGTAGTGTACCAGCACTAAAATCATAAATAAGACTTAAAGGTATTGGTGCATGGTAGAGTAATAGATAGCGGCACAGACTGAGGAATCAGAGAGCTGAGTTCAAATTCCATTCACATCCATTACATTCACTTACATGCTAATACCCTTGGGAAAGGTATGAATCTTCTTCTCCCACCAGCTATGGACAAATAGCAGAATAGACTGTGTTCTATAGTCTTGTATGGCAACTGGTCTACTGTGGAAAGAAATGGCAACCTACTGCAGTGAAAAAAAATCTGCCTCATCAGTCATGTATTGAAAAATGCATGATCGCCTATGCATGTATTTATACAGCAAAGTATTATTTTTTATATTATTAACTCTAAATTAGAGGAAATGTTACTTTGAATAGTAAATGTGCTATAAAACCTGTAAATGATGGAAATTCTTTTTCTTTTTATGTGCCATGTTCTTTTGGGATGTAGGTGACCATGGCTCTTCACCTCCCTCTATCCCTTGCAGCTCTCAACAAGTTACTTCCCTCTCCTTCCTACACCAGACCACAAGGTATCTTCCTGATGTTAAGTATATGCCTCCTCCTTGTTTACAACCTCTGTAATACCTCCATTGTTGCTCACATACTCAGTCCATGATATCCTTAGCATCATTCTGTAGAACCACATCTCTGTCGCCTTGAGTCTCTTCATCTTTGAGGAAATTGTCCAACATTCACTGCCGTAAAGAAGGACAAATGTCATGTAACAGGTCAGTATTCTTTTCTTTGTTACCAAAGAAATCCTGCTGTCTTGCAATACTCTGCCCAGCTTTTGGAATGTGTCCTTGGCCATCCCAATATGTCTACGGATTTCAGTGTCGCACTTACTGTCCTCTGTCAAAATGCTTCCCAGCATTTAAACTTCCACGTCTGCTTGATTCTAGTGTTTCCAACCTGCAAATCGCATTTCAGGCTCATCCTTAATGATACTGAAAGTAAAACTAGAAATAAAAACCAAACTATTATTAAAAACTGCATTATCTTCTCCCCCTGTACCAAATTTTTATTTTATATTAAGGAGAACTATTAATTTTTCTTTTATTTATAAATGGGGACATGAATTTGTCTTTATTGCTTCAAAAAATTGTTTTGAAGTATAATTGTCATTAGTTTTATCCAATCACATTTTTAGGTGAGGTCTAAACAAGCCTATATAATGTTCTCAAATACTTTTTTAAATAAATCTCCTTAAAAAACCAAAAGCTGTTGATAATCACTCTTCCTTTGATGAAATTACTATATTGTTCTTTTCATGTTTGTTACAGGTTACATTTTAAGTCTTTCATTGTAAGAAGAAATTGTCCTTTATGCTATCTACACACTACATTGAACTTAAAGATTTGCAAGTAAAAAAAACTCATTCTTGGGGGGGGGTCCTTTTTTTTTTTGTTGACTCTTGTTTCTCTTTTTAGATTTTAATTTCCTTTGTTTTTTAACTCTGTAACCTTGACAGAAAAAAAAACATTTCTGTTTATGCTTTGATTGTCCATTTTTCAGTCAGTGATTTGAAATTCCAATCTGAACTTTTCTCTATGTCTGCCTCACCTGGTTTTTCATTCCTTACTGCTGAATAATTTAAAAGATTAGCTAATTTCTTTTTGAATGGTAACTTTTAACATTTCAAAACAAATCTACTACACCTTTTATTTCATAAAGAACTGAGCTTTATTTCATTTTTTTTTTCATATTTGTATATTTGCTTTTGTCTTTCTATATCTAAATAACAAAAATAATATCACTTGAGGACTTTCATCAACTAAAATGGCTGGCACATAAAGATAAAATGACATAATCAAGATGTTAACATTCCACATGACTTCAAACAAAAGGTTAGGAAGGAAACCCCCAGGAATGAGTGATAATAATGGACTATTTTCCTCAAACTGTTTAAAAGAAAGATTTTATAAATTTCAACCAAAAGTACAAGTGGCTGTTTGGTAAATGACTGCCAAATGTTTCTTTATAAGGAAATAGTTAATACTATCATTACTATATGGTCTTCTATGCACTGTGTTACTTCAGGATGTTGGTGATTGTGGCTCTCCATAATTTCCTGTCCTTTATAGCTCATTATAAATTTTGTCTTTTTGTTATCTAAAACCTTGTTCTGCCATCCATTTACTCAAGCTTGCTAGATAGGTTATGTGTGATTTTCTTCTATCCCTTTCACCTTGAATTTGGCCTGTAAGTATCACATTTTCTAAGCCCTCTTTCCTCATTATGTTTCCTAAATTTCAAATATCTCTTCCTGATAAGTATAAGCGTCCTTTTTGTTTCTATTTTCTCTAAAACTTTGTCATTGCTCACATGTTCGGTCCATAGTAGTTTCAGAATCCTCTGTAAAACTACATTTCTGTTGTTTCAAGTATCTTCACCTGTGAAGAGACTGTACAGCATTCACTGCTATATAGGAGGACCAATATTAAATTACAGTTCAGTACTCTTTCCTTTGTTTCTAATGAAATTTTTCTATTTCTTAATACTTTGCTTAGCTTTTGAAAAACATCTTATGCTATCCCAATGTGTCTTTGGATTTCAGTGTTGTACATTCCGTTCTCTGTTAAGATTTTCCAGATATTTTACGTGTTGTACTTGTTTGATTTTGATATCTCCAATTTGTAATTTGTACGTTGGGCTGCCCCTTTTGCTAACAGCCATCCATTCTATCTTCTTACAATTGATGTTTAGTCCTTTGTTCCTGTTTTCCTTCACTACCATCTGTGTGATTTCTTGTAGTTTCCTTTCTTTGTCTCTGTCATTTGCATATTTCATGGCTTCCAATAATAAATCCTGGTAGGACTTTTAATTCTCTTGGAATTACCTCACTGTATAGGTTGAATAATTCCAGTGAGAAGACACATCTTTGTCTGACACCATTTTCTATTTTTGTATCTTTACTGAATTCATTTTCTGTTCATATGCCAGCTATTTGCTATAGGTTCTGGATTATTCTAATATACTTCTCAAATGTTGCATTTCCAACAGAAAATAAAACTGATCTTCCCAACTCTGAGTTTCATAGATATGGAATCTGTTCATCAAGTTTTATTGATTCTTATTATTTCTAGATATGCCTATTATGTGTCACTGTGACTTATACATTGTCATATTTGGATAGTCTTTTCTCTTGTCTCTTAGATTGGATAATATGGATAATAGTAAATTTATCCTGTAAGAATAAATGATGATAATTTTGGAAGATATTTTCAGAGAAGCATTGGAGAGTAAACTTGGCAGGAAGTAAAATGCTATAATTATTTTAGGATTATTTGATTTTATTATTGTGTAAGTAATAAATCCAACATATCTATTGTCTTAATAGGGCTGTTTTCAGGATTGTTCTTTGAGGCATTAAGTTTAGATTTGGTTTGTTTTAATGGTTAATCAACTCCTTATGGGTCATTTAATACCAAAATTTAATTTCCCTGGAAGCGCTGGTAATGTTTATGATAAAAATGTATTTTTATGCTTTCATAGTGCTTTGACACCAGTTTGTGGTTTCATTGTTTTCCCAAAGCTCGAAACCTAACAGGTGCTACCACACTGGATCAGAGTGGATCAGGGGAACAACAACAACAATTAAGAGGTGGTTTTATGCTCCTCAAAACCACCCAATCAGAGGCCTTGCTGCCAGATATAGTTTATCGTCATACCCAGGATGTAGTCCTCATTAGAAAATACTTTATCCCTCATAATGTGTACGTGTACAAAGGAAAAAATATAATTGTTAGTAAATAATATTTAGTTTTTAATTATTGCATTCATGAGATTGAACAGAAGTTTATATTAGTATCTGTCTATATTTCTGAGATGAGGTATTATGTACATTATTTACATTATTCAGACTATTGTCCTCATCTTTGTCCTTGAGGACACATGGCACAGTGGATAAAGGTGTTGGTTAGATCCAGTGACAGGACCTGAAGAGTGTGAGTTCAATACCCGTTAAGGCAGTGGAGAACTTTCAGAGGGAAATTAACAGGCGATAACTGATAAATGACATCCATTAAAAACATGGCATGTGGAACTAGAACAGTCTACCCCAGTGAGCAAAATAAAGGGTTCAGTTCAACATTCCAACCACCTGAAGAAGGCCGGAGTGTACAATGGCTGAAATGTAATAAATATGGATACAAAGATGAGGACAATAATCCAAATAATGTAAATAAAGTTTATATTAATAGCAAATAAGATCAGATTTTGTTTATAGTTTGGGAATTTGAAACCTAAAATTTCTTGTATACAAATGTATACAGTAATATGAATATATTTACATGATCAATAAAACTCTTACTTATTCTTTGCCTATCAATAAGGCTAATCTGACTGTATCCTGTTACAGAATGTGTAGGCAATCCCAAAAAGGCAAATCCTACTGTACAATTTAGAACTTTGATGACCTGAACTGAGTAGAGGTGGTTTAAATCCCATGAGTGTGGAATCTATACTATGTATCATCATAATAGACAACCCTTGCTGTATACACACATGACACACCCATTTAGTAACCCTCTACCTTGAGTGGTTCTTGGACCTTGTATTGGGGGAACAATAGTAAAAAAAAATGATTCATGAGCTATTTTTAATAACATCTAAAATGCTTATATATTACAACATATTTCAATTATGAAATATGTTGTATACTTGTTTGAAAATGTATAAAAAAACAGACATCTGAAAAGAGCAGGAAAAACAACCAAAACAAAACACTAGTATAGAGACCGTGTTTTAGTACCACAGACATCAAAATGTTTCAGTTCTAACATTAATGCTTGGTCACATCATATTTGCCATTGTACAGGTCTGGAAAACAGTTTTTTGAATTTGACATTGCTTTTATACAGTCACATCACATGACTACTGTAGTGTCACATGTCTACATTATATAACACTGCACTTTTGCCAATGTTATTTTTTATTTTATATTATAATGTATTCCAGTGAAAGAATACATACATATTAAACATGTTCAAAGTACAAAAATGGATACTTGAAAAATGAAGGAAAAAACAACAACAACAAAAAAGGTCAAGTATAGAAACCCTGTTTTAGTGCTACTGATATCAAAATGCTTCAATCTATGTAGTGTGTGTGAGATGAAAGGGAGAAAGCAACTTGCTAAAATGGAGGTGGTTTATACCCTATGAGTGTGGAATCTTTCCTAAATATCTTTATAATATGCAACCCTTGTTTCCTCCCTTTATTTCCTTACATCTCCATTTAGTAACCCTCTACCTTGAGTGGCTCTTGTACGTTGTATTCAGTGAACAATACTAAAAAAAAACAAAAAAAAAAGCAACGTATTTTTGTTTAACTTTTAATATAGGATCATAAAACATGCAAGAACAATTGACAGCAATAGAAGATGGAAGGCACCTGTCCATTTTCAGATTCCTTGGCATGTTGAAACTTCAGGAGAAGCCACTACATAGTGATAGCAAGTTGTTGACTTGTTCAAGCCACCTTTCTCTTGCTTCCTCTAAGGATTGAAGCTACTACTACTACAACTCCATGAAATAAAGTGAGTAGAAATAAACTTGAAGAAAGTTGTTCATCATTCATTCAGTCTGTGATGCAGCACTGGGACCTGAGGAATTGCAGGTAGATCAAAAGAAGCTAGAGATGACATGCAATGCAAAAATCCTCTACAGAGTCATAAGAACTCACCCAAAAATAGGGGCATGTTCCAAGTGGATACTTACAGATCTGGATATAAACTGGATGTATGTTTATCTTTTTTGACTCTAGTTTAGAATTAGATGGATGCCTACCTATAAATAAATTCAATGTGATTTTTTTTCTTATAGCACTTATGAGAGTTGAAATGCTGTTAAATTATCCAATGAAATCTTGCCTATCTATAACCACCTTTGTTAATTCTCTTAACATTTTAGGGCCAATGTTGTTTTCTTTTTCACATACATATATCAACCAAGAATAAAACAATGGGGATTCCCCAAAGACTAAAGCAGGTAATAGTCAAAGTTGTATGTAGAGAACAAAATGAAGATAAGGGGAATGTTAAATAAATAATATCATACTTATCTTGGAAACTATTGAAAACATCAATATCCTTTAGCACTGAACTTGTAAGCAATGAAGTCATTGTTATAGATAGGCTTTTAGGAAGAGAATGATGAAAAGTGCCATTAAAGGAAAAAAAAACTTGAGCCACTATGTTACATTAACACATCTGGACTTTTTCAAATTATACAATTTTGAGTAAATACAGCAAATTCCAACTTAAACTCACACCAGGTTTTCTTATCATGAACACAGGGAATTCAAGATAAATGAATTTAGTCATATATTGTTAAAAAGCAGCCATTGATTTATTGTCCTGACAAAGTACTCTTTCCTCTCATGGTCAGTTTTCTCTCCTCTTCATTATTAAAGACTCTAGACAACCAACATTATACAATGTAAAGTAGATAGAAAAAACTTATGTATGCCTTGATTTCCTTTTATGATTTTAAGATTCATTATCATTCCAAGCACCATAACACATTAACAGCAGCCAAAATTAACCTTGATAAATTGGTTTGTCTGTAGCTGGGATATAGTTTTTTCTCACTTCTAGTTTATTTCATCTGGACTAAAAAAATGTGCAAAATGTTTTTTCAGGAACACTGTCTATTTGGAGGAGAATTAGTTGGATGTTAAATAAAGGTCACAGCCACTTTTGTTTTATGGTCTAGGCAGAATGTTTCTGCAAGAACAAAATCAGTAAATTTGAAAATGCTGTAGAGGATCTCTATCATGCTCTACCAATGTAAGATCAATTTTCTGCAGGAAACTTATACAATATGTTATGCTCTTCTTCAAATTAGATCTCTTTCTGATTCACTCTAAGTGTTGGCCGGATGTGAATACTATGAAAGAAAAAACCAAAAATAAAAAACTTCATACACCTTTGCAGGGGTGCTTAGCATCACATTCTGCTCAGAAAATAAATCCTCTTAAAAAATATAAAATACAATATAAAAAGAACTAATCATGAACATTGCCACCAAAGAAATTTACATGAAATAAAATTAGTTTATGAACTACCACATTTTCTTTTAAGAAAGTCACTCATAATAAGTGAAACAGAAACTAATCTGCCACCAACAAGCTCTCAACATCACCACGATGACCTCAGTCAACTGACACAACACATGCTTCAACTCCAGGCTCTAGTAAATCTACACTTCCATCAAGTTGCTTCTCTGGCCCACAAAGTGACATTCCACTCACATCCTCTTCAACAATACAAATAATTTTATATTAACAATTCTTGTCTTTTCTTTTCCCTTCACCAGCAGTACTTGTTGTTTCATTTGTTCTCTTGTACTATTATATGCATGCTTTACAACAAATAGAAGATAGTTGTAAAAATAAAACTACATTAATCAACAAACTTATTATAAATGGATAGTAATAAATTTCTTTACACTTGAACAAGATTTATTGGTGGTTCATTCCAGTTTATCATTTTAACCCTTGTTAGGAAACGATCAATTTAACAAATACAAAAGCCATGAAATGAAAGCAATATACAGTACCTTCCTAAAGGACTAGGTGTCTAAATTTCAGAAATTGATTGTACCTCACCTTTCCATAACAGGGTGTGGTTTTGAGGTTACTATAGAGCTGACCACCTGACCATTTCCCTTCACATATTTGGGTTGAAAGCTGGAGAAGTATTCATTCATGTCTAGTGTAGCAGAGTCCATCTCATCTGAGGTCAAACCATAGCCAATATCTTCCAACTTGAAGGCTCCCCTTGGTCATGGGCATGTGGCCATTGATTCTATTGATGCGTGGACTTTAGTCTAGGACACCCTCTGCACCACACTGGTTGCATACATAGCTATGGAGCCCAGTCTACTCCATTATGCTGGATGGCTGTTGATCCTACAAGAAGATTTATCCACCCTTTGGGTCAGGTCTTGTTTTTAACCTTACTGGGTATCTAGCTGCTACTCCCCTCAACAGAAAAGTTGCTAATAAATCATCCATGCAGCAAGTAGTACGAACCATTGGGATTAGGAAATGTTAGATATCCAACATTTACATAAATGTCTCTCAAGGTTAGCAAGTAAAAGCCTTGTTGGATAGGGTAGAGGTGACAGTGTTCGAAGAAGAAAAAGCAAAAAAAAGAGTATGACGAGAAGAGAATTAGATATTAAGAGGGAAGCAGAACATGATAGCATGCCGGTTAAAAAGTCATTCTCAGCTTTTAAAATGAGACACCAAGATCTTAACATGCACTTGATGAGCAAAAGAAGCATTCCAGTGGCTAATAGAGGTTCTAAAAAAAATGGAAAAATTTTATTAGAAACAAAAAAAGGAGTGCTGGATTGCTCTGTTATTCTTCATCTTATATGGCAGTGAACACTGGACCATCTCCTGACAGATGAAGAGAAAATGAGAGGCAGCAGAAATATTGTTCTACAGAAGGATAGTAAAAAATTCATAGATGAAGCAATTAAGCAACAAGGAAGTCTTAAAGAAAATGCTAACAGAAAACACTTAGAATGAGGAAAAGACATCTGGAATTCCTTGGATGCATAATGAGGAAGCATAGCTTGGAAATCTTAACCCTGATGGGACATACTGAAAGCAAGAGATAGGTGAAGGTAATGAGCCACTTATCTGAGGAGTTTGTGTGAATAGATGACCCAATGGCCAGAAGGAAGCTTGGCAAAAGGAGAAAAACTGGTAAGGGCCATAAGGGATAGGAAGTTGTGGAGAGCCATGATCGCCTATGTTCTGAAGGGAAAATAAAAAAAAAAAAGTGTATGCTGCAGTGATTGTGGAAGTTTACTGAAGAGACTGTAATTTGGATACTCACTGAAATTTGTTTTTATTTTTCTTTAGATGCTGTTTTTGTGCAGCAATGTAGATTTGCTGTTAGAAAGAAGAAAATACAGTGTGTTTCTGTGCCTAGCAGACATTGCAAGAATTATCATTTCAGGTGGTACATCAGAATCGGTTGCAGAAAGAAGGCTAATACTTTCTCTGTTCAAAAAGTGAATGTTAAAATTAGAAATAAAATTAAAGTTGATTTCAAGGAAAGTTTGCAAATAGAAAGTGGATGTCAAGTATTTATGCAACATGAGAGAAATTACCGTTGTGTAGTAATGGAATGTCCCACATTCCCTATCGCACATGTGGACTGACTATATCAGTAGATATATATAGTAAGCACAGGATATACCTGGCAAACTTGCTTCAGGAATTAGTTGGAGGTTCATCTCCAGCTAAGCTAGTTGAACTCTTTGCCTTTGGGCAGAGAGGAACCCAGGCGAAGCTATGCTGAAGGGAAGTCTTGTCTGGGGTGGTAGACAGCTATCTGACCCCATTTTTTACGGGGTCTATGGGGAATTTTTGCCCAAGTCTACAGACTCAGATACCCCATGTAAAATTTGACTTTGTACCACATCTGACTGCATGGGGCGGTTGGCAAATATCCTTGCTTCGGGAATTAGTTGGAGATTTGTCTCCAGCTGTGCTGGTTGAACTCTCTGCCTTTGAGCAGAGAGGAACCCAGACAGGGTCTATGGGGAATTTTTGCCTGAGCCTATGGGCTCAGTTTTTACTCTGCATTAAAAACAGCCTTGTGCCACATCCTGCCTTGTGGGGAGTTGAGGTAAATAACCTTGCTTTGGGAATTATTAGCCTGCTAACCAATTTCCTGTCTTTCAGTAGTGAATTCTCTTTTACAGTAAACTTCTCTTTCTTCATCTACACACATGTTGCTGTTCCTTTCACTCGAGTACCACCTCTGTCTGTTTTTAACCTCTTTAAGGATACAACAGATTGGCAGATTGAAGTTACTGTGTATACTTAAGTATAGTACATGTTTTTATGATCAGTTTTTTAGGCAAAAAATAGGGAGTCACACTATACACAGGTAATTTTTTTTTTTTTTGAAGAGGTTAAAAATCATGTGTTTTTGGTAACTGATGGCACTATACACAGTTAAATTTTTCTTGGGGCTAAAATTCATCCCCCAAAATTCAGGGGTCACACTATAGATTAATTCTGCTCATGCACAAGTATGTACAGTAATTGCATGTAAAAATTTGTAAGCTTGAGTAAATATTCCCAGTATTATTTTTCTAAAATAAAAACTGATATCATTATTGATAAGTTTTTTTTTTTTTTTCTGCTGGAAATTTTTTACATATTCCTTTAAAAGAAAATGTCCTTTCATCCCAACTCAAAAAGATAGAATAAGTTTTATTTTGCTGACCGTTGTAGCATATCTACAGATGATAATGGGTATGCCCCCATTCCCATAAATACAGTAGTGAATACTGTACATGATCTAGAGTTGGAGATTCATTGTGGAATTCACTTGACTCACTTCTAGCAGTTGTCTACTTCTATATGCCACTGGTGAATCTTATGTGTTGTTCTTGTCCTAAGTATTATTGTTTATTATAAACCTTTGTTTGATTATTCTATTCAGTAACCTTCCATAGGTTACAACACTTTATTGTTTAATGTATTTTCCTCTTTCTTTGCCACATATGCCAGGAATCAATGTTCTCTGGCACATTAATAGGCTGTTATTATAGAGTTAGGAATAAAAACCGTCATTCATTTTAGCCCTCCACTTTGTTTTTAAACCAATTAACTTGGTTTTGTGTCTTGTTAATGGTCAGTGGTTGGGGCACTAAGTTTGTAAATATTTTTCATTAAATTTTGTTTCATCTGTCATGTTCATTCATTCCTCACATCAAAATACTGTATGTAGGCATCAAAGGGAACTTCATAATCTTTCAATGAGAAATATATATTATGGTTGCCAGATGTGAGCAGTATTTACTGTGTATGATGGATTGTTATAATTGGATAATATTGTTTGATTGGATCAGTGAATAGAATTAGCAGGAAGGCAGCAGGAAAAGCAACAACTATTGTCTCTCTGTTTCTGTATTGGCCAAAGTGCCACATTTTACTTTAGTTTTGTCTGAATTTAAAAAAAATCAAATGACTGAAAGAGACCCCCCCAACTTTTGTTCTATATGCAGTGTATAGCTAAAAAAGTCAGACATCCTATGACCAGTATTCTTCATCCATTTGTCTTCCCTCTTGGTTTGCTGTAATAAGTTTCTTCAATCAATTGGCCAATGATGGTATATGTTGGTCTACCATGAGATTAGTTCCTATAGTAAGACTTTGTGAATGATTTCATTCTTGCTTCTTCAGCAATGTCCACTGAATCTTACTCTCTATGCAGCAGTTTGTCAATGTCAGCTTAGGCAAGTCACCAAAGAGCATTTGGTTAATGTTTTTCATGACCCTCAGCATTTTGGTATAAGTTGCATCAAGTTTCTTGTTCAATGTCTTCATCAGAGTCCATCTACTCAAGTCTGCCATCAGAAATCAAAGTTCAGTTCTTCATTTTGGAAGTGGAAAGTCTTTCTGATTGCAAATAGCTTCTAATAAAAACAGGGTTATATGAAAAATGATTGAAGCAAGGCATTGCTAACAAATAAAAGTTGTAAAGGAAAGTTGTTAGCCATAAAAAATGCCAGTAATGATTATTAAAACAAGAAATATTGGCACTTGTAATGGTAACATTTATTGATATGTTAGAAATTGTAAAGTTTTCTTTATGGCTCATTAATAACATATGAAAAATCATAAAACTGGAGACAAGATTGCTTGCTAATAAAGGCTAAAAATTTCTATGAAGACTGCTTAATAACAAATAAAATTCAAACAAATTAGCCTGAAATGTTTTTTTGCTTCTTAATTACCAAATCAAAATGTTCATGTTAGTCTTCATACAATACATAAATAATAATGTAGTCTAAGTAGTATTCTTTTTTTATAGCATTGGAAAGTTAGTTGTTACTTATCTTCAGGCGTATCAAATGTATTTTTATTTTTTATGCTTTTTCACCCAAGCTTATTTCATGGACATATCTAAAGACTATTTCTAACTGAACATCATCATCTTCTCCTTTTTTCTTCATCTTCTTCTATTACACTACCTACCACATCTGCAAGAAGACCTACGGCAGGTAGAGGGTGTTGTTATAGCTATATTTCATGATTTGTTTTTCTAACTCCCATAACATCACTAGCATTACATGGACAAAGTTCTTAGTGTGTGGACTGTACTGAACAAGACATTTTTTTTGTATTTCTCTTTCCAGAGATTTTTTAATGTTTTATTCCTTTTTTATCATTCCAAGCACACCTATTTGGACTGGTACTATTCTTGGTTTCAATTTCCACATTTTTTCTATTTCAATTTCTAGATCATTATACTTCAACAGTTTTATAGTCAGCTGGGCAAGCCATATCAGTTACTAGGCAAGTTTTTTTTTTTTTGCTTTTCAGCTTTTGATAATTATGTCCAACCTATTTGCTTCAATCTGCCTGTTTGTAAAGAAAAAGAAGACATCACAATTCTATGGGATTGCACATCCCATAGAATTGTGATGTCTTCTTTTTCTGTAACTGGTGCTGGGTGATGTTCATACCAGTGTTTGTTAACATATTTTCAAAAGTGTTCCATTCCAATGTCATCATTGAAACATTTTACTGTTTTCAGGAGACCTTCCAGATCACTGTTGTCATCATTACTATTATTATTATCATTCAATAAGAGTGTACCATATCAACAAAGTGATGTTGTACTGCAAATGTAAAAAGTGCATATCAAGCACATGCATCACAGCCAAATATGTGATATGAGAATTGTTTTTGATAAAAGCAGCATAACGGGCCCAATTAGAAATGCCTTTTTAGGCCTTATTTTAAACTTGATCCCATACCTGCAGAATTTATGAAGTAGAAGAAAATGAAACGATATTTGACCATAATGGTCAGTTAACCCATTCTGATAAGATAATCTCTAATTGAGGGTGTTCCCTAGTACCAAGATATGATTCAAGTTACTTTGGTTGCCTTATACTTGAAATTTAAAATGACTTTATCACAGTCCTGATGCTCCCCAACTCCTCCTGCTCAGGAACAGAGATGCACAATATATCAGCTCCTGAGGATAGGCTGAACAAGTTATGGCCAGGTAGCTGACAAGCAAATTTGGGGCACTGATTAAGATGTTTTATAACTTGTCTTAATTCACCAAATCAAAATATATATGTCAGCACCTCCAATCAATTAAGATCAGTAACCATTAGAGTGATACCTGGTGTAGCATCAAGTTATTTATTACAATTATTATTATTATTAATATCATTATAATATTTTCCTTCTATCTTTTTTCTAAAATTAATGAACTTTTCAATATTTTTATTTGTTTGTTTATGAACAACATTTCATCATTTGCCTTGCTTTATAGTCTTTTTGTTTACCTAATGTTTTATATTAAAAAAACTTTTTTTTTTTTTTTTTTTCAAATGTCTAAAACATGTTATATATATATATATATATATATATATATATATATATATATAGAGAGAGAAAGACAATGAGTCAAGATCGACAACTGGCACCTCATAACCAGCTGCTTTCAGTAGATGGAGCTCAACAGCCTAGGAAAGCAATCCATCTAGAAGAAGGAAAACCCTGATTTTAAACATCTGCTTAGCTGTCACATCCATAATACAAAAGGCTATTGAAGTAAATCCATATAGAAAATCTGAAGTGGAGCCCCAAAAACTTGATTGATGGACTTGATTTTCAGATTCTGCATGAAAAAATAGCCCAGAAACATGTGCCCATTGTCAAACAACATTTGGGTTCAACTGTGCAGATGTCTTAGAAAGCACATCACATGGCTTGTCCTATCCAATCAGGTTCCAGAAACCACTTATTTAACTTGGAACTCTGTACAGAACTAAAAAAAAGGCTTTTGTATCTACTGAATTTAGTGATATGTATTTGTAGGCATCTCTTAGTTACTTGTGCTTCACTTATTGGCCATAAAATATAGAAGTTTATATCCTATAAATGTAACATTGTTTTTGAGGGGTGGGGTCAAATATCTTCACTACAATTTTATTTTTTAGTTATCAAAAGCTGTTTATTGCTCTTTTGTCTAAATGAATTCACTGTTGTTTAAGCAAATTAGCAAATATATTAAGCCTGCATTCCTTTGCAAATATCTTCTATGAAAACAGAATAATTTTTTTTTTATTTTTCTGTTTTCTGACTCATTTAATATTTTCTGTATTAAATGTAGGTTTGGTGAAATACTTGCCTTCAAAATCAAATATCTCCAAGAAACAATATTCCCAATTATGAACATATTTTTTCAATTCATTAACATGCTCGCCCTTCTTTGCCTCATAAACACAGTTTTTGGATTTAATTCTTTTTCAGTGATATCACCCAAGCAAATGTCATCCTGATAAACCACCATGTTTTTAATGGCATTCATCAGTCTTTTCCATTGTTTATTAAAATACAGCACTCAGTTTTTATTCTGTACAGCAATCGGGTTCTTGTCAGTAAACATATAGGGATGTTTATTGTCTTTATTCCTTTGAAGTTTTCATTTATTTGAATTTGATTATAAGCAGTCTTTAGATCAATTTTTTCAAATTTAATAATTCCAGCTAACAAATAATGTCATTTCTATGTTCAGAATGGTCTGAAAGTTAATGATTCACTCCTAATTTCTAGTCTTCCCACATATATGTCTATGTGGCTTTTGTAAAAATAATGAGATCTCCATTTACTATCACCAGGTGGAACATGTTCTAAATGACGTTGTTCAATTATTTTTCATAGTTTGGCAATTACCAGTGGCAAAATTGGAATAGGAAATTTCTGAAGCTCATAAGGGGGTTAACATTTTCTTTGTATATGAAACTAGCTTTGTAAATTTTCAAGATTGCTTTTTCTTCCTAATCTGAATTAATTTCACAGAATTCATGCCTGGTACATAATTTCTAACAAAGCCATGATCTTTTTTATAACTGGTACTACCTTGTATCAAGTCTCCATTTCTAATATACTTTCAAAATAGCACAAGATTTTTATAACCAATCTATCAAATTGACCCAGGTAAAATAGTTCTTAGATAATTTGGTTAATGTAACTTCAAGATTCGTGTCCATCTGCATATCTTGAGCTACATTGTACAATTTAATTTGTATCATATGTTTTGTTTCTTTTTTTCTTTTTTTTTTTTTTTTACTAAAGAAAAAATATCCATTTTGGTCTGAGTTTTGTTTAAGCCATTCTATACATGCATCAGTCTTCTTAAATTTCCACACTGTCTGGAAATTTTTTTTTTTTTTTTTTTTTTTGCATAATTTTCTAAATGCAGGATATTTGTCTTTGTTCAACTGATGCTTGTAACTGCAAAATTTGAATTTAGAGACCTTATTCACATGGTACATATTGGCAACATCAAATCCTTTTCATCTGATGTCAAGTTTTTGTTGATGTATAAAGTTAGCACAAGCATTGAGACATATTCCCCAATTTTAGTTGTTTGAGAATTCTACATTGATCAGATGAATTAAATATTTCCTCATTAATCTTAACTTTATCAGTTCCTCTTCAATAGTTTACATAATTTGTCCTTTCTTAAAGTTGTAATATCAAATTTCATTCTGCAGTCAGTGTAGGAATTTTAAGATTGATTCAGAAGGCTCTTGTCGCATAGACATAAATTTTGTACTCTTGGTAAAAACCAATTTCTTTTTCACTCTCGTATTTTTTTTTATAATTTCCTGTATTTCTTCAAAAGGCAAGTCCTCTAACTTTCTTGTGTAGGCCATAAGATAGACTTCTATTAATGTTTCATGCACAACTTTGACTATGAATAAATATTTTGTTGCAACCTCTTGTTGTCTCTTAAATTCTGTTTGTTGTAATCACTTGCTGTCTCTTCTTCATTCTGGCAATAGCCTAACTTCAACAAAATTGGTGTCACCCAACAATAACTGGGATCTTATCAATGTTATAATCTTCCTAAAACCAGATATTTTTCTGATTCATGCTACACTAATTTCCACCACTGACCAGATGTGAATGCTCCAAAACTCAAGACTGAACTAAAAATTCTATCAACTACACGTCAGCTCCGCATATAACTTCCGTTTTACTCACAAACTCAAAGAAAAGTACAATCCAAAATTTTCACCCATTATCACCCACGCCTGCCTAAAGAAACAAAATAAAAATTGGAGCCAGTCTGAGCCTAAGAAAAGGACGAAAACCCATCAAAGGGACATCTTTGACAGTCGGATGGCACAACAGCATGGATTCACAATGCTTGTCGAAACATGACCTCCCATCTCCAAAATCAATTCTCCAAAGGCCATCGCCACAATAAGTCACAACTCACCCTCCTACTGTATGCCTCTGCAGATGACTTTTACAATTCTACTGATCTCTTTCTTTCAATGAAACATTTAAACCAATTTATCATTTGTTGTATTTTTACGTTAATACAATTGTTTTTCTTAAATCTCCTTTGTTTCTTTGTTCTGTCACAGTATGCTTAATATAACATCAGAAACTAGGCATGCAGACTAAATGTGGACAACTACCATTATTCTTGCCAAGTGAAGATTGGGGAATTTATGAACATTTTGTAGATTATTTGAAGCCTTTGTTTTTGTGAGTAAATATTCTATTAACAATTTTTTTAGAGGTAACAATGATTTTTCCAAATAAAAGTTATGTTATTTAACCCATAGCTGTTGGGAAAAATAGATAGGTGTCTAGGGGAGATTATTTATATTCACCACTCTTCACATAGACTACTACTGCACTCTATTTTTTAATCTTTTGTTGTATAGTTTATATTATGATATACTAAAAACAGAATTCATTGATGTATACCCAAACAATACAAGAAATCAGCAATTTTTTAAGCCTCTTTAGCAATGGATTGTATCTGAGTTCTGCTTGAGGTCTAGATTAAAAGAGTCCCAATAGATTTGCATATAGTAGATTTCCTAGACTAAATGTAACTGCTACTGGAAAAGATATATTTTAGAATTTTCTTTTTTATATTCATGCATACTTAATTCTATTCTAATATCAATTTGCTTCTTCCTTCATTTGCAAGTGCCACTAAATGGTCAAAAGTAAGCGTAAGAGCAATGAAATGTGAAAGAAATGTTTATTATTTAGTTATTTTATTTATAGAAAAATTTTGAACTTTGTAACAAGTTCATTCTTTAAAAGTATGAAAAATTTCTCTTGCTAAGAATCTTGAATCAGATTGGTGTGAGCTAACTGAACTCCCATGTGTTTAACAAAAGAAAAAAAATTGCCAGTAATAAGGGTAGTCTTGTTTTCCCCTCATTAGTAGGTCACACAACTTTTACAAAGTTAAAACTTAATATTTATGTATGAGCTGTTCTCTAACTAACCTTACCTAAATACATGTATTCAAATCTCAGATGACCAAAGTTAAATTCTTTACATTAAACACCTCCAACCCACTTACACTCAGATTTTCTTTTCTATTTCTTTTCCTGTTTATTATTTTGCTATTTTTTAATAGGAATAGATAGGTTTGCCTATCACCTAGTTCACATTTCTTGTTTTTGGAATAGGAGTAGAGGTTTATCCCTTCTTTTCTGTTTAGTATAGAGTTTCTGGTTCCTTCTGATGAGGCCATAATGTAAACAACTTTTTGGTGATATGACTGAGCAGAGACTATGACTCTTCATATTGAGGGTGCTGGGTTGATAGTTTTCTGGTTACTGCACCCTAAATGGGAGTAAGGAGCTTGAATTCTTTGGGAGCTCTTAGGATGGTTGCTCTATATTGAGGTTTATGCTCTGTGATGTTATGCATGAATAGGTGCTCATATAAGCACTTCCAATAGGCAAACCTGAGATACACTATGCTTTAGTTTTGACCATCTTGCAGCTGGTTTTTATTTCCTTAAATGATGAACAGTGACTATTATTTTTTAATCCTAAAATTTTCCATGATCACAACAACTAATGTTGGTATTGGTTGGGGGAAAGATCTTTTGCCTTACTTCCACTCCATGAATGTGTGAGCAAAAATCAAAACTGGTGATAGTGTAAAGAGGAAGTGCATTTGGTGGCTAAAATAAATGGAGTGAACAGATGTCCTGAGCCTAGGATAAATAGAGTACACAGGTATCCTGAAGGAAATGCATGCTTGCGTGGTGCATGCTGGAAGAGGCGTGGACACATGGAGTTGCATAGGCGACATACTGAAAGAAGGTATAGCCACATGAAGCTGCATAGGTGTTCAAATGTTATTTAACCAGTCCAATTCTTGATCTGGACACAAAAGCTGGCTATTTGACTCTGTCACTTCCTGTGTGCACAATCCTAACCTCTTTGATTCTCCCCCACTCTACCCATTCACTGCAACTCAAACAATAAAGATATATATATATATATGTGTGTGTATTATTGTTTGTTGCCTTATTTGAACTCGGAAGCAATATACTATAATAAAAATAGAAGTAAACTAGTCTGTAAAAATTTACCTAAGATCCTCATTTTCTCCAATATTTGCAGTATTTGTACCAATTTTTGTAGTTTATAATCTTTCTCTCAAAACACTGTTCAGACATCATAACACTCTGTGGGAACTAATTTAAAATCTAACACTGAATTCTCTGTTCCAGGCTATTTTCTTCTTATATTCTTATAGATTTCCCAAATATTCAGGCCAGTAGTTAAATGTAAATAAATTAATTTATTGTTTAATAAATAAGCTAAGTGTCTACTCAAATACAAGTATCCACTAAATATATATATATATATATATATATAATACAATATATATAAATATATATAATAAAATAAAAAATATTTTCAAAATAGAAAGTTTTTTGTGATGCATTTCATCATTTAGGACAATATTGGATTAAATTTGTTATATTGGTGCGACTGCACATGTGGACGGATGAGGGATGCTGGGAATTTTAAAGAAAAAGAATCTAAATGAAATTGGTTTGATTAAAAAAAATTTTTTTAAATAAATACAAATTTTTATAAAGATTTCCAACAATTTGTGAAGGTATTTTCATTATATGTATTTACTAAAACTCAGTATGAAAATCAGCCAAATGCAGACAATATTACATGCTTGAGTTTTAAAAGCTTTACACCTGAAATTAAATTGTTAGGTTTCTGCACTGAACTTTTATTCTGCTCAAAGAGTCTGTAGCACTGAAAACTTTGGGAAACCCTGATCTCTAGAAGAATGCATTTTGAATTTTCCCAATAAGAATTCTAACAAGAAAAATGTTACCTTTTTTTTTTTTTTTTTTTTTTTTTTTGAGTTAGTGTTTTCATATACAGTGTCAGCAATTAAATTTACTGTATTTCCTGAACAGTTGAGAAAAAATTGATTAATGTTCATTGAGTAGCTGGGAAGCTGTTTCCAATTGATGATTTTATAATCACTGAGTGGGCATTTTTTTTTTGTTTTTTTTTTTTTTTTTTATCTGTAGTGAAAGTTGTTATGAAGATCTAAGCCTTTTGTCTTAATTTTTAACACTGGAAAAAAATGGTCCGTTGTTTTATCTTGTTGTTCAGCAATAAATAACCCATTCTAAAGTTTTCTTCTAATGCAAATAGAGCAGGATCACTTGTCATAAACTGCTTCTCAAACAAATTACTCACAGCCAACACTTACAATAAACATGACAGCATATAGAAACCAGTGACTGAATTCATGATTTGATCTGTAATTGGAATTCTTTTCATTTTTTTTGTTTAGTTATGTTTTGTTAGTTTAATGTCCTGAAAATACTCTAGAAAATGTCACTCAGACTGATCCAAATATAGAAGGTTACTTGATGTTTTCACTTTGATCTGAAGTATTGTTAACAGTAGGTTTTAAATTTGATATAGTCGTCTTAATTGTGAAAACAGCTATCTTCTGACTAATTGAAATTCTTTGATAACAAGATTTAGTCTCCAGAAGTACTTTCTGAAATTTAATATGACATATTCATTGTTTATTAATCAGACTTGTAAATTATTTTCTGTAACAAATACTAAAAAGTGTGCAACATTCATTACCATGGATTCTTATTTTATGTTAAAGTTGACTATGAAGGTAACAGCTTTTTACTGCTTTTGCTTGGGCAGGTAAAACAATTATGGGAGAGGGGTTTGCTCTTCTGTCAACCATCATAGTATGATGCCAAAAATATTTCTATTCATGTCTTCCCCAAGAGTTATGAGAAGAAAGTGAATACAAATAACCTCAGATTGAACTTTGCTTACAGATTCTCTTTTCTTTGCTGATTGCCATTTATAGTCTTTTGAGGTGTCTATGAAATGAGCTTTCACAGCAATAATATGATTATTATTGCTCTAGAAGATGATGATAATCTCTAAAGATTATCATCTTCTTCTAGAGCAATAAGAGTAAAGGTCTATAAACAAATGAAAATATTTTTGAAACACCATCACAATCATAATTGTAATAATAGCAGTTTTCTTATAAGGAAACTTTTGGCATTCATTGATAAAGTAGCCAGTGCTACTTTTGATTTAAATTTATAAAATCATTCTCTTCAGTTTTTTTCAGGAAAATATGTTTCTCAAGTTTAGTAACTGTTATTGCTCTTTGCAGGATTGATGAGGTTTCCTTCCTAACCTTTTTTTTAAAGTAGTGTGGAAAAACATCTTCATTATGTCATTATTTTTCTCTTTGAGCTACATGTGTTATCTCTTTTAATTGTTGCTGGTGTTGAAAATAATCAAGTTATGTGGTTTCTTTATTTGGTGCCGTTCTTTCTTTGTGATTCTGTAGTGCCAGTTTACAAAATCTGAACAAGGATGGTCCTCACTAAGACCTACAGTTTTCATTTGTTCAAAACTATTTTTAATTATTGATCTTAGAAAGTGATTGTATACATTTGACAGTTTAGATACTTTTGAATGAGTTTTATACCATACATGACATCCCTATGAATGTCTTGATCTGGCAAAGCTATTTAAGAACATGACTAAAGTTTTTAAGGTAATACTTTGGTTTTATTATGATTTGTGGTGCTGTGTGAAACTACACCAAACACAATCTATGTTCAGTTTCCTAATCTTTTATACTAAATTTATTATAACTGATTCATGCACAAAGGTATTTGAAGTGTTTAGTATTTATTAATTCCATATTGTGAATTTTTATGATGGGATCAGGATTGGTGACATCACTTTTATTCCAATTCCAGATCATAGTTTCTCTTTTGAAAAGGTTTATCTTGAGTCCTATTTCTTGAAACACTTGATAGAAGATGCTGATATTTTAAATCATTCTTATTCCAACTATGAATACTTATGTCATCAGTATAAACCTCTCAGACCTCAGGAGAGAAAACAATAAAACTGCTTTCTATTAGTATATGCATTTGAGATGTGATATGGAATACTTAAATGACCAGTGGCCATCTCTTCACATCTGTGCTTGTATCTGTGCAGAGAATAATTTAAGGGATTAAATAGATTGGAGCTCTTCTTGTGCTCTTGATGTGGCTTGAAATGATTCATTATTAGAGTCTATAGACATGTACAACTTTGTGGGCAGATGTAGTTCCTCTATCAGATCTATACATTCAGTGGAGTCAGAGCTTTAGAAGATGGTTTCTAATTGATGAGAAGTCACTAATGATGCAGTAATATGCTGTGGAGGTCAACATAGCAGGTATACAATTTTCTGGAATCATTTGATGACATATGCTATCATTATACCTCTTATCAGAATGAAAGTGGAACTGGGTTGTGGATGAGAGGTAAGTTAATACAATGTTCATTAGTACTTTCACTAAAATAGATCCAGTTGAGATACTTCTGTAAATGTAAGGGTCCTGAGAACTGTTTTTGTTTCCAAAGTGCATTAATGTGTCATATACCCCCAATGCTTTGGGGTGTAATTCTCATTTCAGACTTTCATAAAACTGAAAAACTTGTTTCTGAATTCAGCTAGAGGGTGTTATTTTCCCAAATTCAGCTTCAATGTCAAGTGATAGATTATTATTTTTTTTAGTATTTTTCTTATAACTTTGACTCATTAGGTTCATTACTATTTATATTTAAAAGATAGACTTTGTAATGTTCAGATATAATGAACATGGTAAAATTAAAGAGTTTAACATGATCATCTACTAAGTGTGTGTGGTTAAGATACAAAGACAAGCTGAAAAGCAACTTGCCAGCTGTCAATATACCACATAACACTCTTGAGCAGGTAGAATGGAGATCAATGTGTTTTAGTGAGAGTAAGATCTAAAAGGTCAGCCAATCTAACAGTGATCTCATCTCACAGTCCTCCCTCTTGCTCCATAAGTGGCCTCATTTGTAAATCACTAGTGGGTCTTATCACACAAAATTTCATAACTGAATCAATTAAGCTGTCAGATTCTCATATGTTGAAACCAACGAGAGAGAGTCCATTTTATTTATATATATATATATATATATATATATATACATACATATATATATATATAATTCCAATCCATAGTTTCTATTTTGGAATGGTTTATCTTGAGTCCTATTTCTTGGAACACTTGATAGATGATTTTTTTTCTTTTAAATTATTCTTATCCCAACTATGAATACCTATGATATTGGCATAGCTTCCTTCATCATCAGTACATTGGATTTGGGAGGGAAAGCAAAAATGCTGTTTTTTATTAGTAGATTTGTTCATAGCAATAATCTTTAGAATAAAATAATCTTTCAATAAAGCCCTAAAAATTAAAAGTATGCAATAATAATATAGTGGAGCTCTATATAATCATTAGATTTGTACATGAAATATGCTTTAAAGTAATGATCAATAAAAATGAAAATATTTTTCATACACCCTAATATCTTTAAAAATTTATCTGTTGGTCTTTATTCTCTTTCTAAAAAAATATAAAGTAAAAATATTAAAATTTCTTATTTTGCAAAATGAAATTATTTTTACTGACACAATAATTAATTATATTAATAATATACTGGCATAATAATTAATTATAATAATGAATTCTATAATGTAGATATTCTTCTAAACAGTTGATACATATACTGCCAATTAAATCAGGGAAAACTTTTGAGTATATCTTGTTTAGTTGCTTGTAATAATTAAATATCATTCTGATATGCTAAATGAATACATGCCTTAGCATATGAACATTTTTATAAATTTCTAACCATAATACCTTTAAGGAGTACTTTGGAAACTTCCAATGAATGGTATGGCCACCAAGTTGCTTAACATGAGTCAATTAAACATTGTAGGAAATGGTAGAGAAGGCTATTCATGAAGCAGTGTAAAGTAGGGGGCACTAAGCAATGACTTGTTTAAGTCCATGATCTCATGAGCTTTGTACCACATTTGGACTTTACCATCAACATTTTTTTTTTTTTTTTTTTTTTTAATCAGTTTCACCCTGTGCAAGGCAGTAAAGTCACTAAGATACAAGTGGTTACAAAGAATTAACAGAAACATTAATAATGAGTGGGAAAAGGAAAGAGTAATCAGAAGGACAGTAGATAGCAATAGACATTGCATTTAAATTTTTGCAGATTAAAGTTGACTGGAAAGCATGGAGCCAGAAGGGAGTTCCACAAGAAAGAAGTGCGAGAAAAGAAACTGTTATCATAGAATTTTACATCTACACCTAGCCAACTTAACTGTAAACTGATGAGATCTTGATGCCAGTCTAGTACTGTACTTAAATTCAAAATGTCTGGATACCATACTGAAGAGCTCATCCAAACAATTACCATGAAAGTATTTATAGAAAAGACAGAGTGAGGCAACCTTACAGTGGTGGGAAATTGACTGAGGCTTAGCTACCAGATCAGGATCAATAATATTGCTGATTCTTCTTTGAATTTTATCAAGGAGTGCAATGTGAATAGCAGGGGCACAAGACCATATGTGGCAATATTCTAAACATGGATGAATGGTAGATATAGATATATGTGATAGATTCTAGAAAGAAAAATTGTCTTGCACAACACAGAGAACAATTGAGTGAATATAGTCTTTCCAATTCATGTCGGCCGAGAACACTTTCCTCTATCCCTATTGCTTCAATCTGTCCTGTGAGTATCAAATTTTCAAATCCCTCTTTCCTCAGTATGCACCCTAGAAATTTCAACTCCCTTTTTTATATAAGTGTCCTTTTCATTTCCATTCTCGAAAACTATATTATTCACATGTTCAGTCCATGGTATTATCAGCATTCTTCTGTGGAACAACATTTCTGTTGCTTCAAGTCTCTTCAACTGTGAGGAAATTGTCCAGTATTCACTGCAATGTAGGAAGACTGATAATAAAAATCCAGTATAAATTATAAGTTTCTATCTCCAACTAATTCATGCCTATTATCCCATTTTGGTGCCTGTAGGTTTTAGGTAAAAAAAATAAGAATGTTTAATTTGTAAAATAAATTTCTATAAACCTTATCACATGATGTCGAGCATTCTAGCTTTCAGGGGTCATAAGTATGGTTCAGTTTTAAAGGCTGTTATGACCCTTTTTTTTCTGTGGGGTTAAATAACAAAATTTGTCTTTGCTAATTGTGTAAATAATAATATAAATTCTCTTATTTATTATCAATTCACATAAATTCACTGGGAAACAACTTTGAAGAGAATACCACACTGCTAATACTAATTGAGTAGCTAAATGACATATCAAATTTAAAATGATTAATCAAAAAAATAAGTAAGGAAAACAATTTAGGATTGAATACATTACTAATTTATCAGTGTACAAAGCAAAAAGATGGTGTCTGTTGAATTATGAATAAAAGTTAAAAAAATGAAGAAAAATATGAAATATTTTAAATTTGGAAAACGACTTTGAAGAGAAGTGAATACCACACATCTGAGAAATGAAGTTGTATTAATGAAAACACATATAGGAACTGGTGTAGTGACTCTAAGATCAGAAACAGAAAGTTAGCTCTTTCATAGCTTAAAACATAATAACATATTATGTTTTGCATAATAGGCTCCATGCATAACTTCCAGTTGAAGTTGTTCAAATTACAGTCCTAAATAAATATATGTTGACCAATGAAAAATGAGTGCACCTAAAATAAACAACTTAATCAGAGCCTCTTTCAACTTTGTTAATAGTATAAATAGACCCCTGACTAAAACAACAAAAGAGAACAAATGATTCCAACAGAGAAGTCGCGGAGAGAGACAAACACTTACTACTATGAGCGGATCCATCAAAGAGATCTTGGCTTCAACAAATGCTACCATTCCTCACACCTCTCATCATTTTTCCCCACTTTTACTTCTCTCATACATTCAACTTCCTTTTCCTCATTCACAGGACACATTACCAAATAAAACTTTTATTTAATTTTACTTAAATAACAATCTTGTGCCATCTATAAACATTATTACTGTTTTTTTGTAAAATACAGCACCACTATTTAATGCTTATAAAATGAATTATTATTGTTATACTCCGGATTTGATTTATTTTTTAAATTGGATTTTTGTGTTTTAATTACTCTTTCATAAATCCCTTATAGTGGGTTAATCTTGACAAGGCCCAAATCTAACCCCAAATAACCTACTATATTGGTATATGACCTGAACAGCATCCATTACTTTCTGATAAGTAGAAATATACAAAGGTTTGTTTTGTTTTATGGCATATCAACCTTGATGGGTCATTTAATGTCGACAACTTTTTTTCCTGGTAATATTTTTGTTTGTCAAAATTCCACCTCTGTTAATATTTTTTTTTCCTCAAAAATGTATAGCTGCCAATATTATCTTCAAAAACATACAGCTGGTAATATCATTTTTTCAAAAATGTGTAGCTGAAAATTTATTTCTGGTAATAATTCCCACAAAGCACTTCTGGCACTAAAACCCACTTCTATAATGCTCTTTACCTCAGTCCTGGGGCCAACCACCTGCCCACAGCTGGGACCCAACAAGTGCCACCACCCCAGGTCAGGATGAACCTGGGAACACCAGCAACTAAGAGATGGTTCCATGCTCCTCAAAACCTCCCGACCAGTGGCCCCACTGTTGGACACAGTCCATTGTCCCACCCAGGACGTGGATGTAGTTTGTCATACCCAGGATGCAGATGTAGTTTATCATCATACCCAGGATGCAAATATACAAAGGATTGGGCTTTACATGTTTTAATATTGGGAAATTGGAACAAGCCTGAAACTCAGATATGACTGCAAATATGAACATATGAAATAATATTTATAATATTTACATAGGAGGATGCTTCATCATTTTTGTATCTTTTGATTTTCCAATATTGTTCCTTCCTAATTTTCTTCCTGATGGCATCAGTTCTCAAGTTGGTATCTATGATGATAATACAACCATTTATTCTTGTCTTCATAGTAAGTCTGAGTAGTTCAGTAAATTGGCAGCTGATCTCAAAAATTATCTATATTCTGTTAAGTTGGGTAAGGCAGGGCTTGTTAATTTTAACGCCTCCAAAATGTTTTTTAATGATCTTGGAGAACCCTTTTTATTTTCCATCAAAATGGCTGATGCTAGACTCCAGGAGAGTGACTCATTGCATCTTCTTGGACTAATGATTTCTGCTAACATGAAGTGGAAAGATTATATTGAATCAATTTCTAGGTTTGCTACTAAGAAAGTTGATTCCCTGTGTCATACTAGACAATTTTTCTTGCAAGAATCGATCTTACATATTTATAACTTTACCATTCATCCTTGAATTATGAAAGAAGCAGAAGAGAAACTGGTGGTAGTGGTTGCAAGGCCCACCCATAGTAAACATGTTCTCCCAACTGTTAGCTCTTCTGCAAGAATTAAGTGCTACAGATATAATGGCCCAAACCACTTGGTGAGTGACTACCTCCAGAAGGAGCATGTAACTTGTGCGCATTGTTACCACTGCTATAGATGCCGGGAGCCAGAGCATCTGCCAAGAGATTGTCTGAGAAACAGGTCAAGGGGCAATGCATCAGTGCCAGCCTTGTCTCCCTCCAGGCTGTAAATTCAGCGCTATCAGTTGTGATTCTTCTCCTAACTGACCACATCAGTCTCTCCCCCACAAGTCATGAAAGAGATGCTGCAAAAATAATTAATGTATGCATTGATTTGGTGAAATGTACTGCCTTCATGGATACAGGTTGTTTGAAGTCACTTACAAACATATCCGATTGTTGTCCATGGAGAAAAGCAAAGTGTACCCACATGTCATTAAGAACCTTATGAGTATGAATGTGGGGGAAATATTTACCTTTTCAAGATATTTCTTTTAACCATTTTACCTCAAGCAAGGCAAAAATGCCACTAGTACACAAGGGTTACAGAGAATGAAAATGAGAGAAAAGACTGTATAGGGAGGATTGAGGAAAGGACAAATGGTGAATGGGATTCAAGAAGAAAACTAGGCTCAGCATAGTGGAAATACATCTGATGTCCCTTTTGTGAGGCGATTCATCAGGTGAGGAAACAGTAGTTGTTCCTTTGAGAAGATGCACAAGGCTTAAGAGACCCGCCTTTTTTGATCACTAATGTGATCATAAGATCAGTGGGGAGTGTAGCAAAAGAGAAAGCCACTTACTGAGAAAAAGGGTATGTGTGTCCTGTACAATATGACAAAAAAAAAAATAGAAATAAGTCAGTTGCAGATGTTGCCATAAAGGCATCTCAGATATGCTAATATTGCGTGTACTTTCCCACCTGTCGGCCAATGAAAAAATTGTTTCATCGATAAAAGCAGTTGTTCTTGACTTGGATGTTGTTTCATTTTCTGCCTCATCTGTCAGCTTGCATGTTGGATTTTTGACCTTTTACATGTATTGCGATTTGTGACATTGGACCTGTGATTTTGACATTTCTTTCTGCCCCTTAATTTTCGAGTTTGGGCTTGTGATTTGTTTATTTCATTGTGGAATTGGGCTGCCATATCTATAATTTGAACTCATAGCTTGCAATAAAAGAAACAAAAAAGTTAAGTTTCATTTTCAATTGTCTCTTCCTGATTTGAAGTACAAGTGTCATTTTAGTTCTTATTGTTCATATGTTGAGTTCAGTATTCTTAGCATCTGTTTATAGAAGTGAATCTCTACCGATTCGAATCTCTTCGTACCTTTAAGGAAATTGCCACGCTTTCACTGCCAATTGCAGGGTTGATATAACAGTTTAGCGCTTTTCTTTGTTTCTAATGAAATTTTCCTATCACTTAATACTTTAATTTATAAATAGCAAAAGACAAAAAATATTAAAATAATCGATATTGAAACAAGGGGAACAACTCTGTTAAGAGTTGCCTCCCTTGCATTTTAAGCCTATCAGTCGGAGATAGATGAAAAACTATTAAATAATTCGACACGAGCTTAAATATGAGGTACCACCAAAATAAATGCTTTTTTCTGAAATGAAAGCAAAAAATCGCTACACTTCCTTTCAAACTATTTGCCGAAAATCAAAGAATTATTCGATTCAAACTGAATTTTTAGTACTTATTCATTAAATGAATGACTAAAAAAGTAACTGAAGGTTTTACTTTTTGTTTTATTAGAAAATTTTGGAAATATTTTTAGGGGGTTCGTTTCACCCAACCCCCGCCTTTTCGGCATCTCTGCTGTACTTTTTAATTTAAAATTTTTCGTCAAATTCTTTTTGCCGTTAAAGAAAATTTCCTGAAGATGTTATTTCAGTTAAAAAGAATTATAATGCAATATCAAGTGTGAACTTATGGAAAATTTTGTCCTGAACCTTACGAAAAAATAATTCAATGAAACGCGAAAATATTTTTCCTGGGAGTTGGTGCTTGCATAATTTAAACGGGTTAATGTATTTCAGACTGAACGAAATAAACTACAGTTAATATTTATTTTGAAAAAATACTTGCAAGTTTTCAGTGCGATTTTGAAATTCATCCACTTGCTGTACGTAAGTTTTATTGTTTAAAGAATCGAAAAATATAAAGTTTAATGGCATTTTCGAGTGTGACCCTTTTTTGTAAAAGAATTTTATTATTATAATTATTTTCATTTTAGCAATTGTTAGATTATTTTTGGTATGGATGTTCAAGAAATAATTCTGAATTACCGCCTTTGACTACTTTTTCCCTATCGGAAGTGTCATATGATCATGATGGGCCTTGTATAAATCCTGTTTTTGCGATTAGTAAAATATACAGATATACATTTATAATAGTAGTAAATCTGTTTAACTTGAAAAAACTTTATTCAACTAAAATTTACACAGGGATTGAGTTTCAGCTTAAAAATATTTGAAATATAACTTAAGAAAAACGAAACAAAGGGGAATAATTCATTCCCGAAAAGTAAAGGGAGATCAATCTTGCTTGAAGAGTTCTTTTTTATCACCACATTCTCCGCCACCTAGGAAAGTTCAAGGCATCCCCAATATAGTACGTCCTGTTGATATATCTCTGCTCAACCTGAGAAAAACAAATGTCCAAAGCTGATAATTTTCAGCTAAATACGAGATTTTCGTCGAATTCTAGAAGAGCGTCGAAGATTCAATACATGAACATCTTCTGAAGAGGTCTTCTGGCAATCATCCAAGAGTGGAGAGTGAGAGGTACGCTATAAAGCAGGATTCTATAGAGGATGTGTAGTGTTGGGGACATCCAGTTCATGTTGGTCCCCTGACATAGAATGAGGCCTACTAACATTTTTAAATTAAAGGCGTAAAATTTGACAGATGAAATAAAATGGACAACAGACCGAGGATATCCAAGATTAATAGAAAAAATGATTTACGGTGCAGACTTGAGTGGCCGTGGGTTTGATGGTCTGGTAATTGAAGAGTGGTCGGAATGGACGTGTCGATGACGAGAAGCTGATGTGTCGTTGTCCTGGTCGTGTTGACGGACAGGAAGGTATCGGCGACGGTAGCTGGTCAGGGCCGAGCAGGAGCGGGAAGCCGACGTTGCGATGTGATGCTGGAGTTTCGACGTTGTTGGTCAGATCCAGTGCCCGGTGCTGGCGTTGCGTATCTGCTGGTCGGGTCCGATGTCGAAACGTCCCGTAGTATTATAACCATAGTCTACGGGATAGGTTATTTAAGCCAGGACGACATGCAGGCAGCGAGAGAATCCCGGGAGTAGAAATGCGCAAGAAGCCAGAAGTAAGAATAGAAGTAAAAAGACCCAACTAGCCTCCAGTTGGCAGACAAAAAAAAAAACGGGAACGTAACTTAATACGCATACCGTCCTGCATTTCTTCTTCTCCTCTTTCAGACCCGAATTTGGCGAGAAGTCGCTATCTTATATAAAGGGCGTCTAACAATATCTGCTGGGCTCGCAAAATACAAAACATCTCAAAGAAAAATAAGCTGAGAGTTTCTACGAAAAATGAAAGTGTAAAAATGATTAGGAAGTTTATTACGACTAGTGTCGTAACACAAAAGGAACTAATAAGTCATTAGATCAATTCTAAAGCTAAATCAAATTACATAGTGTGTAGGGAACACGATGAAAAGGTCAAGGTCGAAGCGTCCTATTTGTTTCTGTTTGGGAGCGACCAACGGCGGCTGCGACAGTTCTATTGTGGAATCTCCCACAACACAACCAGCCTTACCTCTTTGTAGGAAATGCACTCTTCCTATCTGGTAAGCCAAATTCTACTTTCAGACAATATAACAAGTATTCATTGGTCAATCACCTCCAATCTGGCTTGCTGATTGGTCAGTTCCGACCAATCTGTTTTCCCGCTCATATGCTGGTAGCCACTCAGCCATTATAAAAACCGAACACGTGTGAACCTTTCGAGTGGTAATAACCAAGTTTCAAGATGTAACCTTCATCGGCTCCCGTCTTAGTCATTGCTGACCAGACGTTAAAGACAATTACCAACTTTAGACAGTCAGACCTCCACACCTAGAGAGATGCCCATCAACTCCACGCCAGTCTAAACTCTGACTTGGCCGCATAAAAATATTCTCTGACTCAGCAACCTTCGCGCTCACTCTATCTCTCTCAAGAACATTTCTCAAACTTCACTTACTATACTTTCAAGGTGATATTTCTCACTACATGACAAGTAATCAGTAACTAACAATCTATTTTTCTCAAGCAGATAAAGGTACGCAACTCTTGAACAACTTTGAATATTTGTATAAATTGTATATAAATTGATGTTATTGTTATGCATTCAACCTTTGTCTTGTTTTCAACTTTATTTGCATGATTTGTTCCAAGTATTTGTTCTAAATAATTGTTGTGGACGAATGTTGTAGAACACGGCCTCGAAATTCCTTCTGGTCAATTTAAACACAATCTCCAGTCCGCAACACTATCGCCCAATGGGGCTATATGGCACAGGGACTCTCTCGTCCATTATTGAATCGCACAGCATAGTTCAGATTGACTTCAAGTATGTCAACTGCCTCATATTTGCTTCCACGTACACGGTGCTTCAGGAGAGCAGATTTAGATTTTGTTAACCATGTTGGTATGGAATCACCAGAAGCTGATTTTCTTTGATAATTAAACAGACATTCATAAGGAGCACAGTCAGTGAAAGTGGAAAGCAATGAGTGAATGCAGTGCAAGGCTACATCTAGAACCTTTTGCCAATTAACAATAGGAAGATTACTCGAACGTAGAGCCAGACACATCGTTTGCAAGATGATACCATTGTATCTCTCGGATTGTCCATTGCCTTGAGGATTAAAAGCAGTCGTTCGACTGGTAGAAATGTTTCGAGGGTGCAGAAATTCTTTTAATTCATCTGATATGAAACCTGTACCACGATCGGAGTGTACAAAAGGATTTCCAAAAATAGAAAATAAATGTTTTTTGGCGGTCGCAGCAGAGACATCGGCACATGGAAAAGCGAAAGTATTCATCAACCACTGTTAGAGCATGAAGCGGTTGCGAGAATTTGAAGATAATGATCCTTTAAAGTCTACACTTATTTTTCAAATGTTTGAATCGCTTTTATGAGTGTTTGAGGTGGCATTTTAACGATTCTGGGCTTTATCTCAGAACAGACCTGGCACGACCTGATTAACGCTCTTACATCTTCTACAGAGTATGTCATATTCTTACTTCTGGCGAAATGTACCATTCGGGTTATTCCCGGGTGACACAAATGTGTAAAGATATATAGCCTGGCTACAGAGATGGTAGAAGAGAAAATTCGAGATAGGGCATCCTCAGGAGCATTTTGTTTTCCTGTGTGATACATTATGTCTTAAATGAAGCAGGCAAGTTCTAGTTTTCATCTTGTGATCTTCTCGTTTTTTGGGGTTTTTTTCTTTATCGTGCTCTTACTTTTAGAACTAAACATGAAGGAGACAGATTTTTGATCTGTGACCAGCTTAAGATGCTTCTCAATTAATGTGTTATTTTCGAGTCGCCTCTACGATTGCGTAGGCCTCCTTTTCAATCGCTGAGTGCTTTTTGAAAAGAAAGCTACGGGCCGCCAGTTTTGAGTTAGAGAAGTAGCGATAGCATGTTCTGAGGCATCAATCTCGACCTCAAGAGGGAGAAATGAGTCTGGCTACCAGGAATTGTTTAGCAATCTCCTTCTTCAGATACTTGAAGTCATCAGTTTGTTCCTTAGTGAGAGGAAAATGGGTAATTCTTGTTGGGGGATGTAATTTTTTTAGAAAAGTTAGAGATCCACCTAGAGTAGTGAGAGAATATCCCCACTGCTCGTCGACGTGAAGGAAGGTCTTGAGGTACTGGCAAGTCCATCAATCCTTTGAGTCAGGTTTTACTGAACCTTTGCTTATCGTATACCCAAGCAAGTCCACTGAAGTAAGCGAATAAAGACATTTTCTTTCGGAACCAGACATGATTGCCAATTCGAGCCTTTTAACCTTGTCAAGATGAATAAAATTTTCTGAGCTTCCTGTATCAATGAGTATCCTCATAGGCTTACCTTTGATTTTCCTACACAAGGATGAACGAGATAGACCCTTTGAGATGCTAAAAGAAGGAGCAGATGAAGCAAGAAGGGACTCATTGAAGTTGATAGCAGTCTCTGTAGCAGACACGAAATGTCCTATCTTTTTACAATTTTGGCAAATCGATTTTCTAGCAGAGTATCTAGATCTATCATGTCTCTGATTTCCGCAGAAGAAACATTTTTGTCTAGGGATGGCGGCCACGGTAGGTTACTCATCGCACCCAGACTGATAATCATCTGTTACTTCAATCCGAACAGTAGTGACAGAAACATTTAAGGACTCCGGTTGCTTGTAAGACGCTGATTGTTTTTTAGCCATTTCGAACGTAGGAACCTTGATCATAAACCGTATATAGGTCTGTAGTGAACAAAACAAGATCTAGATTTAAAATTCAAATGCTAAGTACTGACTCATTGATTTTGTTAGAAATGAAAAAAGACTCGAATTTACAAACTTTGCTTAATAGCGAATCCAAAACAAAACTCGTGAAATTTCACACCTTGATGCGAAATGTTTTTCGACCAATAGAAAACTAGGAAACATTTAAAAACAAAATTCAAATAATCTTCAATTCTCAGAAACAAATTCTCTTACGGACCTTTTCGCGAGCCGACGCGAAATTTGCTCATTGTACAATGGAAAGGCCTGAATCATATCCGGGAGTGAATTCCCGAATGACCTTCTCAAGTCCCACAAACAAAATAAAAGACGGGCAAGTTCGCTTGTCACCAGAGAGAAGGAGATGAGCGTATTAACACGTCCTTTGACAACGTCAAGCGAGCGTTATTATATCTCTACCTTTCTCCCTCACCTCTTTTATACTTGATAAAACGAACGGAACATTTTAAGACTTAGCGATTACTTCAAAGTCATTCCTACCCTTTGATAACGCTCATACATACATACATACAACTACACGTACGTTCCTGCCTACGTACAAATAAACTCATTATTGCAAGGACTACTACGAACGAACATTTTGACGACCTTGTATCAACCAAAATACAGTAATTTTATTTGTAAAGACCTTAATTGATTTATATGTATATAAATTTGTTGTTTCACTTTACAATTTGATTTTCTTGTTTTATACTCTCTTATGGTGGGCTATCTAACTAACAAGGCCAAATCAAACTAACCTGTTTCCACACTCATACACATCACTATAACTGATAACCCACTATAGGCCCAGTGTCTTATATTCCAGAAGGCTCTCTGATATGGTTGGACAAAATCCCGTTCTGGAATGCATCTTGGATGGACTCATTTCTCGCTTGTATTGCTCTAACAGCCTGAAAATCGCAATCCTTCGCGAATTTCTTTAGAATTTGCAAGAATTGATCCACACTTTCTCCAGGTTGTTGATGACGAGTTGCTAACAAGTGTTTGCAAAAGATACTATTTTTAGGCTGTACGAACACTTCGAGTATATTCATGGTTGAATTGTAGTCATCAGTGTCCGAGATGTGTTTAAATATAGTCGGAGAGACAAGATTGATGAGTAGATTAAATTTCTGCTCGTCTTTTAGTGGAGTCTTTTGTTGAGATCCGTTAACTGCATCGAGAAATATCTGGAAAGATCTTTTCCAGTGTCGCCATGTGTCTGCAGCATCAAGTTTGGCCAAGTCGTTCTGCTTTCAGGTATTTTTCCATTCAGATTTTAGTTGAATAAATTCCAATAGAAGTTAGTATCGTAATAGAAGAAATCAATCTGTTTGTATTGAAAAAGCTTTATTCAACTAAAATCTACACACAAATCGAGTTTCAGCGTAAAATGGCTGAATATAACATAAGAAAAACAAAATAAAGGGGAGTAATTAATTCCCGAAAAGTAAAGGGAGATCAATCTTGCTTGAAGAGTTCCTTTTTATCACCACATCATAACAAAGTGAGACATGTATTGTAGGCTGGTGTACACTCTGAGAGATAAACATGTGCGTCTCCTGAAATGCCCACAACCAACACGACAGACTCTGAGTATGAGTCCACCTAAAAAAATTGTAAAGAAACAACAAAGACCAATATATATGTACAAACAAATGATAATATATTAACAATAAAGGGTTATTGTTGTGTGTTACTGAACATGGATGAAGAAAACATTTAAGCTAGTGAATTGTTTGTGTATATGTAGTTTGGTGTTGGGGAAAAGTCCTAGTAAAAATGAGGTGAATAGTGCGTACGTACTTATGTGTGTGTGTGTGTGTGTGTTGTTCATGCGTGGCCCAAAAAGGGAACGTGTTCTTCCGCAAGAAATTTACATGTTGACGTGAAAAGTAAGAAGAGGCTGCGAATAATTATCGCGGAGTATTTATAGTACCGGAAAGTGTCCCATAGTAGCGGTTTCGAAAATTAGAAGGTAACCCGACACATATATAAATATAAGGATTTATTATCGGAAGGTTTGGTTGTTTTAGTAGATAGAGGTACTCGCAATGTCGTTGTTAAATATTCTATTTGTTTTGTCTTGTTGAATGAGTGAATTATTTTTTGTGATAAGTCCATTATTAAAAGGCCATAGTCAATATAAAGGAAGTAATACTTGAATAAAACTTATGTTTAGTCTTCATTCCCGGAAAGGTTCATTTTCACATGCTCTCACGGTGAGAGGTTGTTGAAAAGACAGCAGTTTAGCATCCCGCTACTTTTTTTTTTTTTTTTTTTTTTTTTATCAATATCAATTTTTGTACAAATCTGTGCAAAAAGTGGATCACATAACTTATTCAGCTTAATGCATATTTTCAGAAAATCTCAACTTCTGATTGGTCACTTAATATTTAAGTCATATTCGAATAACATCAACCTAGTTCTTGACCTGGCCAAAAAATAATTCCGCCAAAATCTGTCAATCCTCTGTGAGCCTACCACGTGACTAAAGTTAGCAATAAATATGAAATGTCATTCATCCTCGACAGTGAGCCGATTGGGATCCTCTGAACTCGTAACACAGTTCCATGCTTTACGTTAAAGTTCCTTAACATGATTTCAGCCTAAAAAAAGAACACTCACTCACACGGCAATATTTTATCACAAACAATCAACTCAAGTTTTCCACATTCAACTTGATACACGAATCTTTGTCATACGCCTTCAGACTCAACGTTAATTATTGCAATTAGCATAAACACAGCTTGTTAAGAATCACTTACTCCAACTACAGAATATTCTCTTCGAACGACAAGTGAAAACAAATCAAAGAGCGACAACTTCCTCAACATTAAAGTAAGTCGTGAACAATACTTCTCCACGTTAAGTATAAACTTGAATTGTTTATTTTTCCTTTTATCACAATAATACCCAAACACATTTTCTCATTATTGTACAGACCGTTCAACAACTTATAATCTATCAAACCAGAACTTTGATAACATTTCAATCTAAACATAAAAGGATGTTTGAACTTTTTAAAATTACCTTTTTACTCCAGTTGTTTATACCTCTTGGTTATATAAATATTTTAATCATTGTTGTGCAAAAACTGTTGTTTCTCATGTTTGTTCTTATTCTATGTTTGTTGAATACTAAAAATTTAATGTGAGAGGAAATTGTTAATTTCATCACGCAGCCTATTTATTCAACAATTATTGATCCATATAATTTAATCAATTAACACAAACTCCACACCAGATTCTAAATTTTCGTCAGTAGTTCGTTTTCCTTTTTTTTTACTAGGGAATCATGTAGTTCCTTTGCAAATTCTTGATTGTCGATTGTATCACGACTATCGTCTATCAACAATTGTGGCATCAAAGTGTGTTCCTGTTCCTGTATCATAGCCCTTTGCTACTCCCTTCACGTGATCATTACGCGATATTACTTCAGGACCTTTGCTTTTTTTTTTCGTTACATCACCCTATCCGATATAACAAATCTATTTAGATGTTATAATCAACCACATTTCTCTTTAGTTTCTTGATTATTATTAATATAATCTAAATACTCCTCTTGAACATTCTATAACACTTTTTATGCTTTATAGCAACTCTGAATTTCTTTTAGATATTAAGTAGCAAGCCCAGGTGATGTTGTTATACACCCTTGTCATATAACCTGGTGATTTTTCGCTGATCATTGAAGGAAAAGGGTTATGTATTACGTTACAGCCCATTTATTTTTGTGTGCCAACTGGAAGCTAGTTGGAACTTTCTTTTCTAGCTTCCATGCAGCACTTACTTCCGGCTTCTCTTCTGTTGTGTTATATAGTGGGTTAGCCAATCTGTATTGGTTAAAATACAAATGAAACTGACCATCTACTATTTTTACTAAATTAAATGTTACAAAGACAACAATAACAAGAGAAATAATCTAGTAGAAGAATTTGTTCAAAAATAAATATTTTTATAAAACACAAATAAAAAATATGCTAAAGTTATGAAAACACTTTAGAGTTCTTGATCATGGGAATAAAGTAATATTGAAAGATTTGAAGTTGTTGATCTCTATGTATGAATATGAGAAAGTGTGCTTAAGTATGTGGGCAAAAACGCGGATCTCTGTGAGAGATCACATTTTTAAATGTGTCCACTGAAATGCAAAGTAGAAAGAGAACAAAGCAATAAATTGCCCAGTATTTATAGTGTAGGGAGAGCGTGCCCAAGTGACAATTAGAAAATTAAGGAGGAGCTAACTCCGACAAGTACTTACGGTCATTTATTTGTACAGACATCAATCATCTATGGTCCAACCTGAAGTAATCTACGGCCAGTCAATTCGTCCATCTTCTAACATACTTCGCCGACCATTGGCTACTTTCCTTGACCAGCTATTCTTCCTGATGACTACTTCTTTACCGTATCTTCTGTTAATTCCTGCGACTAGTGATTCGTCATCTTTGGTGAAAATTAAGTTTATTCGTCGACCAGTCATTTCGTTCCAACGACCACGGTACCCGGCCGTTCATTGGTTAAATGTCCATCCTGCTGTCCACTGTCCACTACCGTAATTTCATTTAATTCTTGCGGTCAGTAATTCCTCTTCGTCTACGGTCGAACCAAAAGCTTATTTGACGGTCTGCCATCTCGTTCCAATGAACATCATATCTCCCCGTTCATTGGCTTAATTCTTGCAGTCAGTTATTCTTCCTAGTCTTCGGTCGAACCAAAAGCTTATTTGACGGTCTGTCATCTCGTTCCAGTGACCATCATACCTCACCGTTCGTTGGTTAATTCCTGCGGCCAATATGTCCATCCTGATGTCTACTATTTTTTGCAGTAGTTCTAGGTAATTCTTGCGACCAGTTATTTCTTCTGACATTATTCATCTATGGTCGAACCAGAGTTTATACGACTCCAATCACTTCGCCCCAACATCTAGTGTACCTTGCCGTTCATGGTTAAAATCTTGTGGCCAGCTATTCGTTCTGTCGTCAGCCCAGCTCATCCCTACGGAATCAACATGTTCAAATTCCTGCCAACTTTTATTCAGCGATGACTTAGACAAATCCTGCCTTTTTGTTTGGACGACCAGCAACCACCATACCTTTAGACGTATTTCGACGAATGTTTTTTTTTCCTTTGCGAACATTGTTTATTTACAGTCAACCTCTGTTAAAGGACTTTAACTTAAATAATATCCTTGATTTTTCTCGTCGAATCAGGGTCCATAATTTCCAAGCTCAACAAATCCACTCCATATCCCTTTTCCCTTACATCATTCGTTTGTTCATATATTCAGTGTAATCAATACTGATTTGGTTAGTTTTGAACAATTAGTATATATAGTTTTCAGATCCGGGATGTTTGCTGGAGCTCGCCATTAGATTTGAATTTTCAAATAACACCACAGATTCTCGATTGGGTTTAAATCTGGGGGCTCACTTGACTATTTTAGGATATTTACATTATTTCCACAAGTCGTTTCTTCGTAGATTTTTCAGTGTGCTTAGGATCATTATCTTGCAAGATCCAATCAGGAGGAAGTTCAAGATTTTCAACTGAAATCATTAAATTTGCTTCCAAAATATTTTGATATGCTGCGGCATTCATTCTACCATCTATTACTGATATGTTGCCAGTACCTTTTGCAGAAAAACATTCCCAAACCATGATGCTGCCACTACCAAATGTCACTGTTGGAACTGTTCTATTGTTTGAAGGCATCGCCATCTTTCCTCCATACATAATTTCTAAAATTACGTCCAAACAACTTAATTTTGGTTTCAGCTGTCCATAATACTCATTCCCCGTATGTTTTTTTTAATCCTTATGTTCACGAATGAATTTCAACCTGTCATCTCTCTAACTTTTCAATAGTTTCAATGGAGTTTTCCGAGGGAATCATGACTTTAGATTTGTTCTGTTTGTATTTTAGGCTAAAAATAACTGCTGGTAACATTATTGAATATTATTCCACAATATTCCACTTGAATAACCTAGAGTATTAAAGTAATTTAAAAGTTTTAAAATCCGAAATTTGCATTGTACAAATACTTTTTTCACCCATTAAAATAGATAAATAGGATTTATTTCTATGAAATCATTTTTTCTGTTTTCTATGCATATTTACTTATTATGCATTACAGTTAATTATATGAAAAATGTATTTACTCATTATTCATACATGAAAAAATTATATTTATTCGCTATTCATAAATTAAAAATTTGCATGTGTCCGAATATTTGCTTCCTCCCACTGTATATTTTAGTTTTGCAAGATTTTTCAGACCGAGAATTAACTTTTGTTTACAAATGTGTCGAAATGGCTGATTTTAACAATTTTACTGCAAAAAAAAAAATATTTGATTTCAATCAATATAATTTCTGTTTGAAGTACTGAGTATTATGCTTACTGGAAACAGTAAATTTAATCCTTTAGCTTTGATTTAAAGCTAAAATGAAAGCTGCAAGAAAGCTCATTTTAAAAAATTCATTTTAAATCATAGGTACCTCCACTAATTCACGATACTTATGTTAAATTTGTCTAAAAGAGAAAATATTGTTCTTCAGTGCACAAAAGACCTTTTCACTTTTAAAGACACTTGAGCACTGATATTAGCATGGGAATGGAGATATTTGCAAACTTTGAGAACAAAGAACAAATTGGAAAAAAGAAGAAATGATATATCTGAAGTGAAAGAGACATAAGATAAAAACAGAAATTCCAAATAGCTTTTAGAAATGATCGTGAAATCCCAACAATTCAATATTGTGCTTCCTCTTTGATATTTCAGAGAAAAAAAAACTTGGACATCACATTAAGGATTTGAAAGGAAGAAAAGGTTGGGCGATATAAAATGGGGGGAAAAAAGAACTTGCGGTAAGTGGAATCAGTTTGCTTTGGTTTCTACTTAACGGCCCTTCAACCATTATAGTTTTAAGGCCAAATAAATGTTTTGAATCATGGTTGGTTTGGGTATAGTTTGATGTTATTTGTTAAATGTGGATCAGTGATAGTTCAGGTTAGTTCAATTTTTTTAAAATAATTTTTATTAGAAACCAACACTTTGTAGTGATTTACAGATACTGGTTTCAATTAAAAGTCATTTTGTATTTGGTTTCCAATAAAAGTTGGTTATTTGTTTATTTCATTGTTATCTTTAGTGGGGATATTTATAAAGTCTGAAGAGTTTGTTTTCCTAATTTTTTTTTTTTTTTTTTTCGTTTCAAAATATATTAAAGGCTTTATGTCAGGGGTCGGCAACCCCTTGTCCCCGAATCCCGTTCGGCTATCCAACTTCATCATAGTCAGGAATTTGTATTTTTTGTTGATTCTGTTAATAATTGTTATCCTATTTTATTCCTGCAGTAAAATAAGGAACATTATTTAAATAATATAACAATAACATTAACCTCATTTATTTTTTTTCTTCTTTAAATCTCCAGATCAAGGCAGCCTTCTGGAAAGAATGGTTGAGACACTTTATTATTGTACATTTGATATTGTAGTGGATTTAAGGCTGCGTGATTATTTTAAATGTTTCACTGTAAACGAAACATGCAACATCCACAAACATAAATTTAAATAAAAAATCAAATGATAATGATATCCAATTATGACAAAAAGGATATGTTTGGAACAACAAATAATTTTTTTTATATGCAGAATATTACAATTTTGTTTTGTAAAGATGTGTACGAAATCTTGATCAGAGTATTTTAAAGAGAAAAGTTCTTGTTGCTGGTTTGGAAATGTTTTGTATGTTTGTAATGTAGTTTGGAAAATTTCGTATGTAGGTGCATGTGTGTGTGTGAATGTTTTCAGCGTTCGACTGCAATGGGGTCGCAATGCAGTTTCCTTTAAGGTTACATTTCCGTAGGCGAATGAAATCAAGAAAAAAAAAAAAGAACAAATTTATGTCTGATATTTATAATTAACGTAATCACGTGACAGGCTCCTGGAAAAGAAGCAGGAAAGCTTGACTTGCTCATGCACTGGAAAAAAAGACTTGTACATGGATGGATTGCAACGCCCACTTGTGTGTTTATTGACCAATTAGTAGTTGAGATTTCCTGAAAATATGTATGAAGCTGGGTAAGCTCTGATCCACTTTTTGCACAGATTTGTACAAAATTCAACATTGATAAGAAAGTGGTATCGGGATGCTAAAATATCATGGCTCTTATTTGAGACACTGCATAGCTGTCTAGCTCAATCTTTCTAAAAGGTTGCCACCTTTGCTTTATGTAGTTTTGGTGAGAGTTTTTATAGTTTTATATTTTGGTATAATGTTTGTTTTCCTTTAAGAAATTAAGAATATTGTTTGGTTTAGTGTTTTGAAAAAGTTCTTTTATATTGTTTTTTGATAATATTTTGTTGGGGTTTGACTGAGATGATGGTATACGTTCAATTGTGATAGGTACTTGATATTAGTTGCATAATGGGTGAGTTTCACTTTTAGTAGATATGAATATTAAATGTCTGTCAAAGTCCTGTTCAAAGTTTGAATAAATATATTTCCTCCCATCTTAAGTTTCTAAAACCTGGGAGCTATTATTTGATGTTTGGTTGAATAGTATGTTAGCTTTCGAGTCCTACATTGCTTGACATTTTCTTTTGATGTATTTTTTTTACTTTGTTTCTGAGGTCTGTATGGAGCAGAGCCAGCACATATTACTCCCAAGCTCCAATACCCGGGGGTGGGTGACTGGAGGCCCTGGGTAGTGTTTTATGGCTCTTGCTATATTATCAGCATTTTTTTTTTTTTTTTCTACAAACATTTACATATGTTACGAGTTAAACTAAGCACAACTGACTATTAAAGAATAAAAATTTTACGTGGATTTTGATACCATTCTGGGGTCTTTTTTGTTCAAATTCTTTTACAATAGGTTGACTGTAACATTAATATTTTGTCCCCGCCTTCCGCCCCATCCTGGGTATGACAATAAACTACATCCAACAGCAAGGACACTGATCAGGAGGTTTTGAAGAGCATGGAACCACCTCTTAATTGCTGGTGTTCCCAGGTCCACCCTCACCAGGAGTGGTAGCACCTGTTAGGGTCCCAGCTATGGGCAAATAGTTAACCCTGAAACTGAGATAAAAAGCATTTTGAAAGTGTAAAAATAGGTTTTAATACCAGAAATACTTTGTAAAAAAAATTATTACCAGAAATAAATTTTTCAAGGAAAAAAACTTACCAGCAATATATTTTTGAAAAAAAAATATTACCAGCAGTTCATTTATTAAAATAATATTACGAGCTATACATTTTTGAGGAAAAAATATTACCATAAAATAGATTTTTGACAAAACAAAATATTACCAGGAAAAAAAGTTGTCGGCATTAAATGATCCATTGAGATTAATATGCTGTAAAACAAACCAAACCAAACCCACCGCCATCAATCTACAATGCTCTTTGATCTGAAACTTTCTAAAAAAGATGCAACTATGGACCTTAACACAAGGTGAAAAATATCACTGTTATAGTGGAATTTCAGAAGTGAGGCCTCATTGTTTTTGGGGGGTTTTATTTTGTTGTTGTTTTGTGTTTTATTTTATTTTTATTTTGGGGGGTTTAGACGTTACATATAAAAGTTGCTATCGAAAGTTGAAAAACAGAAAAAAGTTCACCTCAAGCAAAATATATTAAAATTTAATGTATTTAATGATTAAATACGAAAATTATAAATTACATTTTTATATTTATTTTCTCTAATTATTAATAAATTTTTATGATAATTTTAATAATTATCTAAAAAAATATTTTTATTACTAAATAGATATGATATATAAATTAATATTAACAATGATTCTCATCAGTAATTTACAATTGCAGGATTTTAATGAAACTCTCATGAGATATTGACAAATGAATGAGATTATTTTAGAATTTTTCTTTTTTTTAGAAAATCTGCTAAAAATAATTTTCTTTTTTTTTATGTCCCCCCCCCACCTTATTTAAGAAATTTCGAGAAATTAAATTTTGTCCCACTTAATATTAATATGTTAAAAACATAACTACTTGGAGAATTTAAATTATCAATTTCTTTTTGTAAAACAAGACCCCAAGTTACGGAAAAACGACTCTGATTCGTAAAATAAAAGATCTGTCTATATTTCTGAGATGAGGTATTATGTACCGAATTTACATTATTCAGACTATTGTCCTTATCTTTGTCACCATATTTATTACAACGTTTCAGCCGTTGTACACTCCAGCCTTCAGATCTGCTCAGGGCCCAAAAAAATCACTAAAAATGACAATGCATTCTAAATAACATCAATATTCACCAAAAAATCTTCACCAAAATGATTCAAATGAAATTCATGATTCTATGTACACAATATTGAGTCTCCACATTAATTTCCAAATAGACCAAATTTCAGGAAAAAAAAAACAGGGACAGAATTGACTCTTTTGAATTGAAGTCACCGAATACTTCAATGTTACATTCTATTGAGACACATGATCGGGATGGTATTCTACTGATATATCTTAAAACAATTAAATATTATCTATTAAATCTTACATATGTCATAACTCCTTTAAGAAAAGCTTGAAAATGGAGAAATTTGGTCAAAATCTGCTAAAATTGGTTTAAATTGCTGATAGTTCAGAAAATAACTGATATAATTTCTAGTGATAGAGCTTAATTCTATGAGACTGTTTAGCTGTGACTAAAAAAAAGTATAAAATGGTTCAAATTTCTAAACAAATATCAATAAGCAGAAGCTTATCAACTCATTAAAAGTATAAAGATTTAAATTACTCATCATTTTTATGCAAAACAAATACTGGTGTGTTTTTTTTTTTTTTGTTAAGTCCTATGATCCAATGACATTGCACGGAGAATTTGAATCTTCAGCATCTTCTGTTGATTGGCTGGCTATTGCCAAAGTTTCTTCATCTTGTTATTTGGCATGCATTCAAGGTATTCATCTGTGTCAATTTTTTCTTTAGTCATACCGATGCACCAGTCTCTTCCATTATCATTGTCCCAAATGGCCCTGCATGGTTCATTCATTGGGTTGAGCAGATTCATCCACATCCCTTTATTTTGCTCGCTGGGGTAGACTATTACCTTGTGTTATCAGTTATCTCCTATTAATTCCTCTTTCCAAGTTTTCCACTGCTCTAACCAGGTATTGAACTCACACTCTTTTTGGGTCCTGTCACTGGATCTAACACCTTTTATCCAGTGTGTATGAATTTCTGGGTATTATAAACCTAATGTCTTCAGTATCATTTTTTTTACCAGTGCTCATATTGCAATTTTTGTTGTTATAATTTGATTTTTACCAGACCTCATATTGTAATTTTCATTGTTATTATTGCTTTTCTCTGGCACTCCTAATTACTGGTTCCCATATTGTATTCATTTTTATGCTTGGTTGACTCAGGAGATTTTTGTGGCCTAGCATATATGCTGATGTTCTTTGTCTATGATTTCCACCTGTCCCACAGAGGGTGGTGATCTCGCTTTTCTCTCCATATATGGTCAACAACGCCTGACTTTTCCACTTCCCATTGTGTTACAGCTTTCTGGTGTTCTTGAAGCCTTACCTTAAGGGGGCAACCTGTTTCCCCTTTATATTTCTTTCTGCAGTTGCACGGGATAGCGTACACACAGTCTTTAGTCATGTTCTCCCCTATGGGGGGGGGTCTTACTCGGGAGATATATCTGCAAAGTGTCGTCCAGCTTTTGAAGGTTGTCCTGATGTTATATGGACTGCAGATCCTTTGTATTTTCTCTGATAACCCCTGTACATAAGGCAGGCAGACTGTTTTCTGAGTGTTGTTGTCCTCCCCTTGTACCTGCCTATCCCAGTTTATTGGGGCTGCTGCCATGTACCCAGGATAGTTGTTACGTTGTAGGGTACTACTTATACTGACCAATTCTTTATCTAATATCTCTGGGTCGCCACTTACGACTTTTGCTCGGTGTTGTAAGCTGCAGACGATCCCTTTCTTTACATTGCATGGATGGTGGGAGTTGAAATTGAGGTACTGTATGGTGAATGTCGGTTTACGGCATATGGATGTCTTGAACCCATGCTCTGTTCAAGATATTAGAACATCCAGAACCTGGACATTTTCCTGGTGTGGCCAGAGTATGAAGGTGTCATCTATGTACCTTAATCATAGAGTTGGCTTTATAGATATAGATTCTAATGCCATTTCCTCAAAGTATTCCATGTACATATTTGCCATTGCTGGTGATAATGGCAAGCCCATTGCTAACCCCTTCTCCTGTCTATATCTGTGTGATCCCATTCCAAAGTGTGTTGTTTGACAGAAAGTCAACATCTCCATTACACATGGCACGTGGAACTAGAACAGTCTAACCCTAGTGAGCAAAATAAAGGGTTCAGTTTGACATTCCAACCACCTGAAGAAGGCCAGAGCATACAACAGCCGAAACGTTGTGATAAATATGGCAACAAAGATGAGGACAATAGTCTGAATAATATAAATAATGTACATAATACCGTTTCTCTTTGTGATATTTACTTAAATATGGCAGTTGGTTGTTTTCATGTCCTTAGTCAATGTTCTTAATATTCTGCATCATTTCCTCTATTTGCATTCATAACACCGTCTTCTTCAAATATTTTTTTATTGGTCAGTCTTTTTTTTTTCTGACAATCATTGAAAATTAATCAGAAATCATTATCCTTTCACAATTTCTGAGCAGAGAAATGAAGATTCTTTTTATTATAACTTCTGGTATTTTTGTTTTTGTGAGAATGTCTAAGAACAACATACAAATACAATGAATACAAATATTCATTTAAAAGTCAGTATTTAAGAATCTAAGTCATCTTACACTCATTTAGTTGTAAAATTTATGGTTCTAAGTACATTGATAGACCTAATGCTAAAAGATTAATAACTAGATGAAAAAGTTTTTTTTGGGGGGGGGTTCACAATCGTTTGGTTGCAGAAGAAAGGAACAAAGATTAAGTTTTCAACGTGTATTGGTCAAAATTCAGAATATGTACATGTACATAGTTGTGAGAGATGACAAAAAATTGTTCATCTGTTGTTTCTTAGTTCCTCTTGGTAAGGAAGGGGATTAGGTGTAAGGGTGTTGTTGGTAGGGCCTGGAGCTGACCAATTTCTTGGCTTGGTTGGCCTTAGTCACAGTCAGTGTCTTGAGAGAGGCCTGTAGGGAGGTGTTTGCAGTTGTGTGATGAGGCAGAAGTGTTGAAGCCAAACTGCCTGTCGTCGGCAATGAATGCCATTTTTATATCCCTGTTTTAATAGGTATAGGCTCTCAAGGACATTCTTTGTTTTGGTAGGAATGTATGTAATTGGCTATTGCATTTTTGGATTTTAGCAGAGATTTCTTTAGTGGACTGGATATGATGCTTAGAGCTCTGTGCAGAAGACAACATTATTATTTTGTTTTGCTTTCGTTGGTGCTCATGTCTGGCCAACATGTTGAATGAATCAGAAAGTGACCTAATTGCAATATAATATCGATTAGTGCTTTAAAATTTTAAATTGGGAGTTAAATTATATATCTACTAAGATAAACAATTCTGAATATTTTTTAACCCAGAATAATGAATTATTTCTGACTCTAATCCTAAATATTCTGAATAACCTTTTATTCAAAAGGAAAATCTTATCTTAATTCTAAGCTTTAAATCAAAGTGTAAACATACTCAGTAACCATTATTTGACCTGTTTATATCAACATTAACATTATCCTTTCATATGGCCTATCTTGACCATCTAAACATAACATTAAATTTTAACATGAACTCAATTATTTTAAATTTTTAAATCAAGCTTTAAACTTCATAAACATATCTATTTTATCTTTATTAATTCTGATCAGAATTTGAACAATTATACATTCACTCAATGCATTATTTCAAACACATAAACTTAATGCATATCTTTTAGCTTTGAATAGACAAAAATAAGTTTAACTGAAATCTAAACCCATACTGCATCCTGTTTCTGACCATAGACATAAACCTGTAACTCAATAACTAACTTCTAACAGTGACAAAAACAAGAACTCTACACAAGGCACTATTCCAAATACAATTCTAGTGTTTCTAAAACCTTATAATGTGCAAATTGTATAAACTAATTTTAAGTGAATTTGTCTGAGTTAGCGCCTCCTTAATTCCCTAATTGTTCACTAGGGGACGCTCTCCCTACACTCTAAATACTGGGCGACTTCTTGCCTCATTCTCTTTTCTACTTTGCATTTCAGCCGACACATTTAAAAATGTAATCTCTCATAGAAATCTGATTTTCCCATTTGTGGGAAAATGCCATGAAACACACATACATGTACGTATGAACATTCACCAAAATACAAACTCTTTACGTCCACACACAAACACAAATGTTGATGCCTTTGTCACTTGTAAATTTGTTGTTTAATATATATATATATATATATATATATATATATATAGGTCTTGTTTGTTTTCTTTACCCCTTCGATTGGACTCAACTTGAGTCCGCCATTATTCTTGCAGCTGGACCTTCTAGCAGGAATAAACAGCACATGTCCCTAATTCAAATACATTCAAACCTATACGGTCCTCTACAAATGCATTGTTTTCATTACTTTATAGTCAATAAAATTTTATCTATATTTTGGCATTTAATAGTTTTGTAGAAAAATTTACAATCATTCTAAATACCAATCCATACAAAATTAGTATAAAGAAAAATTAGTTTCTATTTTCTCAATTTTGGAGAATTTATGCATGTAGTGGTATTGATGGCATAAATCAACCCACACATTTTTTTTACTTTACGAATGTGTAAGAAAACAAAAAGCAAACAAGAGAAGGAACACAAGAAAATAACTTTTCATAACAGGTACAATATTTATATTTATAAATGACAACAGTTTTACAATAACTATTAATGAGTTACTTACCTTTGACTGGGCTAAAGATTTTACCACTATAAATATTGTTTTAGTGGAGCTCACAAAAAACTGAATTATCTTGTCGTTCAAAATGTTCACTGAAAGAGAGTTTAAAGAATCTTGTAAAGCTGAAAATATGTTGATAAACTTTTAGCTTCAAAGAAGTTGGAGGAGTGAATGTTCCGTAATGTCTAATTTGTTTTCGTTGCTCGTAGTTGAAAGTATTGTTCGTAATTGTTTGTACTTAAGTTTAAACTTTAGTGAGATTCAATAACGTAATTGAATAGTTTTTAGTAAGTTGCAGAAGTTGGTGAGTGAGTTGTTTCGTTGATATTTTAGCTTGAATTACAGCAAAGTTATTTCGTGTTAAAGAACTTGAGATTCTAACTTTGTACTTCGCTGCAATAATGATACAAGCGTCGTGAACTCGTTTAGCAAATGCTAGTCATCGTAAATTCTCACTGACTGGGTTCGCTCGTACCTTCAATTTGTGTTTTTTAATCACGTGATAGGATCCTGAGAGCATTGTTTTTTCGTCAGGTCAAAAACAAGGTTGATGTTATTCGGACGTAGTGGTGAGCAGGTAAATTGTTTTTTTAATATTTGTTAACCACTCAGAAAGCGCCTTACAAAACTCAGCCTGGAGCCTGATATGTTTTGTGTTGCTTATTGAGAACAATGCACGTGAAGATACACGAGATAATTCTAATATTTATTGTCCAATGAGAAGTTCAAGTTTTCAGAAACATGTATGAAGATGTGATCCGCTTTTTGCATGAATATCGACATTGATGAAAAAGTGGTAGCGGACAGCTAAATGCACATATGTTACATGAAGCATTCCACAAAAAGTGAAAATGTCTTTTTATAAGTAATTTAGGTAGTCACATGAAAACTTAGTATACCCAAATAAAGTACAGGAAAAAATAAATTAAAATAAATCTATACATGTATAAAGAGCAGTTGTCTGTGTGTGTGTGTGTGGCTTACTAAAACTAAAATACTACAATAACTAACAGAAAAATAAATATATATACAGACTCAGTATCACCCAACCCACTTCTGTAAAAATTATCATTGTATGATTTGTATTTAAGATGTTTTAAAATTAAAAATACATAATTGCATTAGGATGCATTCAAAATTCTCAGAATTAAAAAGATAACTTCAAAACACTATATGTATTTTAAAAATTTTTATTCTCTTGAATTTATTTCTATATCTATAGTAAATAAAAACATAACTTTAAAAAAATGAGTATTAAAACAACAAAGTAAATTTAAAAGAAAAAATTTAATTTTATAATTTTTTTTTCGACCATCTTATGGAAAATAATTTTTTTTATTCAAGCTTTAAAATAAACTTCATTGTTTTCTTTTGGTTTGTAATTAACATAAAAAAATAAATAATTTTAAATTAAGTTTTATTAAAGCAAAAAACTATGGCAAGCCTTATTTTTTGAAAATTAATTTAAATAAAATATAGTTAAATTCATAAAACAAATATTCAACATGACTAATGTTGACCGTAACTCATGTCTGTCTCTCCTAATTTTATTTAACTGAAGATTTTTTTCCTTTTCAAATACAAATATAACTTGAAATTTAAACATGATTGTTTTTCAAAACTAAATTCTCAATGTATCTTACTTCTACACTTTAAAAATAGTAATTAAATTCATTTATGAAGAAATATTAGCTTCTTTCACTCTCTTTAAAAAGAAAACAATCATTAATGTAATCTTAAAAATATCTAAATTCCCCCACAAAATAAGTAGTAAATAATTATTTTTCAAAGAAGTAAGGCTTGCTACTGCTTGAAAAAATGATTTAATTAAATATGTTTGTTAACTTAAGTTTATTTTTTTTATTAATAATTTGAAAAAATGTTAAAAGATTTGGTTTGTTTGACAACAACATTAATAGTATTTATGTTAGACACTTTATTTTTCAAATTAAATACTTTTTGAATAAAAATATGGGGATGCTCAGCTCCCTAAGACCCCCTCCCTGAGTGTGATATTGGTAGTCTGGTATTTTTCTAAATTTGGATATACTTAATTTAGTTATTGTGTAACAAATAACTATGTTATGGTTGTGAATGTATCCATTAAAATACTACATTTGAATATACAATGAAATACATAGGGGCAGGGCAAGCAACCCAGGTAAATTTATAAAGATCCTCACATAATTGAAACTGTTATTCCCTTCATAAAATCTGTCACTAGAAACTTATGGAAATAACTTTTATTTTTATCTTATGATGTAATTGATAAAATTTTAATGATACTATACAGTGCAAAAGTACTAAAATTGTAAATTTCTTATAACTGCCAGCTTATAAAAGAATATTTTGCATTATAGGTGAAGCATTGGCCCAAGTTGGAGGCATTCTTCTCTTCTGTGTACCCCGTCTCTCCACAACTTTCTGGCCTTTGTAGCTCCAAAACCCTATTCTGCGAGCCATTTACTGAAGCTCGCTAAGTAGGTTATGCACTGTTTTCATTTGTCCCTCTTGAATTCAATATGTCCTGTGAATATCAAATTTTCCAAGCCCTCTCTCCTGATTACGTTCCCTCAAAATTTCAGCTGTATCTTTCTTATTCTAAGTATTATATCCTTTTTGTTTCTATTTTCTTTAAAATTTTGTCTTTGCTCCCATGTTCTGTTCATGGTATTCATGGCATCCTTCTGTAGAACCACATTTTTTTTTTTTTTTTTTGTCTGTTCTTCATCTTTGAGGAGATTACCCAGCATTCGCTGTCATATAGGAGGACTGATATTATATAACAGTACAGTACTCTTTTCTTGGCTTCTAATGAAATTTTCCTGTTTCTTAATACTTTACTTAGCTTTTGGAAGGTAACTTTCAATATCCCAAAGTGCCTTTAGATTTCAGCGTTGCACTTTCTGTCTTCTGTTAAAACACTTCCAAGATATTAAAATTTTTTGTACTTGTTTAGTTTTGGTATCTGTGATTATAATCTGCTGCCAGTATAGGTTTTGGATTATTCTAATATCCTTCCCAAATAGGTCAAAGGTTACCTAGCAGTTCCAACAGTCTACCGCACCTAATTATCATTTTGTAGGCGAGGTTCTGAATGAGAAGGAACAACAGAAGAGTGATTTGAAACGACCTCCACGTTGCCAAAAATGTTTGTGTAAAAGTTTTCAGCAACCTGATCTATTGTCTTTTATTTGCATACTAGCGATGAAACTATTAATATGCAAATATGTCTTCAAAATTTTATATCACTAACATTTTCATTATGAAAGAACCTCAAAATAGACAAAATTACTCATGATTTATCTGTCCTTATCTGGCATTTTCAAATACACAGGATCCTCTTGTCTGTATGGAACTTAGTGTCCAATTTTGAATCACTCGCATACTTCAGGAGATTCATTCCAAACAACTTTAATTTCAGAAAACAGTGGAAGTCTAAATTTGGTCTAGCAGCATGATAGGACAACATTTTTTTAAAAAATTTTTTTAGAATAATCAATTAGTTGGCATTGCAGGTGCACAGATTGTTTAGTAATTCTGGTTGCATGTGAACCTCTGCCATGTCAGCATTTCATTGCATCTATGAATTTTCACTTAATCTCATTTACATAGAAAAGGGTCCACAAAGGCAAAGATATTTGATATAAATGTAACTGAATTATTTTGCTTATAAGTTTTGTAACTCATTATCTGTTAGGTTGTTCAGAAATTAATGTCTGATTTTAGAATTTTATGAATTAACTTATTTATACAGTGTTTAAATTGTTCAAAAAAGGAACTGAATATCTATACATTTCTGCTCTTATGCTACAAGTTTGTTTACACCTTTACAATAAAACTCAAAAGTTTTGGATGCCAATAAATCTTTGAATGTAGTTTCTGCATCTTTGCAATGCAATATTCTTTGGCTTAAAAAAATGTCAAGATGCTTGAAAAGGTTAGTAGTTAGTGGGCGATATATCAGGGAAATATGGTGTATGTGGAAAAGTTTTGTATCTCAATTCGGTGAGCTTCTGCAGTGTTATGTGAGCAACATGGTGCCAAGCATTGTCATGAAGCAGGAATGGACCTTGTTGATTGATTAATGCCGGTCACATTTTACTTAACTGAATGTGAACGTCATTTAGTTGCTGGCAGTAAACTTCGGCAGTGATGCTTTTGTTAGATTCCAGATTGCTGTTATGGACCACCAGAGAGTAACCATAATCTGTTGATGCAATTTCGGTTTTGAAAAGTGTATAAGTCCTTCATCATGATCAAACCATAGAGTCGATCATTTACGATTGTCGTCTGCTGCTTATTATTTTATTGTCTTTATTGTTATTTTTGAGATTGCAAAACTCATTTCTTTATTCAGTTAGATAAATTGGTAAGATCTTCAATTCTCAAATTTATCAAGATTTGTACATAAATGATTTAGAATTTATGCAATTATAACCCCTCATCCCAAAAGTTAAATGTAAGGGAAATAACTCCTCTACGGTCTTTGCAAGCAAAAACTGAGAAGAATATAATTGGAGTTATTTCCCTTTAGTTATGTACCATGCGTGATACGCGCTGAGTCGATCAAGTCTCGATACATGACTGACGAGGAATCCCGCAGTAGGTTACCATTTCTTTCTGTGGTAGACCAGTTGCCATCCAAGGCTATAGAACCCGGTCTGTTCTGCTATATACCTAGGGTGGAGGGAGAAGAGGAGGATTCACGCTTTTCCCAATGGTATTAATTAGCACGTAAGTGAATGTAATTGTAATGGATTCGACTGGAATTCATAGATAGCAGCTCTCCAACTCCTCAATACGAGCCGCTATCCATTACTCCACCGCCCCTCCCTTACATATTTTTTTTATTTGGATCTTGGCGACTAAAGCTTTTCATAGATAACATTTCTTTATTATTTGTGAAGTGCCATGACTTCTTGAGAAAGATAGTGGAGTGGTATCCCGTTTCTTTCTCCCTGTTTTTGAATTCAGAGTAGTCATTCTCTTAGACTGGTTAGTTCTTAAGAATAGAGAGCCTAGTTCACCTAACCTTAACTCTTCAGCTATGGCTGGAAGAAAGTGATGGATTCATGCTATCGCAAGTGAATTTAAGCAAAAGTGAATGCTACAGATCAGAATTTGAACTTGGCTTATTGATTCTACTTTCCATATTAATAACCGCTATGCTACTTACATATACATTTGTCTTTTTATTTTAATTTAAATTTGTGTAAAATTTTAATTACTTAAAACTTATTCAGTCAAAGAAACATTTGGATTGAAATATATTTTATTTTTCACGATTTATAATGTTAAACAACTTTTCTATCTAGTATAACAATTATAAAAACTAAAATATATACTTTTATAAAAGAGATTTTACTTTCTCAGTTACATTCATTCGAAATTCTTCAAGAATAGGGAAAGTATTTACTATTTAAACCCAAATTACAACCGTAATCCTAACCTTCATTATAAATTTGATCTTTATTCAATTTTACAAGAAAACAGTGCTCTATGGAATTACACGTCATATTTCAATCTGTGGTTCACCAGTTGTCACCTACATCGGTAGCTCCAAATATGCTGCGAGGTAACAAAGTTGAATTTAGCCAACTCACTGACCCTGGCATCACACACACTTCAGTCAGTAACTATATCTTACCGTCCATTCAGTAGCACTTGGCAGAATTGTGACGACTATAGGGGCACGTGTAAATGAAGCTTATTCGTGTTTTTGGCAACTAGTGAGGCTTTCTTATTATGCTAGATAGAAGACAGGAAAAGTGAGGAAATCCCTTTTTTTGTCTTATTTTATTGAAGTGCAAAGTCGCCATTCTCAACTGTTCTGGAGGGGGGCGATGACGACAACATGTCAGATCGGATCACAACAGCTCATTAAATTACCATTTGATTCGAGTATAGCAAGAATTGAACACGAGGTCCCATGTGTAAGTAGAAAGAATCACTTTTTCCACAATGCTGGATAATCGCATATTGTTTTAGTAAGGAGCAATAGGACTTAAGTTAAAACTTAACTAAAAAAAATTATTTTAATTAAGCTTTCAGTTAAAAATTGATTAAAAAAGAAAGAGGGGAAAAGGAAAGGGGAACTCTTTCTTCCCCTCACCCTTTTGGGTAAGTATTCCAGTCGAAACCGATTACCCGACTCCAACTTCCGAGTGATGTGGCTCCTTAGCAAGCCAGTAGAACGAAAAACAACATCTAACAAAGGGCGGAGGAACTCTCTGAGTCAACGGCCAGCTATCTAGTAGCGGTGTCTCCATAAACTACCATGGAGAAGGCAACGGGAAACCACTACCAATCACAAAACAAACTATGGCTAACAACTCAGATTATACGAAACCTAACGACGTGAAGGGGGTTAGCCTATGAGAATTTGCTCCTCGCCCGGTAAGGACCAACATGCTCTACAGGTGTCACCTGACAGTCAGCTAGCGACTGCTCGCATACATGGCGTAAAAGGGATAAGTCCTTGGAACCAATCCTCCGCCTGGAAAGGAACGACATGAGCGACGGATGTCACCGGACCGTCATCCCGTGACTGCTCACATCAAACAGAAATTAACTCTTGGGACATGGAACGTCCGAACATTGAACAACTGTGGCCAGTTTGATAATGTTAAACAAGAGATGGGCAGATTTAACATCAACATTCTTGGTGTATGTGAAACCAGATGGCCAAACAATGGTGATTTTGACAGCGACAAACACAAGATAATTTATGCAGGCGGTGAGAAGAACGACAAAGGAATAGGACAATACTAGATAACGCATTTAAGAAATGTGTTCTAGGATACCACCAATTTTCTGAAAGAATTCTGGTAGTGAAGTTGAAAGAAAACCTTTCAACGTGACTATTATAGTAGTGTACGCACCGACGGCTCAAAGCAAGGAGAAGATTGAATCTTCCTACTCTATGCTGGACAGTGCCAAGGCTCTATGCAAATCACAGGAAGTCATCATTATCATGGGAGAACTAATCACCAAAGTAGGCAGAGAAAGGGCAGGGGATATAGCAGGAAGATTCGGACTAGGAACCCGCAACGAACGCGGAGAAAAATGGAGCCAATGGTGCACAGCCAATGACCAGGTAATAGCCAACACATGGTTCCAAGATCATCCGAGACGACTATGGGCAAGGGAGGGCTCCAGGAGGAGAAAGTAAAATCCAAATTGATTACAGAACCATCAACAAAAGATTCAGGAATGCAATGATTTACTGCAAAACCTACCTAAGTGCCAACTGCTGAAGCGATCATCACCCTTTTATATGTAAACTAAGAGTGAAACTGCGGAAATTGAAGAAGCCTAATGCAGCACCCAAACTGCAATACAACAAACTCCTGTGTGACCCTAACCTAAAAGAAAAATATATAGACAATGTGAAAAGAATATACAAGGCAGAAAATGGAAACTCAAAATATCACTAAGAGACATTTTAGTGACATCGGCAAACGATATCATTCCAAAAGAGACAGGACGAAGAAGGAAAAACAATTGGATGACTGATGTGATTCTCGACATGGTGGAAAGGAGAGAGAAAACTCTGCCAAGATACGGAGCGGAGTAAAGAAAATTACATAATGAAATATGGACCAAATGCAGGCAAGCTAAAAGAGTGGCTAAACGAAAAATGTGCAGAAATAGAAAGATTAAGTACTACCAACAAAAGAGACATGCACAAATAAATAAGGCAACTAACAGGACAGAAGACATGCTCGTCATCAGGTTGCCCAAAATCAAAGGACGGAACGCTCATATTGGAGAAAGAAAAATTCTTCAACGCTGGAGGGAGTATATTGAAGAGCTCTTCCACGATGTAAGGGAACAATCAAATCCACAGAACTACCGATGAACCTGGAATTCTGAAAACCGAAGTAAAAGCCGCACTGGCCAAATTGAACAGAAACAAGGCAGCAGGGCCAGACGGAATTGTAACGGAAATGCTGACAGCCTCGGATAACTTTGGCATAGACAAGATCACCGAAATAACAAATGAAATCTACAACAGCGGGGATATACCGGAAGACCTCAGCAGGTCTATCTTCATAGCTATGTCTAAGAAACCAGGCGCAAACGATTGAGAACTCCACCGAACAATAAGCCTAATGAGCCATGTGACAAAACTCCTCATCCGTATTCTGATGAATAGAGCGCGCAGCAGAATCAGAATCAGAGATAGGACAAGAACAGTGCGGGTTCGTTAAAGACACTGGAACAAGGAACACGATATTCATACTCAGGATGTTATCAGAAAGAGCGATACAAATGCAGAAGGACGTGTGCCTATAACTACGAAAAGGCCTTCGACAAAGTACACCACAAAGATCCGATGGAACTGCTCAGCAATCTTGATATATTCATGAAAGATATCTGAATAATCATGAACTTATACCGGCAGCAAACAGCTCCACAACGAGTTCAGTGAATATACAAAAATAGAAAGAGGCTTAAGGCAAGGATGCGTCTTCTCATCCGGTCTGTTCAACCTGTACAGCGAGGCAATTCTGAGAGAATTGGAAACCCTACCGGGATTTAGCATTGGCAGCCACAATCTTAACAACATAAGATACGCAGATGACACAGTACTGATAGCAGACAAGGAAAAGAAATTACAAAATCTCCTACAGAAGGTAGCGACGGAGAGTGAAAAGAAAGGACTAAACATAAACTACAAGAAGACAGAATGCATTGGTCATCAGTGAGAGGATGAGCCCGAAATGCGATTTGCAGCTTTGGGAACACTAGAATCAAGCAGACACGGGAGTTTAAATATCTGGGAAGCGTCTTGACAGAGGACGGTAAGTGCGATACTGAGTTCCGTAGACATATTGGGATGGCCAAGGACACATTCCAAAAGCTTAGTGGACAGGATTATTTCTGTGGTAACAAAAAAAAGTTTATTGAGCTGTTACGTAACATCTGTCCTTTATAGTAGCTGATTCTGGACGATTTCCTCAAGGATGAAGAAGAGACTCGAGGCGACAGAGATGTGGTTCTACAGAAAGATGCTAAGGATATCATGGACCGAGCGTGTGAGCAACGATGAGGTCATAGAGAGTATGCAAACAAGGAGGAGGCTTATACTTGACATCAGGAAGAGGCAGTTGAAGTTTCTCGGAAACATAATGAGGAAGGAGTGTCTTGAGAATCTGATACTCATGTGTCAAATAGAGGGAAAGAGAGACAAGGGAAAACAACGCGTGACATACCTGGCGGGCTTAAGCAAGTGGATGACAGAATGTGGTATGGAGAGGAAGCAGAGGGAAGGGACTTGATGAGAGCTGCAAGGGATAGAGGGAAATGTGGAGAGCCATGATCGCCTATGCCCTGAAAGAAAATGGCACATAAAAAGAAAAAAAACTTGTTCGCAAAACTAGATATATAACAGAAATATCCTGAGGTAAATGCGTTTTCACCAGATTTGATCTCATTAGAACCTATCACTAGATTCCAAGATCGATATTCATAAGATTTTTATTACTACTTCATTTATAGTTTAAGCGCGTTCTTTCAAGACGAAGGAACGTGTCAAGGTGCTTCCAGTGGTTAACTGACCATGTGTTGCACAATTTACTTTTTATTTACGCATATGGCTGATGTCTTTACGGCCAGCTCTTTTATGGGAGAGTAAGCATCCGTTTATCTCGACCCTGTTTATTAAAAATCAAGCCATTTGGTAGTACGCTGCACTGAATACATGTCCTCTCTCTCTCTCTCCTGTACTGACAACATCCAAAGGAATTCACAGTATTACATTTGGGGCTGGCTTGGCTTCAGGAGTTGCTGGAAAGTTATCCGTATTGACAGCCAACCGCCTTCGGGCATCACTCCGAATTTTCGCTGGATTTACTTTCATAGCATTTTCCGGACTTGGGTATAACCACAAGGCAGTGGAGGCTTAAAATAATCATTTTCTTTCCCCTAGATGCAGTTCATCAGTACAGGGGCTATCCGAATTGTCTAGCGGTGAGGCACGGTTGTCCGCCTTAGCCAGTTTTCTGGCTTGGAGTTGGAAAAAGTTGTCTATAAAAGGTTTTCGTGTGATGCGTCTATGGAAGAAAATATGCAACAAGATCGATTCGTTTTTTGAATGGGTTCCAACATTTAAAGTTATCAACCCAAGTAAATGCAGGTTTGGTAAAACCGATGTCAATTTTTTCGGACATCATATTAGTTCACCTGATATTTTCCGTCTTCTTCAAAGGTAACATCAGTTTCTAATTTTCCTATAACTAACACAATGAACACAAATTTCATCAATTATTAGGGATAAGTTCTATCGAAAATTTCTTTCTAATTGTGTACACGTATTAAAACCTTTGACAGACGGTTTAAAAAATGTCAAAAAAAGAGTTTTCCCTTAGTCCTAGTAGCTTTTCATAACATTAAATCTGTTTAATCTGAAATGATATTATAAATTTGCAAACAGAAAACATATCCTGTGTTATAAAAAGAAAATTTTCAACAAATCGTTGTTGGTTTGCTTAAATTGGTAATTTAAGGGAATACAGTCTTTCAGTCTGTATTCCTTTAAAAAAAATATATATATATATATATATATATATATATATATATGATTTTTGAAAAATCATGAAATTACTGTAATCATTAATTTTCCCTGTCTCCACAGTTTGATGGCACTGTCATTTTTCAAGGTCTTCATTTTATATTGAATATTGCCAATTGTATTCGTTTTTTTCTCCAATTTTCGCATGTTCACACACATATATATATATATATATATATATATATATATATATATATATATATATATATATATGAGACTTTGCAAACTTACAAACTATACAAACAAGAGATAAGTTTATCAAAATAGAGAAATAAAGCCACTAGAGATAAAATGACTCACCTAAAACATAAACTATTGTGTTGGAATAAAAGTTCGTAGCGTATTTGAAAGAATTTCAATTTGTAGTTTATGATTAGTCCCTTTTTCCTCTCCGTCACTACTTTCTGTAAGAGATTTTGTAATTTCTTTTCTGTGTCTGCTATCAGTACCGTGCATCTGCGTATCTTATGTTAAGATTGTGGCCGCCATCGCTAAATCCCGGTAGGGTTTCCAATTCTCTTAGAATTGCTTCGCTGTATAGGTTGAACAAGTCTGGTGAGAAGACGCATCCTTGCCTTATGCCCCTTTCCATTTTTGTATATTCACTGAACTCGTTCCCTATGCGCATGCATGCTGTTTGCTGTCAGTATAGGTTCATAGTTATTCTGATATCTTTCCCGAATATATCAAGGTTACTGAACAGTTCCACCAGATCCTTGTGACTTTCTTTGCCGATGGCCGTTGCGTAGTTTATGAAAGATAGGTACACGTCCTTCTGCATCTGTATCGCTCTTTCTGATAACATTTTTTCTGAGCGTACTTAGCAATATTTCTCTGATTACTCTGCTATTATTCTCGATCCATAGTAATGTTTCCCTGATTAATCAACCATTGTTCTCGAGTATTAGTTATCTTTCCCTGTTTACTCTTCTATTGATCTCGATCCTTAGTAATGTCTTTTGTTTATTCTTATATTCTACTCAATCCATAGTAACGTTTCCCTGATTAATCAACCATTGTTCTCGTATTGTTTTCGATCCTTGGTAATGCTTCCCTGTTTCCACTTCTTTAGTTCTCGATTCTTAGTAATGTTTCCTTTATTACTCTTTTGTTCTTGCTCCTTAATAATGTTTTTGTTTTCTAATTCTTCTACACCCATTAACCCCTTGTGTCTTAATGGCTTTTTAATGACTTGTCTGGGGGGTGAACTCTATTTTAAAAAAAAAAAATAAATAAAACTATGTTGTAAATTTTGTGAAAAATGATTATCTTAGCAAAAATGCGCCAAAATGTTCAGACTGCGAACATAATTTCAAGGTTATTTAAAAGATTACAAGCCACACGATTCCATCTGCAGACGTAGTCACAGTTATGCGAAATGATTCCAAAATACTTTTTATACCAACCAGAAATGAAATACAACTATTAACTTCAATGTTTTTAGATTTCCCCAAATCATATAAAAACGGGTGATTTTATTCACAAATCAAAATCAAAACTACTTAGAGTTGTGTATCACACACACACACACACACACACACACACACACACACACACACACACACACACACACACACACACACACACACATCTCACCCCATATTCAGCACACAAGCAGCTATCTCCGAAACCTGACTTGTATACTACGTAAATACAGTATTTTAATGTCTCTCTCTCTCTCTCTCTCTCCTCATAAGATTACTTTTTCTAGCTTTTTGTTTTGAGCCAGTTTTTCTTGGTGTTTGTTTGGCCTACATTTCTTATAATGTTCATGGCCGGATGCCTTTAATATATCTCCTATACAAGGGCTTGAATTAGCAGTCAGTGCTCACCACAGACTTTTTTCTGGTAACATTTCTCGTACATCATCTATTTTTAGGTTTTATAATTTTTTTGACTGAACATTCTTCTATATTCTGTAACTTAAAATCCTTCACCCCCCCCCCGTTTTTAATCATTTCGCCCTATGCAAGGTTATAATGCCACTACACAAGGGTTTACTTAAAGTGAAAAAAGTGAGAAGGCTTCAGTTTGGAGAAAGGACAATAAAAGAACACAGTTCAGGAAAATAGAAGATGGTGATTGATGTCGCATTTACAATTATGAAGATTGTAAGTGGCAGGGAAGCAAGAAGTGAGTGCCACAGATGAGAAGTGCGGGAAAAGAAACTATTAAAATAGAACTTACAGTTGCATCTAGCTCGTTTAACAGTGCCATGGTGAGACCTAACTACCAATCTAGAAGCATGCCTAAATTCCTTCAGTCGAGGCACCAAGGAGTAAAGCTCATCAGAACAATTGCCATGAAATTATTTCTAGAAAACACGGAGGGAAGCCACGTTACGGTGATGAGAAAGTGACTTAAGTCAAGATGTCAGGTCAGGATTGATAACATTACAGACCCTTCTTTGAATTTTGTCAAGAATTTTGTCGAGAGATATAGTATGATCTCCAGACCAGATATGGTAGCAACTTTCAATGCACGCACGAATGGCAGATTTATAAATGTGCAAGATGGATTCTGACGAGAAGAATTTTTTGTCATGACACAGCAAACAAACTGTCCTTGACCTTGAAGTTGGTTTTATATAATCACCCCACTTCCCGTCAATGGAAAACGTGAATCCAAGAAAGCGCAAAGAATTGCTCTCTTGGAGGTTAGCACCCGTCATAAAGATGGCAAGCAGAAAAATTTCTGTATGGTGATTAAATGAAAGCAGTTTTGTTTTGGAAGCGTTTGAATTCACAAGCCATTCCTTTCCCCAGTTAACCACTGGTCAGAGGTCCTTTTCGAGAGCAGTTGCCAGTTTTACTTTGCCGAATATGTGGAACACAGGAGTAAATAGTTGTTACTAGCCTAAGTTGCTAGTTGGGAACTGATGACCTCGAGAAGGTCGCTGACGAAGATATGAAACAACGTAGATTCAAGGATAATCCTAGAGGGAGCCTCGCCTTAATGTGAAAAGAAATAGAAAAATGTCCGTTAAACATGACCTTCATAACACGATCTGTTTGGATTAAACAAAATATTTGTTCAGAAACACCGTAGCCATATGAACTTGTGGAGAAGGCGAGCATGTCAAACCCAACTGTTCTTATTTAAAGCTTCAATGAAAAATTCAATGATAGCCATCCACACATCGCATTCAAGTTTGTGTCTGCATTGCAAAATGAGCATGGGTGGAAGTGGAAACTAGGTTGAAAATAATTTGCCTGGCTTAAGGGCCGGCTCAAGTACTGGTAACTCGGGCAGCCGTCCGTGATACCATAATGGCCTAGGGCGCACTTATGCCGCCATGTCATTTGTTTGAGATCTTCCAAACTAAAGCTCATAAAAAACATACTTGCGGTCGTCTATGACTCAAGACAGATTAAATTCTTTAGCTATTTTGTCAATAGAAAATGATCTTGCAAAGAAGATTTGCAGATCTAAAAGCTAGAAAAATGTTTTAGCTAGGATAATGAGTATTTAGTTTGTATATTGTAATAAACTTCTTATTCTACATGTTCAGCTTTTCTCCTTGTAAAATTTAAAAACAAAATTATACTTGTCAAGTGGTCGAAGTTCAGTTTGCCCGGGGTTCCAGCAACCCTAGGGTCACCACTGCTTCTTACCATGAACAAGTTATAAAAGAATGGATAGTTGGGTAATGTATGCTAGTAATAAATATATATGAATATTTCAAAACATGTTCTTTATTAACTAATTATGGTTGCTGACAACCACCGCAACATATTGAAATGAAAGCGCATAAGGATTATTACTCTTACCAAAACTTAATGGATATTCGGAAATGTTCGTTTTAAATAGCTGTGGTCTCGTTTTAAATTTTCATTTAAACGATAAGTTAATTTACAACTTATTTTGACCAATATGTTTGTTTATACGTCACCGTCACTTACTAACTTATTAGTGAACGAAGCGGTGAACCGACATTTGGCTTCATGGGAATCCCGATAACATCTCTCATAACCTGTTTTTTTCTTTCCCTTCGAGTATGACTCTTCTTCCAAAAGAAAATTTTTACATTCAAAGGGACATAACTCAACAACTTTACTAAACGACGTTTGAAAGGCGGGTCTCGTTTGAAAGACATCGGAATTCCCATGTATCCAAACATACGTTGCCTTCTTCGTTCATTAACTGATAGAATAGTAAAGGAAAATAATGTATAAACAAACACTTTGGTTAATCCTGGAACACTAACTATGGGTATATAGTACCCAGCGCAATTTTTCCTATTTTTAATTACAATTTTCAGTATCTGAATATCTTACCTAAATAACGTTTTTCAGTTCCTATTAATGTTAACTCTAAGTACAAAGTTTGAAGTACCTGCATGTAAAATATTTCAAATAAAAATTTACATTTAGTATTTTTTGATATTTTCAAAATCGGGTATGATATACCCATGGTTAGTAGTTGTGTAACTTTAATTGATGGTTAGTATTTCTAGGGTTAAAAAAAAAGAAAAGAAAAAAAAAACGAGACTTCAGTGAACTCATCTGCCAACTGAAAAAGTAAAACCAACCGAGAAATATCTGGATTCTAGATACATTGAAGGAAAAATCAAATCTGTCCAAAAAAAAAATATAATGTTTTCTTTTGTCGGATCGACCGGAAGTTTCCGTCTCAAGAGTTAGGAGCCAAGTGACCAAATTCAGTTATTTACGCATCGACTCTAAATGGCACTTCCGGTAACGTTTCGAAAATATTCGAAATATAATGTAAATTACTAATCGACCATTGACAGCGTTTCCCTCGCATTTTTGAGGGACTTTTTTTGTGAGCCAGCACTTGCTTAAGGGAATCTATAAGTACAGATTATCAAGCAAAGTCAGTTGGAGCATGGATTCCGTGTTGTCAACTCAAACGGTTTACTAATCAACTGATGTAAATTCTACAACAAAGATAAGGTACGAACTTTCTCCCTTTCATGGGGTTTTATTATAAATACACTTCAATTTGTGTCCATCAACTTTTCCATTTGGAGTAATGGTTAGCGACTCGGATTGAGGAATCGGATAGCCGAGTTCGAATTCCAGACAAATCCATTACATTCACTTACGTTCTAATCCCCTTGGGAAAGGTATGAATCCTCTTCTTCCCCCAGCTACGGGTAAATAGCAGGACAGATCGGGTTCTATCGCCTTGGATGGCAAATGGTCTACCGCAGAAAGAAATGGCAACCTAATGCGGGAAAAATCTGCTTCGTCAGTCATGTATCGAAAGATACATGATCGCCTAAGCGTGTATCACGCATGGCACATAACTGATTCATGGACTTTTTTTAAATACACCTAAATGTGTGTATGTGAACTTTTCCACTTTTAAAGGGTTTTTCTATTAAACACACCTAAATGTGTGTAGGCTAACTTTCCCCTTTGAAGTGTGTATTTAAAAACATCTCTTATGTGTACATGTAAACTCGCCCTTCTTTTCAAGGGTCTTATATCCACCACACAATGTATGAAGCATCCAAATAAATTATTTGTTGATAAATCTTCATCTTCAGTTTCATTTTAAATTCATTTGTTTAAATGCATTGCTTTAGCATTGCATTGTTACGTCTGTTTTCTATGTACGTTGGGCAAGATTGTTTTATTCAGGACAGAACCCAGAATAATTGGTAAATACTGCTACTAGCGTAAATGAGTTAGCACCAACAACATATCACTCTCTGCGTCTCATAAATCAATAAGTATCATCCGGCATCCCGCAACACGTGTAGAGGGGGGTGTAGGGCTTGCATGCTTATCTGTAGACGTCAATAATCTCCTACACATGAGTGTTTGCATAACAATAAATAGAAATTTTTATATAACAAAAGGTACAAACATGTGTTGAAAAAGTTGTTTAAAACATTCAAATGTCTTTGTTTGTTTGTATTTCAGTTTTAGTAATGTTCTTCTCATATAGATCTTAAGTTGTGGACTAACGTGTGTGAACATGTGATAGACCAAAATATATTGTATACTATGTTGAAATTAAAATAGCTTGAGATTTACGAAAATTGTGTGTGTATGAAGTGGGCTTACTTCGTGTTTTAACTTCGTTGTCTTTCTGTGATATTTGTTGACTTTTAGTTAGCTTCTAAATTTTGTGTCGTTAATATACACAATATGCAATCACGTGGTAGGCTCCAGAGTTTTTGGCACAAATGTATTTTTGCTGTAGTCAGAAGCAGCGTCTGTATCTTCTTGACGACACATAATATATATTTTACAGCCAATCAGAATGCCTTGTATTATTGAATTTGGAGCTTGTGATTTGGGGTTTTACAAATGATATAGGACCTTGATTCTATACATGTTTCTCTATCAAAATGATCATTACAATCAATAGAATTATTTTTACATTTCTTTTTCGTTCATCTGAATGAGTGTGTATTTTACTAAAAGTTCATGTTAATACATGCTTCATTTTTTGTGATTTATTTCAAATCAATTAAATTTTGGTTTACTGATTTTTTTTTTCACTAGTTTGTCCAGTGATCTTTCGTAAAATTTGTAGTTCATCCCGTGAAATAAGATGCTTGACGTATGAAACAAGGAAAATAACTTCATGTACGAAATTTCATTTTTTGTGACCCATATTACAAGCATACATGTTATTCAATTTACTATTTTACTGACCCAGAAGGACTGTATTGATGACCTGCTGCTGTCGTCGTCGTCATAGTAAGATTATAATTAACATTTGCACATTTGAAAGTGTGTTGCAATGTCACTGTTATTAAACTACTCGAGTAATAATAATAATTTGAAAATTGTAACGTTCATAATTGAATGGGCGAGTTCTCATTAAATTTGCCTTGTAATCATGTTTGTTTCTGTTGGTATGTTTTAAAATATAACTTCGCCCTGCTGTTTTGCTGTCAGCACTGTTGAGTTTTCTTCTTCAGAGAGTGTGAATGGAAACCAAAGTTAATGTTTATGCGTAGTCCTGTTTAGATTAACCGTGAATCTCCTAACAAAATTAAGTAGAAAATTTTAACAATCTCAAAATAAAAAATGAAATACAAAATGAGCAAAGAAGTTGGTGTAATTTAAGGTTTGTTAATAAAAATTGTAAATCAGTTTCAAGTGAAATGAATGTTCTTTTCAGATGTTTGAGTTTTGTATCTATATGTATTAAATAGAGAGCGGTTTACTTAGCGAACCATTAGTCCGTTGAACTATCAACTGTGTCCTTAGCGTAAGCTTGCCAGTAGAAGTGGCTAGACGATTGGCGACAATTCCTTTGAAGTTGCCGGTAGTCAAAATGAAATGGTTCTGAAGTGAGTGCATTGACTGACTTTTGGGTTGCCGATTTTGCTTATATTTCTTTCGGGAAGTTTTGAGCTTTGGAAAAATTAGAACGATTCGATTAGTCCATTAGTCTGCATCTTTGTCGTGTGGTAGAATTTTCTCTTATGTCCACGAGTAAAGGGTTTAGTGAAACTGATTTTGGAATTTACAAAGACTAGGGCACGATGGTTATTTTTTATGTAGGTATAAGTGTGTATATGTGTGCGTGTGTGGCGGCCAATAAATGAAGGTTTCATTTTTTCTTTGTTTTTTTTTTTTTGTTTTTGTTTTTTTTTACTAGTTAGTGATAATTAGGTAACGAATATTTGTATTTACATGTAATAACATATTTTATTGCCTGAGCAAACTAAATAGATTAAAAAAGGAATTAATAATATCTTTAGAGATGTTCTTTTTCACATGTGCGTGCGTTTAAAGTCCTGTTGAAGATATTGAGAAACGTACATTTGAGACGAGTTTTTTTTTTATCCGTTGAATTGGTCGAGTTATCAAATGTGCCTGGATATACTCAAGTAAACACCAGGAATTTATAATCTGTACTGTATTCAATGCGACATGTGGTTCGCCAGGGGTTGAAGAAATCCTCTGGGTGATGGGAAAGAGGCACGCCTTATATCTAATGGTGTGGGTAAAACAGATGAAAGGGAATGAAGACTTTACGCCCTTTTTTTTATATATTAGTTTGGCAATACCATCTAGTGGTCGCTAGCAGAGGTTATTTGGCAAACAAGTCGGGTAATCCTATAAGTCGTCTGTGTGCCTGTAAGCAGTGATTAAGTAATTGATAAAATACCGACAGCAAAGCAACAGGGCAAAATTATAGCATTTCTGGGTTGGAGAGTTTAAGTAGTGAGGGGAAGAGGAGTGCTTAAATTGTAACGATTCTCATTTCTCGGTTGAGTCACAATTATCTCTCCCTGGAATGCCCTCTTGTTTATAATGAAAACACTTTCGAGTCGTCTTCTATATTTGGATTGAATAGAAAATATTGATTATATACTTCCATCACGTTTTAAGTATATTTCTCTATAACTTAATAATTATGGTTAAAACAATGACTATGGGCATAAGATGGAAAAGGCTTCCTCAATGTTAAGTTTTCATTTGTAGATTTAAAATTGGAATAATCTTGCAATAACTGTTATCAAATCAAGACTGACTTCCTAATACATCTGAGTATATTGAGCGGGACAGTGAAAATTTTAAACTTTTAAATTTAAATTTCCTAAATTAAATTGGTTAGACCACGTGTCCAAATATGGTATAACCAATTTCATTTAGTTTCCTTTTCGGTTTTTTTTTTTTTTTTTTTTTTTTGTTATCAAGTATCCCACTTTGGGAGAAAAGAACATCAGCTAAGAAAGGTGAAATGTTGTAAGAACCCTGATGCAAATTTACTGTAAATGGTCTAGAAATTAAAGCACTTTCGGTTTAGTAAATAGATTTCTCTATTGATTAAAGTAGCATTTCTTTAAAATTAAAATTATAGTCAGACTCATTACGATGAGCAACCAATGAATTAAATGTGTTATTTTGTAAAAGATCCCTTTTGTGTTCATATAATCTTTTTATTTAAATTATGTGTCCACGTGTATGTGAAAAAACGCCTTTGTAGTCCACTATAGAAATGGCGGGTAAAAAAAAGATTTCTCTTACCATCTCAACATAAGCATTACCAAAACTAGACGAATCCTTCTACCCTGCCATTTAATCTATATATCGATATGAGGGACATATATACCGGTATCAATTATATCCTCTTAAAAAAAAAGGGGGTGAATATCAATGCCTTTGGAGGAGTAGGAGAGAAATATCTCTTCCTTCACTAGCCACGAAGTTATACAGATGTGTAAGATCTCTTCCCCCCCCCCCGCCATTTTTCACCACGCTGTCATCTTTCGCTTCGTACGGGACTGACTGTATATCATGAATACATAATTGTCATTTTCTTCATGCTTACATTTCAAGAAACAGTCATCCTAAAGGTACGGACTTTTTTACCCATTCTTTAAGTAATATATCTTTATTTGGTTCTCGTGGACAATTATTTTAATCATAATTTGAGGTAAATTATTCTAGGTGGAATAAATACATCAAATCAATAGTTTCATCTACTGCAAGGAAAGTTGGTTCTCTGTGTCGTGCCAGAAAGTTTTTCTTGTCTGAGTCCATCCTTCAAATCTATAAATCAACCATCTGTCCTTCGATGGAATATTTCTGTCATATATGGTCTGGTGCTCCTGCTGTACGTCTCGAGGTCCTCGACAAAATCCAGAGACGAATATGTAAGATGAGAGATCCTGATTTGGAATCTAGCCTGCAATCGCTATCTCACAGACGTGCCGTGGCCTCCCTATGTCTCTTCTACAAGTATTTTCACGGCAACTGTTCCGACGAGCTACTTTCGCTGGTTCCCGGACTACATGAATTTAAGCGAGTTACCAGGCTGGCATCTCGATCCTGCCTTTCACTGTCAAAATGGTATTGAAATTATTACGGAGTCGCTAACTGGGTGCGCTGTGATTGGATGAAAAACAACCAATCACAGGCTACCTTTTTAGATTTTCACCAAACCCCCACGAGAGCGGTTTTTACAAACTCTCTTCCTCTTTTGCTTGTTGGGATCCACAAAGACAACACGTTCCCCGTCTGCACTCTCCGTCATCTAAACACCAGGACACGTGTGGGGATTTAGACAGCAACTGAAGCACAGAAGTCAAGACTCTATTTTCTTCAACCCAGCCAAAACGACACAGGAAATATAAAACTGTTAAAAGGACGCATCTTTCAGATAGCTTCCGCAAACCCGACTGTTTGCAATGAAACTTTCCTCTCTTTTCCTACAATACAAGTTTTTTTCAAACATTTTCATCTGTGTTTGTGTTCCTTTCTTCTTGCCGGCGTCACAATATTTTTGTTACCAAATATAATTGGGAAAATCCTAATAACGGTTAAATGTAACTGTCACTTCTATTCAAACAACTTCTCCCTTCTCCTTACGTGCTACCCCGATGACTATAATCTTCAAATATTCAAGTGTAATGTCAATCGACATCTGACACCCTGAGCTTGTTCTCGGTCCTTCTCTGTATCCTTTCCTCAAACATGTCTCTTTACTCTTGTTCTCAATCCTCTATAACCCCTTGAGTGCTACTGGCACTCCTGCCTTGCTTGGGGTGAATTACATGAAAAAAATGTCTGTATAAATGAATGTTTGTTTCGATTGTAATTAAATCGTTTTTATCATACTCTGGTTTATACGCCGGAGGATTATTTATAACACGTGTTAGCGCCTTCTTCTAGACATAGTTGCTTACAACAGTTTGACTGTATAAGCTTTAAGTTACACACGCACACACACACTTCCTCCTCTAATCCGATCGACTCGCCCGAGGTGTATGGAGCCATATCGTTGCTGCTGTGATTTCAATCACAATTAAGATTTTCCGCTTTGAAGTTGCTCACCTCAGGCCCAATCGGCTTTGTACCCTGTTTTCGCTTACAGTACCTAGTATTCCCATCTCAATACATTCCGAGCTCGATACTGCTTAACTTCGATGATTAAACGAGAATCTCATACTGGTGCAGTGTGCAAAGAAGACCCCAAGCAGACATCGTCAGGTTTTGGTTACAGATTTGTCGTTCTCCTAGACAGGTTGCCAACCAAGGCTAAAGAGATCATTCTATCCTGCTACATAATTTATATCTTATCTTTTTCAAGGGTATTTATGCGAAAGTGAATATAACGAAATTGAACTCAGCTCGCCAATTTCGTGTTCCGTACAATCGACACACACACGGATCAAATATAGAAGAGAGAACAAATAGGAAGTTTATTACTCGAACATGTTTCACTTTTATTAGAGATATGGAAAAAAGAAAGAAATTCTGGTATTTTCACTTTTGTGTTGTTTGATTTTCATTCCTCAATCATGTATCACGTGCATTCGACTCTCTCTTAAATCAACTTTAGTATAATTTACGGCATTCCGAATTCAAGGAGAGATGACACGTCCATCTGAATTTTTTTAAAGAAATTAGCCGACTCCAAACCTACCTAATAAAAAATTCGTAAATACCGCTATATGTATATAAGTTTATAAGGTCTAATTTGTCTACGTGGGCGCCAGATGATAATGTATATTAAAAGTTGTGCGTGTGTAGGTATGTCTAGTAGGCGTTATGTTTGTTGGTTTTTCACACGTTGATTTGGGAACGTTTTTTTTTACTTACATACCGTTTCTTTTAGATAAACATACGCTAGATTCTTTAAGAATGAATTAAAAAATGGTTAGCGATGTAATATAATGTTTTTGACGAGTGTTTATATTTGGTAATATTGTTATTATTAAGCTCTCAAAGTACTTTCTCCTTAAAGAATTGTTTTTGTTTTGTTTTTTGTTTGTTTTTTTAGCAGAGTGGCATTAGTAAAATAAAATTATGGGCAGTTTTATTCCTGTGTAAAGAAAGTGTAGCGGGCGGTCCAGTGGCCCCGTATCACGGAAAGGGGTGAACGAGGTCACAAGAGGCCCGCTAACATTTTTGAAGACGTTAAATCTGACCGTGAAACAATATGGACGACAGAACGAGGATATATATGATATATAGAGGTTTATTCTAAAAGGAAATGAAGATGGTCGGAAACGGTGAAGGTGCCGGATGCTGCAGGAGTGCTGGATACTGCAGGAGTGAGCCGGATGCTGCAGGAGTGCTGGATACTGCAGAAGTTTTAGTGCAGGCATTGATGGTCGAGGTTGGCAGTTGCTAGGATCATCGTTGTTGGGGGTTGAAGCTGATGTGAGTTGTTGCCAGGATGATCGCTTGGTGGTTGTTGATGTTGAGTGATGCCAGGATGATCTTTGTTGGTTGTTGAAGCTGAGTCGTTGCCGGGGTGCCAACTTGTTTTGTAGTTCGTGTTGCCAACTCGTTGTTTGTCATTGCCGGGGTGCCAACTTGTTGCAGCAGTTCGTGTTGCCAACGTTGTTTGTCATTGCCTGGATGCCAACTTGACGTGTTGGGAAGGAGGAGAGAGAGAGAAAGAAAGTTCCCAACTATCGTCAAGTTGGCAGACAAAAAAGAAATGGGGCGTAACTTAATACACAGCCCGTAGATCGGCGCCCTTGGTCAATGATGGCCAAGGGGCCTGCGTAAACGACCGTTGCGGCCGCCGACAGCCTCCCCCAAAGCTTGGGGAGAAATCACTGTCTTGTGTCGAGGGGGACCAGCAAGAGAAATTGGCTAAGCTAACCGAAAAGTCTCTATAAAAAAATACTACAAGGTTAGCCAAAGATAACTATGGTCTAAAAATGACTAGAAGTATATTACAACTAGGTTTGTAATATAGCCTAACTAAAAAGGGGATTTGCTAGTCCCTCTGACGTGTTAACAGTGTGTGAGGAGTATGAATGAGAGATCAAGGTCGATAAGACCTGTTCCTCTGCTGGTTCAAGGACAGAAGGAGGAGGTAACTCCGACAAAAGTCCGAATGGTTGTCTAAACGTACATCTCTTGTGCTAGTAAATACGGGCTTTTAGATTACGTGATGTCTCCCCTACATAAACAATATCGCATTGTAAACAATTTATTTGATAAATTCCGGCACTTGAATTAGTGTTGAATTTATTTCTCTTCTTAATTATATCTCTGATTGTTTGTTTTTAAGTTTAGTAAAAAGAATATTAGGTCCGATTATGAATTTTGCAATATTTTTGTTATAAGTACTATTGGTAGTGTCTAGTTTTTCTGGATTTGTGGATTTTGTAAGCTCGTTTTCTAGCGTTGTGGTTGAAATGATGTGGGTAGTAAAGTCTAAATATTTTCTCAAAATAATTATTCTGGGCTACATATCCTAAGGGTTATGAAGTGCAATACAATACCTAATCCTGATTTTATTCTTTGATTGTGGTGGGTACAGAAATAAATTAGATCGTTTTTGTTAGCTACGATGAACTTCAAAGCTTAACTTCAAAATAATATATATATATATATATATATATATATATATATATATATATATTGTATTTTTTCATATAGACAAAAACAATTTACTCACGACAAAGATGCAACTTCGTTTAGTTGCATCTCGACTGATGAGAACAAAATGGTTATGAACAATTACCGAAACGAAGTTGCATGTTTTTCGTGAGTAAATTGTTTTTGTCTATATGAAGAAATTAAAAGAAATAATTATTGCTTTTCTATCGGTATTGAGCCCTCTTTTGAATTAATTCTGTGAACGTTAGAATTTATATATTATTTTCGTTCTCATTACATTCGGGTATATATATATATATATATATATATATATATGGGGGGCAACATTTTTTGTCATTAATACATATGTTATTCAATACAAGAGATAAAGAATATTTTGGTAATTTTTATGTAGTTTCTATAGTTTTTACCAAGGTGATCTATATCATCTTCACTTTCTTGTTAATTTCTCTCTCTCTCTCTCTCTCTCTCTCCCCAGTGACCTATTACTTACCGCATGAAGAATATTTGTCAGAAGTGAGTTTTGAGCAGTTTCTTCTGGCGAACAATTTTTTACTCTGTGGAACCGACTCCCATAAGGATGTTTCCCCGATCACGACAATGTTCAAATCTAAGGTCAGAGGTTAGTGTTATGATTGCTGTTGCCCGGGGCCAACTCCTCGATTGTATGACTCTAAGACTCAAGTAGGGAGGTAGGGAGAGGGGGCTATAAGGCCTTTCTACAGAGAAATATGAGAAAGGAAGACATTTTAAATAATGTAAAAACAGATGAAACATGAAATGAACACTTTATTCAAATTAAGTAGCAACTAAATTTTTATTTCACTCTTTGACTGATTGTGGTAGCGTGCACAAAGGTGGGGCAGAAGGTGCCATGGCCCCCATGGCACCTTCTGCCCCACCTGTGCACGCTCTAGGGTTAACCGTTATCTTCCCCCCACCTATCCGCATAAACAGTACCTCTATCTAAAGTGGCCCCGGGCCTTGTACAGGGTAAACCTCACTGTAAAAAAGAATAGAAAAATAAATTGCGTAGTGGAAAATATCTGGCGCATAATTTTTGGGATCATTCTGTATCAAATCGACTTAATAAATTCTCATCACTTCTTTTTCTCACTTTTGTCTTTTCTTTTTTTTTTTTTTTTTTTTACTCGTATTTGTCTGATTTTTACTTTTATTATTTTTCTTTTGTTTTTAAGGCCAAAACAATAAAAATTGCCCCTTCTCAAATTACCCAATGACCTGTTTTAGTCATTCTGACTTTTAAACTGAGTATACACTGGCTGTATGCACTACATAAGTAATATTTTCAATTAATTTAATTTACTGTAATAAAATAGGTATTTAATAACATTTTATTTTCTTACGAAAGTTAAATAATTGATCAAATTTAAAGTCGAAATGACACCAAACATGTCATTATACAAAATATCGGTGAAACTTAAAAGTCGATGAAAAAGGTTTTATTACTAAATTAAATAAATGGAAATATTACTTATTTTCTATTATTTTTTTTCCCAGACATAAACCACAATTATGACATTTTCTTCTAATCTTATTTAATTAAACTAAATATTACGATTTTTTTTCCTTTATGATTTTTTCACAATAGAAAGGACAGAAATAAATAAAATCATATTTTTGTCCAAAACGGCAAACACAGTCCAAATGTTTTCTTGTTACTAACAGAAATAAATGAATTATTTGGACAAAAATAACATGATAAACATTTTTTAAAACTAAGATCTATTTGATTTTGCCAATCGACCGTGATTCTGGAAGAAGGGAATTGTTAATTTTACACTGAAATTTATCTCTGACTATATTGTGAGGAAAACTAAAACACTTAGGACTATACTCACAAGACAATACTACTTTCAATGTGAAACGAGCGCGTTGTGTATTGGTTAATGATAAAAAGCAAACACTTTTTTAACACACAACATTGAAACTATCAGTTGCAGTTGTAGAAATGTTTCGCAAGAGACTGACACATCTGCAAAAAGAATACCATGTTCGGTGGCAAGATTTGCTGGTGACGTCAGGATGGCCGCCTTAGCCACCGAAACTGTGTTACCTCCCCTGGTTCGCGGCTGACGAGGGCAGGGTATCACACGTATTTTCACACGTTGTATGTAGAAAAAAAAACAGCATTTTGGGTTAAAAATAGAGTAAACAAGATGATTTCATCTGTGACGAAAGCATCTTTATTTGTGACGTCAAAGCATGAGTCATTACATTCTATCCTGGAAATCATTTACGCAAATACTGACTTTTTCTCGTGTTACGAAAAATTAATTGTCGTTGGGTCTGAATTTTTTCGCGCGTATCACTGAATGAAACCCAATTCATTTAAAATAACATTAAACTTTAGGCAAGTGAAAAATTACAACTGGTTGAATAAAAGCCATCCAGAAATAAGGAAGATGATAGATAGCTGATAGAAATAGGGTAGCAGTTATATCTGTTTCAAAACAAGTTTTACTCTGTCCTGCTTTTCCCTGTCGTCATAACTGCTTTGCTGATAGTCACACATAATAAATAGAAACAATTCAACATTGTGAATGATAACTGATTTAATGTTTAATTAATCAGAATTAAAACAAATATTACTTTTATTTTAAAATATCGTAGAAAAGCATTTTTAACACGGAGGTAGTTGACACATTTATAAAGATTTTATATTCATAAATATTTTATATACAATTGTACATAAGTTTTTATGTAACGGGGTGTATTGTAGGTTCCTTGTTTGTGGGAGGTATTTTGGTGTATGTAGGAGTGAATGGTGACTGATAGATGCTTATGGTGAGTAAGTAAACTGTTATGTATGGATGGGTCGTGAATCTGATTAGCTAGTTAGTGTCGACCAGCATAACCCATTTCCCTTTTTTTTTGGCCTTGTGCCACAGTTACTGTATCCGTCCAGTAAGAAATAACGACACATTTATCGATAACCTGAGGTTTGCGAGATCTATGTAAGGGGACAATACTTGTAGTAAAATTACATGACGAATACAACGTAAACGACTTTTTTAGATAATTTTTTTAACTACCAAGTAAACTTTAAAATTTTAAATATTTTAAACATTGTAATATTTTGCTGAATTTTAGGTTTTTTTTTTTTTTTTTTTTTTTTTTACATCAATATCACCCCGAGCAAGGCAGCACAGTCACTAAAATCCAAGAGGTTACTGGGTGTGGAAGAATTAGGAACAGAAACATTAGTAATGAGCTGAAAGAAAAAAGAGTAATCAGGAGAACAATAGATAGCAAGTGATATTGCATTTAAATTTTTGCAGATTAAAATTGGTTGGGAAGCATGGAGCTGGAAGCGAGTTCCACAAGCAAGAAGTGCGAGAAAATAAATTGTTAGCATAGGACACGGCTACATCTAGCCAGCTCAACTGATGAAATTTCGACGACAGTCTAGTACTGCGCTTAAAGTCATAAAGTCTAGGTGCCATAGCGAAGAACCTATCCGAACAATTACTATGAATGTATTTAATTTTTTTAAAAAGCGCAGAGGCAACCTTACAAGGGTAGGCAAGTGGCTGAATCCAAGTTGCCATTTCAGGACCAATAATATTGCAGATTCTTCTTTGGATCTTATCAAGGAGCTCCAGGTCAATAGTCGGGGCACCGAACCATATATGGCAGCAATATTCTTAACATGGATGAATGGTAGATTTATAGATGTATAAGATAGATTCCGGGGAGAAAGTAAACACATAGTAAAACGACTTTCTTAACAGCTAACCTAGCAATAGATTCAATATAGTCTTTCGACTTCATACTGAAAACGTTACCCCGAGAAGGCGCAACGAGTCACTTTCCTGGAGGTTAGCATCAGCCGTGCTGATGGAAGACAGAGAAGGGTCTCAGATGACTAATGGAGAGAAGTTTAGTTTTATTAAAGTTGACAAGCCATCTTCTGTCCCAGTTAATGGTGGTCTTGAGGTCGTTTTGTACATCAGCTGCCATTTTGACATTGTCGAATTGATCAGCCTTACTATCGATGGTAGTGTCTTCAGCGTAGATGCCAAATTGAGAGCTTATGTCATCGTGAAGTTTGTTAATGAAAATTAAAACAGCGTAGGACCAAGGATGGAGTCCTGGGGGATACCCCCGTTAGCACGAAAGGATCCAGACGAGTGGCCATTCAGGATAACGTTTATTTCGCGATTTGATAGGAAAGATCAGCTCAAAAATGTGTCCCGATAAACCGTAACTTATCAGCTTTTGGGGAGAAGACATGTATGCTAGACCCTGTTAAAGGAATTCGAGATGTTCACTGCTTCGCCGTTTTTATCAAGTGTATGAAAGACTATTTCCGCAATTATTGTCAGTACATCACCCGGAGAAAGGAAAGCTGTATTGCTCGTATAAGAAAAAAGCCTTGTGTCGAGAGATGATGAACCAATTCAGCATTGATTAGGGCCTCTAGGAATTTCCCAAAAAGAGGTAGAAGGCAATAAGCCAATAAGCCAATAATTGGATGGGTCGGACAGTTCACCATTCTTAAAAACTGGAACAACAGTAGATAAATTCCAGCAGGCAGCGAGGCATTTATTATTCCGTTTAGAGAGAACAGGAGCCAGTTTGGTAGCACACTTAATAAGTATTACATGGATACCATCAGATCCACATGCTTTGTGGGGATCAAAATTAGAGATGATAGCAGAAAACAAGGGGGTAGTTATATGTATATCACTCAACAGAAATTCAGTTCTAAATTGGAAGTTAGGCAGGGATACTCCAGATCAGTTACGAATAGATTTTGAGAAGAATTTACAGGCAAAGCATCCAACTTCATTAGTAGGGAATGTTAACACAAATTGATTGAAGAGGGGAGGAATAGAGACATTACAATTATTCGATAACCTATTACAGATTCGCCAGTATTCGCCAAAGCCAGAATTGTTAAAGGCTATGGAGTGCCTATTCTTAGACTTAGCTTTTTCGAGTACTCGCTTACATTTATTACTAGCAGAAACCAATAGGCGTTCAGTTCCACATCCCAACCACCTGAAGAAGGCCGGAGCGTACGACGGCCGAAACGTTGTGATAAATATGGCAACAAAGATTCGGACAATAGTCCGAATAATGTAAATAGTGTTCATAATACCTAATTTCAGAAATATAGACAAATATTACCAGCAATAAAAATTTTGTCGGCATTAAATAATCCATTGAGGTTGATGTGCCGTAAAACAAAACAAAACAAACAAATCTTTAATACACTGTCCTCTAAAGAACAAAATATATCTATCCGCTGTGTTTGGACTGCAGTTGTTTGTAAAATTAATCGCTGACTTATTTTCCTTAAAACTAATAGGTGCGGTTTTGAGATTTTTTTGAAAGTCCATTCAGTTGAACTCAAAATACAACTTCAGCTGAAGAGACAAACAAGATCCCAAAACCACAATAAGTACAAAATAAAACGAAATCGTTGAATATTGTCCTGTGCAGTTTTAGTCAACTTGTGGGTCAATAATAAACCTTGTAATTTTGGAACTTTTTCTCGGATAATCTTTAGAAAACCCCTTCAGATTATTCAGATAATAGCCTTTTCAGCCCTTTACAATAACGGTAAGTGTTCATCTTTTCAGAAGGTTAGCTTTTTAGACGTCAATGAAATGTTTAGTAAATCTTAAACATTTCACACGTCTTTCTGTAGATCAGGTTGTTTGGGTTTTATGTAAGTATCTATAAATATCAACCAGTATCTGTTGCTTTATAATACAGAATATATACTGCAGGTATCTATGACCTTGTTATCTCGCTTCAAAGGTCAAGTGGGCTTTATACCAGTTTTTCTTGCCCATATTTGATGAAAGTACGCTTAAATCAATGAGTGTCTTGGGGAACAGCTGAATGAAGTTAAACAATTAATGATTAAAATGACAATCTAACATTACTCATAATAGCAAAGGTTTATTATTTATTATTATTATTATATCAACGTCATAATTAATATCGTTCTGGTCTGAAATAAGCCTGAGAGTTGATTTTCAACATTTTCTTGACTCTGAACAACAAAAATATTATTGGTTTCTGTTTCTTTTTTTTCTCTTTTCTTTCCTTATTTTTTTTATTTCTTTTCTTTTTTTCCTTCCTTTTCTTTTTAAACTACAGTTTTTAGTTTGCGCTGAGTAATGAGTTTCTTGTCGCCTGCATGTATTGACAAGAAACTGGCATAACCAAATCTCATAAATTCTCTTATTTATAGTTTGCATTTTTCTATCGCCCCCCCCACCCCACACGGTTATTATCTTCATTCATTATCATCTTTTCTCAGTAACATAAGTAAGAATGAAACAACAGTTGCCACTAGACGCTGGTGTGAAGGGGCACAAAATATCCTGTAATAGTAGAAACGCAGGCTGTAAGTAGCTTTGGGTGCTTAGTACGTGGGGACGCCTGTATTGTATCTAAGACAATTGGATTTCCCAGTTACAAACAGAAAATAGAGGAGAGAATAAAGAGTCAAAATTCCATGGGTGTGTCAGAGTTAGCTCCTCCTTAATTCCCAAATTGTCACTAGGGGTCACTCTCTCTATACTATAAATACTGGGCGACTTCTCGCCTAGTTCTCTTTTTCATTTCTTCATTTCAGCGACTACAATGTAAGCTCTCTTAGAAGATCCGCGTCTTCCCATTTGTCGGTGACGCCGTGAACATTAAACCACACATACACGTACGTACGAACATTCACCAAAGAACAGACACAAATGTTCACGCATACAAATATTATTGTCTGTGTCCATTGTAAAATTGTGTTGTTTTTAATATATATATATATATATATATATATATATATATATATATATATATATATATATATATATATATTATTTATTAAAAAAATTATAACATAAATATGTTATAAAGTCACTACAAAATAGCCATGTTGTTTCAACACCTCCGGTGTCTTATCAAGTGTTCACTTGATAAGACACCAGAGGTGTTGAAACAAAATGGCTATTTTTGTAGTGATTTTATAACATATTTATGTTATAATTTTTTAAAATAAATAATTATATCTGCTCTACTCTGTCTCTGTATTCAGCACTCTTTTAAGAATAGTAATTGTTGGTTATTGGAATTCATTCCGTATACACCAATTATATATATATATATATATATATATATATATATATATATATATATATATATATATATCGGTCTTGTTCGTTTTCTTTACATCTTCTGTTGGACTTAACTTGAGTCCGGCAATTTTCTTGTAGTTGGACCTTTTAATATTCTACCAGTAGTTACACACGTGTTTCTAATACAACAACACACAAACACACACCCGGTCCTCTACAGGTCTGTAGGATAGCTGGGATCAAGTTTAAAAGTTAAGAGAGTTGAGGTGAAGTGGCAAGAGAATTTCCCAGTCTATTCTAGATTTTCATTTTATAATAATAGTCACTATTCTTTTCTCTCTTAATTTTCCCGCCATTTTTTAAGCGTTTTCGTTGCAATTAGAACTTCGCCTCTATCTCTCAATCTGATGTACGGAAGTGATCAAATGATCAAATCATATTTACTATAAAAGAAATTTTGATCGAAACTGGGTCAGTTACCCCAAATTGAATAAAAGTGTGTTTTGTTTTGTAACATCGCTCGATGGAATAGACATTTGCTATTACCTGGCGGTTCCAACAAAGTGTAGGATTACGGCCATATCACGTTGAAATACCAGTTCTTGTACGACCACCGAAGTTAAGCAACGTCGAGCCTGGTCATTACCTTGATGGGTGACAGCTTTGGGTTACTAGGTTCTGTAAGCTTGGATGTGCTGTTGGTGTAATGCATGACGGCTCGGAATTGGAAATTGGAGAGCCAAGTTCCAATTCCAGTCGAGTTCGTTATATTCATTTCCGCGCAAATAGCCTTAGAAAAAGTATAAACCCACCTCTTCTCCTCCAGCTATGGGTTAATTAGTAAATCATTATTATCTTTACTTAATCTTATTAGTAAATCATTAATTAAATTAATAATCTTATTAGTAAATCATTATTATCTCTAAAATAATTCATGCAATCTAAAATATTTTCTGGCTTTAAATAACCTGCAAAACGTTGATAATTCGTAAAAATCAGTCAATCAGTAAAGTATAGATTTGTGAGTTTCCGTAAAAGATGTTCAACATTCCACCCAGAACTAAGCTGAAGAATAGTGATTTACTAGAGTTTAGAATTAGAATTCAATTCTTTTTTTCATTCCTAGAATGAGTGTAAATAAACTTTCTTATATTGGGTAAAATTAAATTTCTGATGAATCTTTGTGGGTAACGAACGAAAAAAACTAAGAAGTAGTGGTATAAAGAATTCTTGGTTTTTGAAGTTAGGATTTAGTAGAAATCTCAGAATGCTACTTACTTGACCATCACAGAAATGTGACCAATGGAAAAAAAAACAGACACCCATTTGCCTCAGCTTTTATGACATCAAAAAATTGTATTTCTGAAAAAATTTACTCATCAGCAAAAGTTTTGGTTGTGTTAAACCGTATAGCGTTAGAACTTTGACAAAAAAAAAAAAAAAATGAACAATTGATAAAAGCATTCCTTGCGGTAAATGAAGATACCAGTAATCGTGCACCTGTTTCTTTTAATTAAAAGGGATATTTTGGAAGATGATGAGAAGAGAGAACGTCAAATCTCTTATCCTAAGTATTATGAATGGCGCAAACGAAAAAACACAAGACTTACTCCGGTACAAAATTTGAAAGGAATTTGCATTTATTAAATGCCATAAACAATAATAATAGGACAGAATACAAAATTTAAAAAAACAAAATTGCACAAAAATTTTTGTACATCAAATACTTTGGCAAGATAGAAAGTTCAAATTATAATTCTGTTGGGTTCGTAAAAACAATTATCAACAAATTGTTTTTACTCTTATTCATTCGGCTGTGGAAAGGAGTTGAGAAGATCGACGATTCACAGGTTTTGCTGAGTTTCTAGTTTGTTTAGACCAGGGGCCGGCAACCTTTTGCTATATGTCGACTTAGGGTTTTAAAATCATTCAGTGTGTCATACGTATTTTTATGCAAGTTAAGGTCAATATACCTATAGTCCAATATACTATATATAGTAATATATAGTATATACATTAGTATATATGAAAATTAAAACAGATAAATATATTCTTTGCGTTGTCGTAGTTATTGGTTTGGACTTCGTGATGTCATTTGCGGTTGCGTTCCATTGGAAATTGCTTGGCGTGCCGTAGATTGCCGAACCTTGGATTAGACAACAGTTCAGTTTTACAAATAAATATAAAAAAATAAACGTATATCTCTCCAAATTAAAAAAAAAAACCTCTTTTTTTTCTGCTTTCTTTTCTTATAGCTTTCAGTTCTTCGAAGTTACTTTCGTTTCGTTGTGGTTGGCTTCGGCGCCATTTTTTTTTCTTCTCCAGATCCTAGACGAATAGAAAAGCCGAATCCCTTTCTGTTTTCTTTTTCTTTCTCCTGTTCATATAAGTTCTTCTAGAACCAACCAACGTCTTCCTTGTGAATGTCAAAACCTTTCTGTTCTTCTTCTTAGCTCAGATCGGCTCTGAATTTAATCAGAAATTTAATACTTTGGGTTCGTAACTTACTTTTCCCATTAATTAAAAAAAAATCACAAAATGTCTCTTTTTAGGCGCGTTTTGAGATCATTACACTTAAGATTTTTTTTTTTTTACAAATGTTTCAAAGCTAAATGTTATACATGTACCTTTTTTAAATGCATCAATTTAAGCCTCATATACAAAGTTTTAATTCTATTCAAACCATTTTTACGAACCGTCTTGCTTCACTTTAGTATTTTTATTTAAAGAATACGTGTCAGTAACTTTCTTCTTTTAATAAATGTTTTTGTAAAACACTCCCTTCAAAAGGCAATGTAATAAACAAATCTATTCTATCTGTCTATATTTGTGAGATTAGGTATTGTTACTATTTACATTATTTACATTGTTCTATCTGTTGTCCTCATCTTTATCATATTCACATCGTTTCCGTCGTTTTACGTCCCAACCTTTTTCAGGAGATATACGTTGGAATTTCGAATAGAACCCTTTATTTCGTCCACTGGAGTAGATTGTTCCAGTTCCACATGCCATGCCTTTTCTGGATATTTCAGTTATTTGAAACGTCATGAATATGACAACAGAGTGTAAATAAACTTTCTTATATTGGGTAAAATTAAATTTCTGGTGAATCTTTGTGGGTAACGAACGAAAAAAACTGAGAAGTAGTGGTATAAAGAATTCTTGGTTTTTGAAGTTAGGATTTAGTAGAAATCTCAGAATGCTACTTATGTGACCATCACAGAAACGTGACCAATGGAAAAAAAAAAAACAAATGACACCCATTTGTCTCAACTTTTGTGACATCAAAAAATTGTATTTCTGAAAATTTCGAACAAAGTAAATAATGTAAATATAATACTCTATTATATTCATTTTTTAATTTAATTTCTGGTATCAATGAAACTGTTTCTAAATTATTTACTTATTTAAATATCTGGTGGGTTGAAGTGCAGATGAATTTTAAGATTTCTGTTATGCGTGATTCAAAAACAAGGTGGTGAGTAGAAGGAGCGGCAGTAAAAGTTGTACATGAAAAACTAGATAAATTTCTAATACTTTTAGTAGAGAAGTTAAGTGAATAAACACAACACAGTTGAAATAATCTGTGGTATTCATTACGTCCTGTAATTCATTATTATATTTGATTTTCTTGTACATTATGTTGATTAACATTAGTCATACAAACACATAACTCCTGTCATGAAAAATAAATAAAACCAGAAATATTTCGAGTCGGCTGACACTTAATACCACAAAATCCAGAAAAGTGATTGATTTCTCCTCTATCACTTCCTCTGGACGTGATAGAGGACACCATAACAAAATCAGGACAGCTATCCAGTTTCCACGCGCCCTACAGGTACGGAAAACAGTAAATAGAAAGCAAACATCTTTCGTTTACTTAGACGTAGTGTAATGGTTAGCAAGCATGTCTGACTCAATTACGATTGAGTAGTGAATTCGTTATTCACTGAGTGTTCCACACTTTCGGCCTTGCGCCACATCTAAGCTACGCTTAGAAAATCACCATCTCAATCTGGTTGCCTCAACTTATGAGCTCTTCTATTCCATATAAACTCTCACTGTGTCATTTTTCTCAGTTTAAGGAGTTATACACTCACTACTTATTCTATTTTCGTAAGTCTTTCAAATATGGTAACTTTTGCGCTTGCCTGTCAGTATTGACCAATCACAGCCTTTCTTACCACAATAAAAGACAGCGACTTTGGATGCTATCGGCAATTTCTATGTTCTTCGTGGGTGAATTTGTATGTTCCGTATGGCTACGGGTTTTTTATGCTTTTTGATTTACACTCCCCCAGTATTTTTGACTTTGGAATTGCGAGACTTACGCATGACCTTTGAAATTATGGCCCCGGACTTCTCATTTTTTTTTCTTTTATCTCAACACCTCATTGCTATTTTCTCATCTAAAGAGTTGTGTAATAATACACTTTTTATTAGCATTTCATCATGTAATTTTAGTTGAGTATACTCATTCTTTACAAATTCCTAAGTCTGAGCCTTATTTCTTGCTTGAAAAATAACCTTATGAGAGAAATTCCAGTTAATTGAAGTAGGGTAACATTAAGTGCGTGAAAAAAAGCTTCTTGTTTGAAAAACTGTATACGTGTAGGCATTTACAAGTACATAAAATCCGTCTTGTTTTGTGCATGCATGCACACACACACACACACACACACACACACACACACACACACACACACACACACACTCACACTCTCTCTCTCTCTCTCTCTCATTATATATTTATTCTCGTTAACAGTGAGAACCATCATAAATTTTGTTTTGTTAAATCTGTGACCCATTGTTAGATCATTACACTTTCACTACCTGAACTTGTACCACAATAACACATACACACACATATATATATATATATATATATATATATATACACAGAGCTAGCTGTTCGTTAGCGAATACATCTGCCTGCTAGGCTGGCTACCTAATCCCTGTTGCAAACGTTCGCTCAGGCACATTTTGTTTCTTCAACGCCAACAGAAACAGTCGCTGGTTTATACTAATCCATTGAGTAGATCTTAGACGTAGTTTCTAGGATATATTGCACAATCTATCGTGGTCATCGGGTGAACATGACATTCTTCTTTTATGTACCGTGTCCCTTCAGGACGTAAGCGATCATGGCCCTCCATATCGTCCTGTCTCTTGTAGCTCTTAATAAGTTTTGTCGTTTTGTTATTTTTCTCAAGCCCTGTTCTGCCATCTATTTGCTCAAGCCCATTCAGTATGTTACTCGCTGCTTTCCGCTGTCATCATTTCCCCCAATCTGCCCTGTGAGTATTAGATTTTCCAAGCATTCCTTCCTCATTGCGTGCCCCAGAAATTTCAATTGCCTCTTTCTGATGTTAAGTATAAGTTTCCTTTTTGTTTCTATTCTCTCCATAACCTCGTTGTTATATGTTCGGCGCATGGTATCCTCAGCATCTTTCTGTAGAACCATATTTCTGTTCTTTTAAGTCTGTTTTTGATCTTTGATGAGTTCAAACCGTCGGCCACGATGACATGGAGCTTTGTCCTAGAACAACCATCAAAAGCTTCTGAATAATTCTGTTAACATACTATGGACGGTTGACCGATTGATTAAACGGAGAGCGTTCCGACCATAAGGTCAGAGTTCGAATCTCACTATGGTTGATTTGTCAAGAAGATAAATTCTTGATAATCCCTGCCTGAAGAGACGAAAACAGCATGTGTCATCGTTGGGAAGTGCTTGAAAAATATACCAAGGTTGATCCAAGTGAGTGAAATATATAACATACATTTTGATATGAAGCAGCTATTGATGATCAAATGCGCACGCAAACCTGTGTGCTTATAGTGTTCACACACACACACACATATATATATATATATATATATATATATATATATATATATAATATGGTAAAGGTAACAAATCCGTTGGTATATAATCCAAGTGGATCCTAGTGATATAAAATTTTAAAACTGATTCACAAATATAGCTCAATGTATTTATTATTTCAGAGCAAATAATTAATAAAATCACAAATCACCTCATATGGGGAATAGCCTATTTCGGCAGACGAAGATATCGGTCGTCTGTCTTATCAACCCGGTGTGAACATGAGTTCGTGTCAGAACTTATATATATATATATATATATATATATATATATATATATATATATATATATATATCTACATAAGACATAGCACTGAGGGCAACACCAAGTAGCAACAGTCTGTTTCCTGTTTGAATGAAATCTCAGGCCAGAAAACATGCACTGAAGATTACGTTTAAGTTAAAAATACGGTGTCAACACTTGGCATTCGCCTCAATGTCCTCACTAATATTTACGCACACTGTGTTCTGGATATTAATCCCTTTTACTGATAAAGATAGCATACCTTAAAAATTTATATTTTATCATGCACACAGAGTTACAGTTGTTCTCACCAAATCAATGCTAAACATCAAATCGCATCATGTCTCTGTACTATTATCTCTCTCTCTATCTATATATATATATATATATATATATATATATGTGTGTGTATGTATGTATGTATGTATGTATAATGAGAGGGAGAGTTGATGCAATTTGATATTAGGGTTCCGTTACACGGTATTGTACAAGCCATAAATGGCTACAATCTCACACGAGCATCACTTAAATCTGAACATCAATTTAGATGTGTGGGTGATATAATAGCAGCTTGAAATAAGAATTTGGAGAGCCAGTTTCGGATTAAATTTGACTTCTTTATATTCACTGACTCGCAAATACTTTTAGGGGTTGCATCTCTTCACCCTCAGATGTGAGTTGGGTGGCATAGTGGGCTGGGTTCTTTGGCTGAGGCTGGAAGCTGATCTAGGAAAGGAAGAATTCAAAACTTTAACCATAAAACTGCTTAGAACTAATCCCTCGACCATTAATGGAAGACATGAGCGATAGATGTCACCTGACCGTCATTCAGCGACTTTTCGCATCTATCAAAAAAAAATTCTCGGGACATGAAATATCAGAGCACTGAATCAATGTTTCCAATTAGAAGATATAAAGCAGAAAATGAAGAAATTGAATGTTAGTATTTTAATTGTATGTGAAAGAAGGTGGGCAAACAATGGAGATTTCGTCAATGACAAACGCAATATCATATGCAGACGGAGGGAAAATGAAAGAGGAGTAGGACTGATATTAGACAAAGAGAGAATGAAATTTGTTCTAAGATACTGTCAAATATCTGAAAGAATTTTTGTCGTTAAACTGAAATGAAAACCTTTGTGTATCCATTATAGTTGCTTATGCACAGACAGCACAAAGTACAGAAGAAGAAACTGAAAAGTTTTACTCTACGCTAGACAACTCCAAGGCTCAATGTAAATAGCAAGAAATTACAATCGTAATGAGAGACGCGAGTGCCATTCGGACTAGGAACTCGTAATGAACACGAAAGAAAGAAAAAACGGATCCAATGGTGCATGGCTAATGATCAGGTAATAACCAACACTTAGTTTCACGAACACACAAAACGTATATGTACATGGAGGAGCCCAGGAGGAGAAACGAAAAACCATATCGACAATATAACTATAAAGATATTCAGGAATGCAGTTGTACACTGTAAAACATACCCAAGTGCTGATTGTGGGGACAACCACTTTCCTGTGATATGTGAACTTAGAGTGAAAATAATTTTATCGTCTAAATGTGTGTTATTATCAAGAGGAAAGATCAAAGTATTCTTTGATTATTTTTTATATTTTTTAACAATTTTTCGTACGTCCAAAATTTTCGCTAAAAATCATTTTTTTGATCAGCAATATTGACAGAAAATCGATCGTCAGCCATTTTTTAAACTTTTGTTTACAAAAGTGAAAGTCTCTGTTTAAAATTCGTTTAAAAAATCAATTATGATGTTTTAAAAATTAATTTAAGAAAATTAGAAATTATAAAGTTTATTTAATGTATTTTGAAACAAACATTACTTACTTTCTGCGCTGAAAAAATGTACTTTAAAATAATAGCCGGTTTTAACAGAGGGGTTAATTGACAAGTGACATGTGCGTGATTTCATCTTACGGGAGGAAAAGTTATAGTACGGAAGGTCACAAGTGACAGTTTAGCTTTATGTGAACAACTTATTTACCTCGTTATTTTTAAGTGGGCACAGCATAATAAAAACGGCCTTAAACTTGACGAAAGCAGAATTTTATCGTCAAAATGTTTATGCTACTACTACCAACGCAAACCACGGGACGGACTATTGTTTTCATGATTCTTCCGGTCTTCCGTATATTTGAATTTAAGCTATTTTTGGACACAAAAAAAGAAACATGTTATATTAGATTTTTAGCTATTGGCAACTTGCTGATTGTTAACCAGCTTTATTTTAAAATCTGTAAATGATATTTATCTACTTAATTGACTAAACTGTACAACATTTTCAGTAATTTTAGAATATTTAACAACTTTAATGTAAAAAAAATAAAATAATTTAAGAAATAACAAATAATTCTTGTAAAAAAATTATTTTTCATCGAAAACGTTTTTTGCTTTCAGAAAATATCCGTATTCATACAAACAAGTAAAAGCAACTAAAAGCTTTTGAAATTAAATAATATCTTTGTTTTATTGAGTTTTGTATGTTACAATTCAAAGCTGATTTTAAGGTAGAAGGGTGTCAACTAAAAAAAAAATGATTTGCTTTCCTCAAAGCTTTTAACTAATTAATCACTAAAACTGTACAAATTAGAATTTCATGAATTTTCGTAAAATGAATTATGGGGGGCGGTAATAAATATAAAAATAATTTTACCATAACTTTAAAAAAATAAATAAACATATTTAAAATAATTTCCATCATTTATGAATAGTTTCTGAAAGTTTCATTAAAATCTGACAATTATTTTTATTTTTGCAAGATTTTCAAAATTAATGACTGCCATTAAAAAAAAAAAAAAAACACAAAAATCCGCCATGTTATTTAGTAGGACATTTCGCTGATGATGAGAAACGAGGGTTTTTTTTTAATCAAAAGTTAGATGCTCTAAAAGACAGAAAAATTTTGAAAAATAATTAAAAATTACTTTGTTCTTTCCTCTTAATAAAAACATAAACATTTAGACGATAAAATTTTGTTTTCGTCAAGTTTAAGGCCGTTAATATCCTGCTATGCTCATTTTCCAGCGATCTTATTAAATTAATGAAAGAGATCAAGTAAATGTCGGTATTAGTAATACTTAAGCATTTGTTTTTTTTTTGTTAGGCCTAAGTCTAATAGTCAGTTGAGAGATTTAGTTGAAGGGACCGCAAGAGAGTGATGTAGAAAAAGTGGAAGGCTCTGTGAAGTGTGGTTGGATGTGGGGTTTGGGGGAAGAAGTTGACAAAAGGCGTGGTAATAGTAGCCTCAGCAGATTGACCGTCCTAGATTTTTCTTAATATTTGGAAGTATGTAAATTGGTTTATGCAGTTGGTTGACTGGTGGTTGGTTTCGTGAAATAGTCCTTAGTACAAATAATAATTAGAAATCACAATAATATTGTCAGATACAATTGCAGGAATTTTAAATAGATGAATAAAGCAAATAAATTTAGAGAATTAAGAGTTCGAATAAAAATTCAAATTAGAATATCAAAATTAAAGAAATACGAGTAAAAGTTATGGAATATGGATAATGATAAAAGATGTGTTAGTTTAGAGAAACCTGGGCATGGTATACGTCAGCAAGACACTCATAGGATTAACTATGGGTGTAGAAAACCGCAAAAAGCAACAGGGTCGGAAGACATTCAGTGCCAACCTACGTACGCACCTACACATAGGCACACACGTGTACAGATCTACATACCTACGCATGAATGTACACCCATATGTGCTAATATATATATATATATATATATATATATATATATATAGTGAACATTAGTGGATGGTTGACCCTTGGATAGAGGATACGGGATTATTTTCAATTCGCCCATATTAATTTAACTTACATGAAGGACATCAGATCATTTTTTATAATTCTCCAATCCACCTTCTCTGTTGGCTGTGGATGTTTTGCATTTATTAATGTGCGTGTCCGTGTTTGTGCGAGGGATTTATTTTATTGATTTAAATCTAGTACTTTTTGATGAGTCGTCTGCCACGATTCTGTTGAGCGGGTAGGGGGTCCGTAGATGGCTTTTTGTGGAAACTCTTTGTTGAGTATGCCTTAACCTAAAATTTGGGAATTTATTTTAAAAATAAATTTTAATTTATTTACGGCTATTTTATTGGCTGCTAAACGATAACACTAAAAGGGTGCACTAACATTATCGGTAATATATATATATATTACTAGCAGTAGAGCCCGGCGTTGCCCGGGGATGTAACAGTAAGAGATAGATCAAGTATCGACCATCATAAAGACTGAAAAATAAAATTGACAAAGATTATTGTTTAAGGTTGACGGACACGCATGTCTTAATTAGCTTTTTTTTTTTTTTTTTTAGGAATTGGTCAAACTCAAACAAAAACATTGTTTTCAATCGTTATGAGTCTACCGATTGAATAGAATTTTATTATAAACAATTGTCTTGTAAATGGAATTTTAAAAGCATTCTGAATGTAAAAATAAAGAAAAGTGTGCAAGACAATAAGAAACACTACCTGCCAAAAAAAGTGAAGTTTTGTTGAAATCGGTTGAAAAATATAGGAAATCCGATCCCATATATAAAGGAACACACATACACACACACACAACCTGGGTTTTATAATAAGTATAACTCTATATGAGTTGCCCCCCTTTCATTCTCGTGATACCTCTTAATCGTGTTTTCAAATTGATTTCATGCAAAAAAAAAATTGTTTTCCAATTTTTGGCGCTGTTAGAACCACCACAAGGTAATTTTATGTAGTCCTGTGAAGTTTTGTTGAAATCGGTTGAAAAATGTAGGAAATCCGATCCAATATATAAACGTACAGACAGACAGACAGACACACACACACACACACACACACACACACACACACACACACACACACACACACACACACACAATCTGCGTTTTATAATAAGTAAGATAAGATGCGATGGATAAATTGTCGTCTAAATTGCGCAAAAATTAAAATTAAACTGACATCACATTTTAACAAATATATTTACCAAAATTACTCAAAAATATCTCGAAATACTAAAAATTAACTTTATTCAATAAAATCGCCATTGGTTTTAACCACAGCCTCCAGACGACTTTGGAATCTCCTGTAATTCTTTTGAACGGCCTCCTTGTTTACGTTGGTAAATGCTGCCATAATCCTTGCCTTCATTTCATCTTTGTTGTTACAACGAGTTTTGTTGGACACTCATAATAATCAAAAGGGTTGCAGTTGATGGAAATGTAAAGCTGGGTTGAAAGTTATGTTTTTGATATTTTTCTTCTGTTTATTAAAACGAAGCGGAACTCTGCATGTTCGAAAGTTTCAAGGGAGGTGTTAGGTTTATTGTATGTTTGTCAGATGAGGTAAAAATACTATGGGTCATAATGTCCAGGGTGTATCAAAAATACTTTTACAAACTTTGGGGGTGGGTTCCTCACACCAAAACAACGACAAAAGTCCATATAAACATATGCCCACAAATCCTTCGTTTTTTAATTAAGTTTGAAGAAAGTTTATAATAGATGGCACTGTGTTGCTATGTAGATTAGGTTATATTTATCATTCGTTTACATTTGTGGCTAGTTTGTCTTCAACGTTTAACGTGTGTAGTAGTGAGTTCCGTTTGGCAATGGCAGGATATTCATATTGTGAGCAGGCAGATTTGTTTGTTACATGCGGCCGCGCGAATAGCAACGGATGCGAGGCTGCACAGCATTACCGGATTGCGTTTCCAGACCGAAGGCAACCGAGTCATCCAAACTTTGCTGCTGTTTGCCGTCGCATTGCTGAGACAGGATCCGTGGGATCACAAACTATGGTTCGAGGAAGACTGAAATCCGCTCATACGCTTGACCACATTACGAAGAACACGTTCTACAGTCTGCCGCAAACGATATCGCTATCAGCACACGTCAAGTGACCATAGCATGTTGTGCATCTCACAGTACCACATGGAGGGTACTTCAAGAGCAGGTCCTGTATCCATTTCATTTACAACGTGTGCAGGTCTTTCGCCCTCTGATCACTCACCACGGGAGAAATTTTGCCGATGGTTTATTGTACAAACTGCCGATCCGTTGTTTTCACTTCAATCTCGTTTACAGATGAGGCAACATTTGGAAGAGATGTAATAACAAATTTGCACAACCAACATTTGTAGGCGGATCGGAATTCCCATGTTACAATACAGGCTAGACCAGCATCAGTTTACGATTAATGCGTGGGCTGGAATTGTAGATGACTGTCTGGTAGGTCCATATGCTCTCCCAGCAGGTATTACAGGAGCTGTCTACAGGGATTTTATTTCGAACACACTTTGAGGCCTGCTAGAGGATGTACCTCTGCTAATACGAAGATGCATATGGTTCATGCATGATAGGGCTTCAGCACATTCTAATCACAATTTTCACGATGCACTGGCTGACATCTACCATAAAAATGGATAGCTAGGTGAGGACCGGTTCCATGGCCTTCACGTTCACTCGGTCTCAATCCTTTGGATTTTTTTCTCTGGTTTATGCAGCAGACATAAATAATGTAGAGGCGCTTCATCAACGTGTCGTGTGGTCCTTCGAAACCATGTAGGAGTATTTGAAATTGTCCGCCAATCAATGATTCAACGGGTGCATGTGTGTTTAGAAGCAAGCGGAAGGTTTGGTTTGGTTTATTTTGTTTTACGGCATATCAATCTCATTGGGTTATTTAATGCCGACAACATTTTTAGGATAGATTCGTATGAATAGAATATGTATTCTTTGGTTTAGATTGGTTTGGTTTATTTTGTTTTACGATATATCAACCTCAATGGGTTATTTAATGCCGACAGTACTTTTTATTGCTGATAATATTTTGTGTTGTCAAAAACCTGTTTCTGGTAATATTTTTCCTTCAAAATTGTATTGATGGCAATAATTTCTTTGAAAAAGTATTGCTGGTAATAGTTAACTATTTGCCCCATAGCTGGGACCCTAACAGGTGTTACTACTCTGGGTCACGGTGGACCTGGGAACACCAGCAATCAAGAGGTGGTTCCACGCTCCTCAAAACCTCCTGATCAGAGGCCTTGCTGCTGGATGTAGTTTATCGTCTTATCCAGGACGCGGATGTAGTTAAACGTCTTACCCAGCACGAGAAGCAAGTGGAAAACTTAATTGAACATTTGTTATGCGTTGCTATGTCGAGGTACAAGAATGGCCTTTTGGATATATGTTTATATGGACATCTTACCTTGTTTTGGTGTCAGGAACCCACCCCAAAATTTGTAAAAGTATTTTTGGATTGTAATTTGGATTGCATATTTAACAGCATCTACCGTAATCTTTAAACTCAAAATCGAAGGCTTTTCAGACATATGTTTATATGGACTTTAGTTCTTGTTTTGGTGTGAGGAATCCGCCCTTAAAATATTTTTGATACACCGTGTATATATACAGGCTGAGTATCTTTTATCCGAAATTCCAAAATCTGAAGATCTTTCAGATGGTGACACGATTTGCCACAAATGGAACATTTCAGAAAGCACTTAGGAGGTTCCTAAGTAATGTGCAGCTGTCGTAAGTAACCTCATTTGCCCTGGGTAGGAATTTCCAAATTCGTTCGGAGATTATTTAGCAGGTGATTCGTGCTCAGTAAAGAGATATATTATTCAAAATGTCAGTCTTGCATTTATATATTTTTGTAAGTAGTGATCATGTTTTTATAAACGTACAGAAAGTACGAAAAAATAGTTTTATGTGAAATCTTAATTTCGCCACTTAAAAATCCGTGTTAGCATTACATGACTAACGCCATTACCTGTATCTGTATAGACACAAAATTTATTAAATTTTATATAAAACTATTTTCAGGCTATATATTATTTGTATAAAACTACACCCTTGTGCAAATTAGTTGAAACAACCGCTTGAATTTCCTTTTTTTTCACCACATGGTCAGTTTTAGACCCACTGGAGTGACAATGTGTAATCGATTTCTATTTTTTCCTTAGATTAGGTCATTTTCAGTGATGTGCAGTAATATGAATCTATTTTCGAGGTGTGTGATGAAATTTGTTTGGCCTTGAAAAATATTGCGTCATCCGTGATTTCATTATTTTTTATCACCCCCAGACACTATTGTCCCGACTGTCGATTAGTTGTCCTATGACCACTGTCTAAGGAAGCGTACGAAAACACTGGCAAGCCTTACCAAATCAAAGTACGAGACTGGTCCGGAAACTTTCCTAATTTAAATCCGTTCGAGAATCTGTGGTCAATCTGCAAGGAACGACTTCATGGAATGGACATACGAAGTACTAACATGTGCTCTGGGTCATGTTTCATTGTAAAAATACGAAAAAAAATAATAACGGAATTATTCGTTTTGTTTCAATTAATTTGCACAAAGGTGTACCTTCATGGTATATGTATAAGCTGTGTTATGAAATGTAAAGTGATATCGTTTTTATGATTGGGTTCCATCCCCAAGCTGCTCCACCTTATAGATGGTATATACAAGTTAAACGGCTTGTATTCCAAACTAAAAAAATATTTGAAAAACTAAATATTTCCCGTCCCAAGAATTTCGTATAAAAATTCTCAATCTGTTAGCGGCTCGGCTTCCGTCACTTGCCCACCACCATAAGGTTATCTCTCTGTGCCTTTTTTTTTTTTTTATAAATATTTTCATGGTAATTGTTCGAATAAGCTCTTCACTATGGTACTTAAACTATATGAATTTAAGCGCAATAAAAGATTGGCGCCGAAATCTCATCAATTTACAGTTGAGCAAGCTAAATTGTAGCCGTAACTTCTATGCTAACAGTTTCTTATCCCGCACTTCTCGGTTGTGGAACTCACTCCCGGCACCATGCTTTCCAACCAACTTTGATCTGCAAATATTTACATGCAATGTCAATCGCTATCCACTGTCTCGATTGCTCTTTTCTTTTTCCTCGTTACTAATGTTTCTGTTCCTAATTTCTTCACACCCTGTAACCGCTTGCATGCTAGTTTCTGTAATGCCTTGCTTGGGCTGATAACGATTAAAATAAAATAAAATGAAAAAATAACGAAGTTTTCACACCATCTGCTGTTCATCCATGTAACACCAATCCCACACATTTCATGCAAGATAACCAACATTTGTTGCGAATTAACTGAATTTGCATTGATTTATTGATTACACAACTTTGCCTCAGTACAATCAGATATTTTCGCATAGATTTCTCATGCTAATTCCAATACTGTGTGATTCTTCTCCAGTTTTCATGTTTTGGGACGATCTTGTTCAAATTTTTAGTTGCACTCCAGTTGATCTTAGATTATCTTTGAGTTTATCGTTGTATTTCAGAACCAGTCTTCCAAAATTACGCAAGCCATCAAGAAGCTGATTGTATGTAAGAATTTTCATAAGTTTCAAATTAGGCAATTTTATTACATGGCTTGTCCAATTATATATATATATATATATATATACATATATATATATATGGTGTCCATAAAGTTCGTGTGCACTTTAAAAAATAACTTTTTTTTTGTATTTGCGATAGAAATAATCTGTAAAAAATGTTATGAAGTTTAATGTACCTAGTTTTAAGTATAGCTAAAATAACTAATGTGATTTCAAGCATTACTGTAAATCAGTTGGCGATTTTTTTCCGTGAACTGCAAAATCTTATTAACCTTTGTATTGCTAATGTTGGAGGACATATGGAAACTTAAATAAAATTTCAATAAAACCTTCAGAAATATAGATTTACTTCTTTCTAATCCTTTTTACAAATTATTTCAATCACAAATACAAATAAAGTTATAAATTTTTTAAAGTGCACATGAACTTTATGGACACCCTGTATAATATTGATGGGAGAAAATGACAAATTTTTATATACATAATAAAGTGGCTCGTAAGATCTTTTAAAATAGAAGAGGGAACTATTATTACAAACCCAACGAATCAAAATATACTATTTTACCTACCAATTCTATCATAACTATAAATTAAAATAATTATCTAAGCTTAACATAGAATTTGTTACAACTAATTCTAAAACAATAAAGCACTTAATTAATACAAAAAAAGAAAATAGCTAAAACTTGAAGAAGGACTTCATCACCTGTAATGATGGCCACTAGGAATACATAGAAGAAACCTCGAGGATTTTAAATAAAATATTATATGAATATAAAAAGAATATATTACAAACAACGTACTCACTACATTAGTTAGTTACTGTAATGTGTCTGATCGTAATTTCGATTTAAAAAATGCTACTTTAAAAAGAGAAAGCAATTTACTACGACGGAAGTGTATAGAAAATGCTTTAATCTGTTAGATTATCCACAGTAAATTTATGTTCAGGTTCTTATAAAATTTCTCCTTTCTTGGTAGGTCCTCTATTATCATAATGTGTTTTATTTTTTAACAAAAGCAATAAAATGTAAACAAAAAGAAATTAAAACACATTATAAAAATATATTTAAAAGTTTAAAATTCAGCGTCCCCTCTCGTTTGTGTGCATATGTAAACATATTTTAGTCCAATGAAGTCCTAAAGGACAAAACGCGTCACACAAAAACATTTTTCCACTTTGTTATAATATGTATATATTTTAACACTTTCACTGCTACTCATTTGCCCAGTACTGCCCCCATCCGGTCAGCCATTTTAAAAGAAAATGCCAAATTTCAACCTACATATTTTATTACACAGAAAACTGGCACCAGTGTGTTTTACAGCATTCCATTTTCATGGATATACCTGAGAATGACTTACCAGATTAGTAATGGGTATACACATATCTTTTGAAGCATTGTCCTTTGTGGAGTGGGACTTCACACGTTTTGCAGAAGTACCTTGTTTCTGAGCGTTTTCCAGCTTTTTTGCAGACTCTGCATGGCTTGGTAGAAATTCCACCAACCCTTCCAAGTCATGAACTTTCATTCCACCAACCAGGCGATTGGCAGGATTAATTTTAGGTGCCTTTGGACATAGTCACGGGCGCTGGGAGAATCCGCATGCTAGCCGCATTTTCGTCAGGAATATTTTCAAATTAGATACGAAACTACCATGACGTAGAGAAAAATCGAGGCTGACTAATAATTTGCATGAGAGAACAAATAGAATTTCCCGTATTTTACGATAGATGGCGCAACGGGACACTCATATGCAAAAAACGTAGGTTTCTGTACTTAGCCAACTGGAGCAAGATAAGAAAAACAAAGATCTCCGTAGTTAGCAGCGGAAGTGTTAAGAACACATTGATTGGCAGCTACTATTATTCTTAACCTTTTCCAACTCTTGGTACATATCATGACGGATACAAATAAACAAAGTAAAACTAAATCAGGTTGCAAAAAGCACTTCAACCCGTTTTTCTCCATCATTCGTGCCATTCATAGCAATTATTTTGCAGTGTAGAATTTTTTCTCTAGGAACGTTCTCCAGATATCTCTCTGTGAAACTCATCCGAAGCGTTCAATCTCTTCCACTGAATTCTCTGTTCCTGTTTATCTTGTTCAAAAGGACTTAAATGTCCACATTCATTGCCTTGGTGTATATACTTACCTGGCACATGTCAGAGGGTATCCCCCAGACGAGGCTGACTCCGTTTTTTACGAGGTCTATAGGGAAATTTTGCCCGAGCCTACGGGCTCGGATACCCCACGTTAAAACTCGGCCTTGTGCCACAACTTGCTGCATGAGGCAGTGGGTAAATAATTACATTGCCTTGGTGTATATGTTCGGGAAAACTTCCCAGTGACAAGGGAAATGTCTCTTGAGTCGCCAGATTGTTCTTACATCTGCTTCCGACTTTCAATTCAGACATTTATCTCTGATAGATAGAATTTCTGATTCTATAGATAAGACACGCTTTCTACATACGTCTGCAAATATCTTTGTATTCGGTGACTTTAATGCCCATCATGTCAGTTGGTTTAATTATTCTAATGCCACTGACATCGCTGGTTTCCAGACCATGAACTTCTGTTGCTCAGCCTTTTACTCAAATAGTAGACTTCTCCATGCATTTCTCCAGTAATTCTGAGAGACACCTTTCTTAACTTGATCTCTTCTTTCCGGAATCATGTCTTGCTCTGCAGCTCTGTTCTCTTGGTAATTCCGACTATGCAGTAGTCTAATGTAATGAATGCAAGCTTGTCCTCAAAGAGGCTGTTGCTATTCGCTGATAGAATGAAACATCGTATAGCCTCTCATAAGTTCGGTTCTGGTGGCTCTGCAGGATATTCTCAATGAAAAGCAAATTCTCAGTCCTCCTCTATTCAATAAATTTGATGTGTTATCATCTACTGCTGATAAAGTAGAGTGCTTTGCCCGGAATTTCTCTTCCAGTGCCATCCTCGACATTTCGAGTATCTCTGACTTATGTTCCCCCTAAAAAGGAGTCTCTACTGAATGATATGCACATAACTCTGTCCATGGTTTCTGCTTCATTTCTAAACTAGATACCCACCAGGCTTCTGGATTCGACGGTATCTCTGCAATTGTCCCAAATAGATGTGCTCCTGAACTGGCTTACGCTCATTTCAAACTTTACAATAAACGTCTGACCATTTCTAGCCTTTCAACTTGTTGGAAGTCGTCGTCTGTAAGTCTTGTCTTTAAGAACACTGAGGAACCCTCTGACCCCTCGAATTTTTTTACCTATTAGTCACTTACCTCCATTTGGAAAAGTAATGGAGGTTCTAATCAACGCCGACTTGTTTAAGCATCTTACTTCACAATGCCTCCTTTCAGATGAGCGACATGGCTTTCTTTTCTTCAGCTCTACCGCCGATCTGTTAATAGCCATCGCTGAATTTTTCTATCAAGTTTTAGATAAGAACAGCGAAGTGTCCCTAAATATCTTGAAGGCGTTCAACAGGGTTTGGCATGCTGGCTTTCTCAACAAACTTAAGGGCTACAATTTTTTCTGGATGAATATTTGCCGTAGCAAATCGTGTAATGAAGGTCGTGTTGGTTTATTCTATATTAATGCAGGGATTCCCAGGGTCCTATCCTCGAACTGATTCAGATCTTCATCAACGACCTTCTCGATGTCACCAGTTCCCAAATAGGTATCTATGCAGATGACACAACTATTTACTCCTGACTTAGTAGCAAGTCCGACAGATCCGACAAAGTAGAACTGGCAACTGCTATCGAAAAGGATCTCCAACGAGTGGTTAACTGTTGTGAGAAATGGCTTGTAAAATTTAATGCCTCGAAAACATAACTGCTTTCATTTAATCGCTACAGAGAACCTTTTCTGCTTGCCATCATCATTGGCTAAACCTTAGAAAAGCAACACTTTACACGTTCTTGGACTCAGGTTTTCTACTGATATCAATTGCAAGGTCCGCTGCAACGAAAGTTGGTTTGCTGTGTTGTGCCAGACATTTCTTCTCGTTAGAATCCCTCTTGCACATTTATAAATCTACCATTCGTCCGTGCATTAAATATTGCTGCCATAACTAGTCTGATGCTCCTACATATCTCGAGATTTTTGATAAAATTCTAATAAATACTGTAGTCAATCCTGACCTGGCATCTCGACTTCAGTCACTTTCTCACCGACGTGACGTGGCTTCCCATTTTTCTACAAATATTTACATGGCATTTTTTCTCATGATCTGTTCTTCTTAGCGCCTCGACTACAGGAATTTAAGTGTGCTACTCGATTTGCAATTAGGTCTCACTAGTTTACTGTTGGACTAGCTAGATGTAACCGCCAGTTCTATTATTGTAATAGTCTCTTTTCTAGCACTTCTCACCTGTGGAACTCCCTTTCGATTTATTGCTACCTTGTCACTTACAATCTTCCAAAAATTAAATGCAACACCAATCGTCATTTTCTGTTTTCTTGAATTCTGTTTTTTTTTTTTTTTTTTTTTTTACCTCACTTTTACTAACTAAAGTATTTTCTTATGTAACTCCCCTGCGACCTAGTGGCATTATCGCCTTGTTTAGGGAGAAATGTTTTAAAAAAATGAGATAAAAACAGTAACAATGGGGATATTAGTCCGATTAATTTATTATGTATAATTTGTAACATTTATATTAATGTAGAAAATCTGCCAGGAATAACATCTCTGTAATTTTCAAAATGGAGTCATATTTCATATACTCCAGTCACAAAAATTGATCTCCACTTAACAAATGTGTTGCAAACGGCGGCCATTTTACACATATAATAATTGTCAGTGCAGGTCTCCGGAGTTGAGGAATATCTAATGAACAAATACTTCTGCTAATCATATGTTTCTTGCACCTGGTTTATTATGAACGGACAATATCTTTAGAGTGAAATATCTAAAAGGATTGGTTGATAGTTTACGAGCCGTCCCAAACTGGATGGACAAATCTTTTATGCGAGTCAGCTAGTTTCTTTACAGCTGTTTTGAACCTTAATTGTCACCAGAGCCACATTGGCCCAGTCATTCTGTTTTCTTTTCTGTGTATATGAACAGTTTATTAATTATGTGTTGCACGTCCAATGATTAAATTAGCATGATAGTGAGTAACAAATGACATCTTGCCTGAAATACAAGAGATTGCTGCAGGTGTTTTATTTGCTACATACGACTTTGAAATGTCAAATTTCTTTTCGCACAGGTCAATTCTTTTGGCAAATACTGGCATATCTAATGAAGAAAGAGTTTCTAACGCAATAGGCATACTTGTGAGTGGGTAAGGAGAATGTTATTGCTCATTATGTAAAGATGTCGGTTATTTTATCATGAAGATAGAATATATGAATAAGGCATTGAATAGGTTTTTCCCTCTTTAGTTTGCAATCTTTTTGAATACTTGTAAAAGCTTTAGCGTCCAAGACTCTCAAAATTTGAGTTCCATGTTGGTAATGATTGGTTGGTTCAGTTTATTCCAGTTCCAATTTACACCTGTGTCATTTCCTTAGAATAAGTTAAGTCCATTTTAATGGATCACCAAATGACAAATCAATGTGATAACGATGGCTTACAAGTGTGTGTGTGTAAATGTTATATAAACTGACAGTGATATCAAATAATGTTTTATCATTGATATCTTCTATCATTATATCTTGCCAAATTTAGCAGTTATTAAGTAATAATGGAGATGACTAATTTGCATGTTTACTTTTAAAATTAATCATTTTAAAAAATAAGTATTTTTTACACATTTTCAGTTTTTTTGAGTTTTATAAATAACTGATTATTTTGTTAATGCCTTAATTTTAGGTTACTGAAAGTGGTAAACATTTCAGCATATAGATCACAGTCTAGTAGTAAAAGGAGGTAAGTAATATTTTAATAGTATATTTTGAAAATCTAACGAATAATATGAGACTAAATAAAAAAAAATGGGTATGACGATAAACTACACCCGCGTCCTGGGTATGACGATAAACTACACCCGCGTCCTGGGTATGACGATAAACTACACCCGCGTCCTGGGTATGACGATAAACTACACCCGCGTCCTGGGTATGACGATAAACTACACCCGCGTCCTGGGTAAGACGATAAACTACATCCAACAGCAAGGCCTCTGTTCATGAGGTTTTCAGGAGTGTGGAACCACCTCTTAATTGCTGGTATTCCCAAGTCCACTCTGACCCGAGGTAGTACACCTGTTAGGGTCTCAGATATGGGCAAATAGTTAATCCCTAAACTGGGGTTAAAACACTTCTTTCTTTTTATGTGCCATGTTCTTTCAGGACGTAGGCGATCATGGCTCTTCATATCCCTCTATCCCTTGCAACTCTCGACAAGTTCCTAGCCTCTGCTTTCTCCTCCAGACCATTATCTGTCATCCATTTTCTTAAGTCCGCCAGGTATGTTATGACCTGTTTTCCCTTGTCTCTCTCTTTCCCTCTATTCGACCCGTGAGTATCAGATTCTCCAGGCCCTTCTTCCTCATTATGAGCCCCAGAAACTTTAGCTGACTCTTCCTGATGCTAAGCATAAACCTTCTCTTTGTTTGCAACCTCTCTAAGACCTCATGTTCGGTCCATATCCTTAGCATCTCAAAACCCTATGAAAGTGTAAAAATAGGTTTTAATACCAGCAATATATTTTTGTAAAAATTACTACCCGCAATAAATTTTGGAAGGAAAACTTATTACCAGAAGTGCATTATTACCGGCAATACTTTTTTAGAAAAATATTATCAGCAATACATCTTTGGAAAAAATATTGCCAGAAATACTTTTTGAAAA